>JAWWLV010000179.1:530305-592780 GCA_035041135.1 Platyrinchus mystaceus
CCCCCCCGCCCCGGGGCAGCCCCGACCCCCGCGCCGCGGAGCTGCCCCCCCACCCCCCGGCGGCCCCCCCCGGTCCCCCCCGACGGCGGGCGTCAGGCGCCTCCCGTGCCCGCCGAGGGAGACAGGGCAGGGGAGCGAGCCGGGAGAGGGGAGGCGAGCGCCCGGCGGCAGCCCAGCTCCCAAGTTTTCTCTCTCAGACGCGGTGTTTCCATCGCAGCCCTAAATCAAAGAGCGCCGCAATTAAAGTTAACGCTGTCTAAAACACAATTCTCCCGGCCTCCGCGGGTTACGCGCTTTGGTGTATTAAGTACTAGAAAGCCGAGCCCGTGATATCAGATACTGTCGTTAAGCAACATCTCAAGCTTTTGTTGTTGTTGTTGTTTTGTTCTTCTCTGCAGTTATTAAAAATAGGCTTTTTTATAGGTACTCACCATTGTTTCTTTGCTGTCCTGGAGACAGAAGTGTCTTAAAATCCAGTCTCTCCAACAGATGCTGGAAGGTAATGTGTCTTGTTTGAAGTCATCATGTGAGAACTTCTGCTTTGCTCAGTGGATCGCCCACCACTTGGTGTGACTTATGAATCTAATAACCCTTTGCAATATCCGCAAGCTTAAACTCTCCACCACCTTGGTGCCTACAGAAGACAGAAAGCAACTGGCAGGGAGTTTTAAAAACCTATAGATTTACGCAAACGCCTTAGCTCAGAGTCACGTTTCCCTCTGAGTTCTTACGTGATCTTAATGAATGAGAGGGGTTACCAACAACACAGTATAAAACGTGATC
The DNA here is from genome assembly GCA_035041135.1 of Platyrinchus mystaceus. Lineage (NCBI taxonomy): Eukaryota > Metazoa > Chordata > Aves > Passeriformes > Tyrannidae > Platyrinchus > Platyrinchus mystaceus. The sequence goes on from JAWWLV010000179.1 coordinate 531,089, forward strand.
GCAGCCGCCTCCCAGGAAACTGGAGCGGGACAGTAAGTTCCCGAGGAAAGTCCTGGCCGGCCGGGCGCGCTGTGCAGTGAGCCCTGACTCCCACCACCCTCCTTCCACCTCCCGGCTCGCACCTGGGGCCGTGCAAGATGAGCCGGCTCTGGAGATTTGCACTGAGGACAGGTAAGTAACCATTCGGGGTTTTTGTGTTTGGGGTTTTTTTTGGTGTGTTTTTGTTTGCTTGGAGGGTTTTTGTTTGGTTTTTTGGTTTGTTGGGTTTTTGTTTGTTTGGTTTTTTTAATGTCACGTTCACTTTGCGCTCACACGGGAAGTGCTCCAGGGACTTGTTGCATACTAGGTCCTGCCACAAGAGGAGCATGGCACAGTTGCCAAGACAAGCTCTCTTCGGAAACCCCTGCTTTTCCCGAGCCGCAACTTCCCCGCACGCTTTTCCTCCCCCTCCTCGCTCGGTCCTCACCGGGAGGCGCATCCCGGGGGTGGGCTGCCCTTCCGACCCCGCACCGAGCCCTCGCCGCCGGCGAGGCGGAGGGGAGCCGGACGCATCCCCGCGGTCTGTCTTTTCCTTCCCCTTTTCCCCTTCTCCCCCTCGGGGCCCCGGCAGCGTCCCGGCTCCGCCCGTGATTTCTATGGCTGGGTCCATTCGGGCCCGCTTGCGTTGTGAGAACACCATCACACCCGGGCGTCACTGAGGTCTCTTTTCCCGAGAGAGGTGGCCGAGCCCCGGTATTACTCCTGCCAAGGCTCACAAAGTCCTCGTCCCCATTTTGTTTCTGTATCTGGAATTTATTCTCAGTGGCTGCTCCGCCTCCCCGACTGAGAGAACCCCGCGGGGAGGGGGTGCGGGCAGGGGTGGGGGGGATGGTGGGGCGGGTTTCTTCGCCTTTGAAGGCGAACTGCAGCCAACGGAACCTGGACTTGCCAAAGTTTGTGGGTGCCGCCTCTCATAACATAAAAAAAAAGAAAGAAAAAAAAAACAAACACCAAAAAAACACCCAAGACCGAGAAGCTCCTTGTCCACTCCCGTTCTCTCCTGATTGACTGTTGGAATTGCATTTACGGGTCGTTTCTTTCCAGAGCGCTCGTTTCTCCCGCCCCCCGAGTCCCAGGTACCTCTGCCTGGGAGCCAAAGCAAGCAGCCTCTTCCATGACAACCATCTATGTTGATCCATGCAATAACCAGCAGATGCTGCCCTAAGACTGGTACAGCTGGTACTTTCCTGCCTCGGCTGTCCTGGGGGCAAGGTGTTAGAAGAAAAGTCAAGTGGTCTCCAGCAAAGCTGCCTTGAGGAGAACTGCAGAATCCCTTCACCGGCATCACATACTGCTGTATGCCATGTACAGGCAGAGCCCGTCAGAAAGGCTGCTGCTGATGTAACACTGCACCCGACAGATCATCCTATCACTGATAGGGTGTCACCCGAGATACATCCTTAAGTACTGATCTTCACTTCACAGCTGAAGTTTTCTTCCAACAGCTGGAAGTACTCCTAGTTAGTGTTAATCCTTGTCAGGAATACCAGGTTTTAAATGGCATTAAAAGAAAAGTATATATGTTTCAACAAGTGGACTTGCAGCACTTTCTCCCAGTCTTCTAAGCAATTTGCTTCTGCCTCTTCCTCAGGGGAGTAAAATTATTTGGTAGTATCTACTTCAGGTAGTAAGTTGCACAATTCATATTTTGATTACATAAATACATACCTAAATCTTCAAAGTTTCTGACTTTGTGGCGTCCTCAGTGTTTTTTTACAGAAAGAACTTTATCAAGATGCAATATCAGTTAAAACATATTTCTACATACTTATTTTATAGCTCAAGAAACATAGTCTTTCATTGAGAAACTAATTCTACCTGTAGCACTTGTAAGAAAGTACTTTGTCTACAGCACTGTTCCTTCCCTACTTCTGATTTCATTAACTTCTAGATATCTTCGTTTTCTCATGAAGGTCTCAGTTGTTAGAGATGCTCAGAAGAAACCTTTGCTGGGTCATAGTATTATGTTGATGTAATAATGTTAAACTTAAAAAAAAAAAAAAGCCAACAACCCCCCCCCAAAAAAAAAAAAAAAATCCACAGAAGCTTCCCAGGAGATCCACAGCAGGAATTGGACATCTAGCCCTGTTCAGCTGCTTTTTCCAGAGCAAATTGATGGGGTTTGCCCAGGCTTATGCTGAAAGAACCACAAGCAAAGATACTCTTTAGAGAGCTAACTAGAAGAGTTCCTCGTCGGGATTTCTGCTTAAGCAGAGGACTCCACCCACTTTCCTGGGGATAGGTGAGAACTGATAACCCATCTCATACTCAATAGACCCAATTAAGCGTGTTTGCTGAGGGGATAGTTTGCTTTAGACTGTTTCAATGCAGTTCATGAAATAAATACCCACAGTAATCAAGGGAACGATACAAAAGTGTATGGAAGAACAAAAGGTCATTGGTAGGGTAGAACGGGATGTTATGGAGCACGGGAACTATCTGGCAGAAAAGGAGGAGGAGGTAGCATAAGTCATAGTTCTTTCCTCATAGTGCCATTCACAGGTGAGGGAACAGGCCAAGTCACTCTGATGGACCAGAGCTGAAGTTGGGACATCAGTTAACGCACACAAATGATGGAGGAGAGTCACTCCTCTGTCAGACAGCTGCGAGGGATTCCTGCAAGAAAGGCATTAGAAAGGGGAGAGAGTAGAATTAAACCCAGATGCCTGTTGGGTTTCCAGACATTTCCTTTCCCTCCATCTTGTTTCCAGCTACGGTTTTTAACACTAGAAGAGCTTATTCCCAGGCCGCGGGAGAGCCAGCCATGAAAAATCACTGAATGTGAGTAGGTGTGGAGGGTTATTTTTTCTTATTACTGTAGAGGGGCACAAGTGACTCAAAGTTACTCACTTGACAAGTCATACACTTCAGTAAAAGTTGGGACTGGTGAGCAGAGTTTAGGCCATCGCTTAAAACTAATAATCAGGTGATCCATTTACAGGGTGTTGAAACAGGATAGCTGTTAGCGTTTGCCCGAAGGACAGGGCACAGCATTTGCTATATGCAGGTAGTTCATACATATAAGGCAATGTACATCTCTTGTTCCAAGTCTGTTTATCTTGGATTTACACTGTTACCAGATGAAGTATACAACTTGACTTCAGTGGGGACTACTCATATGTAAATAGTGACATAACTGTTTAGCAGATGAGGCCTAATTAAGCGGGAATCAGTCCTACATTTTCCCTCCCTAAGACAAAACAATGTGAAGAATACTGCAGGAGCATTGCTAAAAAGTCACAGTGCCTTAAACCAACCTATGAAACACCCTGAAATCCTAAGCAGGCTGCAATTGTTCTTTTCCTGCCTTAAAATACCTTACAAAACAATGAGCTATTACTGGTTGGCTTTTTCACATAGTTGAAAGGCTACCAAAATGTGTGGATAACTGCTAAGCACATGTTAAAAGACACCTTCCATCCATTATGCACAGCTGCTCCTTCAGAGATCACTGAAAACCCGCCTCAGACACCAACGTTAGCAATCTGAGCAGAATCAGACGATAACAGTAGCTGTCAACTTTACGGAGATGCTTCTGAAATAAGAGCTATGTGACATCATTGCTAGTGTGAAACGGGGCTGCCAGCTTCTCTCCATGCCAGCAATCTAATCATGTGTTTGAAAGAAAGGTCCCTCAGGGTCATGGTGTGCTAGTTTTGCTGGTAACCTCCTGCTTCTTCAACAGGCGGATTTGGCGCCTGCCCTGCTACTGCCTGGAGGGTAAATACCAGCCTCCCAGTAGGTATTTAGGGTAGCCTCCCATCAGGTGTTGATTTTCTGTGCCTGATCTCCTCCTCCCAGAGATTATCTTGCTCTGGTATTTCCATCTTTCCCCTGATCTTCGTGCTGCAAGCATTAGCAGTCTTTCACTCTGCCTCCTCCCTCCCTGGAAGTTTTCCTTTCTTTCTGAGCCTACTTGTCTTCAAACTGCGTGTATTCCATGCTGGTAACATGCAGATGAACATCGTAGTCATGATCCCACTCAGATACTAAACAAGCCTCCCACCAATGCCTTGTCCTCCTTTAAAGTGCTAGAACATTTCATCTTGCTTCTAGTCTCCTGAAAGCATAAGGAAATCCTCTGGAGTAGGCAGGCAGCAGCATGTGTGCTTGTTGTGTTTGTACCTCAGAGAATGGTCACGGGCTCACCTCCAAGAGCGTGTTTGCAGGGAAAAGGGGGTGAGACCCCTGCAGTAGGGTGGTGGGTCCACAGTCAGCACAGAGCTGAGGCTCCCACCCACCTCAGCCCACCAGAGTGGGGCTTCAGTGCCACCATCCACGGGAGGTGTTTTGCACGTTGACTTCTTTCAAGATGACAAATTATGGCAAGCTCGTATTCTCATTTGCTAAAACCAGGAGAGAGACCAAAGGGCAGCTCAAGCTCAGCATTCCCAAGGAAACCCAGCACTGCTGCAAGTCAGGGCCAATCAGGGTTTCCATCATCCAAGTTGTTTGAAGCAAAAACCTTGAGACAGGTGCCTTGGCTGGCATTCCTAAACTTTAGAAACAACAGCAGGGGCTGCAGTGGGAGGACACGTGTTGGGGTAATAGCGGGTCTGTCAGCATTGGGTCAGACACCAATTGGCTGATGCTGGGGAAATCCTTTGCTCTGCACTTTTGGCTGGCTCTGGGTACCCCACATCCCTCTCACAGCACAGTGGGGCTGTAGCAAGTCTTCAAGAACAGGTCTGAGAGTTTTGCATTAATTAATTATTTGACATCCACTGTGTAAAAAAACCCCACACTATTGTAAAAAAGTTTTGCTTAAACTATTTCTGTCATTTAAGGAAAAGGTGCGTTTCAGGAAAACTTCCGGAATCAAGGTTTTGTTTTTCTCAAAGTACCACAGAGGCAAATATAGTTCAGTGCTTGCACAGCACTCATTTAGGTTAGCTGCAAAAGGCAGGAGACGAGATAAATGTAATGGAAACTACTGGCCCATGTAAGTTCTCCTGGATGACCTGAGCAAAATGAGCCACCAGGTATCTCTTACTAGAAGAAAACCAGAGATAGGGAGAGAAATCAGAACCTGGAGAAAAAAGAAACATGACAGCTGTAATCTGTTACTATTGCAACCTGATTATGGGATTCGTTGACAAGGTGGGGGACCCTTTCTTTTGGCATTAAAGTCTACACCTTGCTTCATGTAACCACAGGAAAATATCTCCAGGCATGTCAATCTTTAAAACTGATTCTTTCTTCATTTTTCTTTAAAAAGAGCAAACATACGATATGAATGTGAATACAATAAGCTACACCACCACCTCATCATATTTTTAAATGCTTTTATGTGCAGTCCTGAGTTAGTAAAGAACTCCAGCACTTCTCGTGCAGAAATACCCTTATAAAACTATAGGGGATTAGCCTTAATTGTACTCAGGATTGAAAAGTAAACACATACTTCAGTTTCCTTCTAAAGTTAATGTTTATAAGGAAACTATCTCCCAAACTGTATTAATCTACTTCTTGACAGTCAAATACCCTATCAGCTTCCATGGGAGTTCACAGTAACAGCTGTGTGCTTGAACCTCGTGGAGCATGATAGAAACGTGTTATTGTTAAGAACAAAATATCTCTTGGAGAAATTATACACTGAGCAGAGAGCAAGAGGAACTGGCTATAAGGATTATTAAGAGATGCTGGTGAGCTCTGTGTAATAGTGACCTCTGACTTTGTCTCAGCATTCGAATGATGAACTCTCAAATTTAACTGTGTTCTCTTTAAGTCCCCTGTGTAAAAGGGGAAGAGGGAGAGATGACAGCAGAAAGAAGAGAGGAATGGGGAAATAGTAATGTAGGATAAAAAACACTGAAGGAGAGTAGAAATACAGAAAAATTTAGCACTGCACTGAGGGCATTTAGTAGAGTAATAACCTCCATCCAGACTCTTGCAACAAGTTAGCTGAAAAAACCCCATACTAGCTATGTATGCAATTGTCCTGTCTATTTTTATCCTGTCATTTTCAGACTAAAATGACAAACAAATTCTCCCCTGAGACAGTATTCACAACAAGCAGGAAATAGTGCTAATGTTGACCTAAATAAGTAAAGCTGCTCCTGCGTAAGAATTCCTGCAAGGATCCTTTAACACAAGATACTTTGAAAACATTTGCTGCAAAATGCATATGAAACCCCGGGGGACAAACAACCTGCTAGACACTATGGTCTCACTATCCCAATTTGGCAAGTGAGGTTTAGAGCTTCATAAGAGGGTAACAGGGGTACTTAGGGTAAGACTTCTGATGCCAAATCCCAAGGTCCCAGTAGACCTTTCAGTTAGAGCACAGGTGAATTTGCATAGAAAAAAAGTATTATTTTGTGGAGTTGTGCACATGGTTTTGGGCTAAGGTGTACCTGCAGCTTTAACTATGCCCGATGACAATTTGCATGATGCTTTCTGCCTCAGGTGGGGCTATTGCTCCTGCTTAACTTTTTGATAGGGTCGTTTATCGCAGTTAAAGAGAGCAATTACACACTTAAGCAAATAAGTTATTTGCATCTTTAGATGCACTGTTTATTGAGGTGAATTAGGTCTGTTGTCCTTATCCAATCTGTAGCTGTAGACTCGAGATCTCTTTCCAAAATCAAGCTTCGCAAAGACAGAGCCAAGTCTCGAGGAAAATTTTGTGGAGGCTTATTTGGGATTTTATTGTAAACTCATCAAATGCAGCAGTGTTAGAGGTTGTTGGTAAAAATATTATTGCTACTCCTACTTTGTATTTGCATCATAGATTTGAAGTTGTGTTTGCTCCATTTGCAGCCCACATACTGCTGCAGCATCCTTTCCTTTGCTCTACCTGATAACCTGTCAAAAAGGTGGGCTGTTAGCAAAACCTCCGCTGAGCAGCAATTAGCAAGTCTTCTGTTCCAGCAGAGATGACAAAACTAACTTTTGTTTTTCCAACACTTGAAGCTAGAATAGCACAAAAGGGCCATTATTTTCATTTAGAGAGCCCTGTAATGCTGCTCATTTGCCTTAAAGATGTTCTGAAAGGGCTCTATATGGAGTTTTGGGGTGCACAGATGTCATGAATTAATCCAGTCAGCCACCAAAGTCCTTTCTGCTTTTCACCGCATCCACTGGAGTTGAACTACATATAATCTTTGCATTTTCTGCTTCACTTTTTTTTTTTTCTGATGTGCTGTCCTGTTCTAACTACTCCTCATAGGAGCCAAGGCAACTTTTGTTTGTGACTTGGGGAACTTGATTGAATAAATATATCTGGAAGTGTTACTAACACTGAACAGCACACAAACTTCATGATTACTTTTAGTGTCTCTTATTGAACTGAAAATATTTTAATAACCTGAAAGATTCTTCAGTGAACCGTGCTGGATCTGTGCAATTTATAACATATTTAAATATTTTTACATTGGTACCCAAGATTGAATTCCAATATTTCTCTTTTGTATCTCTGAGCATTTTAAATACACTTCTGGGAACACTTACCTTTTATGATGAAACCAATATTTTCTAATGTAAAGTGGTGATTTCAGCTTAAGTGCAACCATATGTATCTTAGGGCAAGGACTTTTGGTTCTACATAACTGGTTAATGTTAAGTGTCTTTCACAATGAAAATGTCATAAACTACCATATACCAGCTTTTTGAAGAAACAAGATAAAGGGCAGAACAGTACAGCTTCTATAGTTGAGGATAAATACTTTGAGGCACAACTACAACTGGGGATTTTTTTTTTTTTTTCAATGAGAATGGTACAACTACAGAGATATGGGAGAAGCAAAACCCAAATCTGTTTAATTTAATGAGCCTCTCTCTCTTGGTATGAATTAGATCACGCCTTATTTCAGTTTACCAGTCTGATTACTGGTGGGTAATAACACTGCTAAACCTAATTCTACAGAACTATGCATATAACTTATTCCTGAATCTGTACAGCATAAACCCCTCATCAGTAGAACATCACATTTGATTATTTTGCTTCAGGCACCAATCTCAAATCTCTCAGAAACCTGAATTAATCTTTGCAGCTTTGAGGGACATTTTTGTGTCCATTTTACCAAAAAGACAAACTGAGGCAGAGAGCATCTAAACTGCCAGTAAATGACTCTGATAGTGCAGCTTGGTCCCTAAGCAGTTTACCCACAATAATAATGCCGGTCAAGATTTGGCAGTCCCAACACTTTTTTCCTAAGAATATATAATGACTCTTCTCCTGTGTCTTCTGGGTATATTACTCTGACACTGGGAAAAGATCCATGTAAAAATATTTGTATCATAATATCAAGGATATGCATGCATTCATGTGGCCTAACAGCAAAACACTGGCAAGGAGCAATTATTAATTTAGGGGTAAAATTACTTCAGTTGTTCAAGGTGCACATAAATTAGAAGAAAAAGCAGAGGACTTGGGCAAACAGTGAGGGAACAGCAATCAGATTTTCCAGCTCTTAAGCCTTCTCAGACTCACACTGTCTACTCTAAAGGTTAAGAGTCACCTGTGGATCACAACATGTTTCTTGTGCATTTACTCCATGGCCTGCACCCTGGGGTAGTGCATTTGGAAGTTTTATAGAAGAGCCATGAAATCATAGAATAGAATAACAGAATACCTTAGGTTGGGAAAGACCTTTACGATCACCTTTAAGAATCCTACTGTTAACCCATCTACTTGTCTTTTAAACACCTCCAAGGTTGGTGACTCAACCACCTCCCTGGGCAGCCTGTTCCAATCCATGGCAACCCTTTCTGTGAAAAAGTTTTTCCTGGAATCCAATCTAAACCTCCTCTGCTACAACTTGGGGCCCTTTCCTCTTATCCTGTTGCTTCCTAACTGGGAAAAGAGGCCAATCTCCACCTCACTACAACCTCCTTTCAGGAAGTTGTAGAGAGTGATGAGGTCTCCCCTGGCCCTCCTTTTCTCTAGGCTGAGCCCCAAAGCTTTCTCAGCTGCTTTTCAAAGGACTTGTGCTCCAGACCCTTCTCCAGCTCCATTGACTCTCTCTGGACTTGCTTCAGCACCTCAATGTCTCTCTTGTAGTGAGGGGCCCAAAAATGAACACGTAATTTGATGTGTGGCCTCACCAATGCTGAATATAGGGGGACGATCACTCCCCTAGTCCTGCTGGGCACACTATTGTGGATACAAGCCAGGATTCCACTGGCCTTCCTGGCCGTCTGGGCATGCTGCTGGCTCATGTCCGGCTGCTGTCAACCAGCACCCCAGGTCCTGTTCCACTTGGCAGCTTTCCAGCTACTCTGACTCCAGCCTGTAGTGCTGCATGGGGTTGTTGCGACCCCAGTGCAGGACCCGGCTCTTACACCTTGTTGGCCCTCATAAAATTGGCATGAGCCCGTGAATCTAGCCTGTCCAGATCCTTCTGCAGACCCTTCCTACCCTGGAGCAGATCAACACTCCCACCCAGCTTGGTGCTGTCTGCAAGCTCTCGATCCCTTTGTCCAGATCATTGGTAAAGAGATTAAACAGGACTGGCCCCAACACTGAGCCCTGGGAACATCACTTGTGACTGGCCTCCAGCTGGATATAACTTCGTTCACCACCACTCTTGGGGCTCAGCCACCTAGCCAGCTTTTACCCAGTGAAGAGTACATCCATCCAGGCCACGAACAGTCAGTTTATCCAGGTGTCAAAGGCTGTGCTAAAGTCCAGGTAAACAATATCCACAGCTTTTCCCTAATCCACTAAAAGGGTCGCCTTGTCACAGAAGACCGGGTTAGTCAGATGGTCACAAAGGCAGGGGATGTTGCTGCTTGTGAGCCGACAGTGGTTGTGCCGCTCACCTGGCGCCTGCTTTCCATTTGTGACTGGGTATCCTTCTGAGCCCTACCTTGGCTTAGAGCTACAGAAGCTGAGTAGCAAGATGAGTGCAGGGCTCATCCCCTGAGCCCCTGTGGAGCCGGGGTGTGCTGTGCTGGGTGGCTGGAAGCACACCTGCCCGGGCGGGCACTGGCAGCCAACCTCACCTGTGAAACCCTGTGGTGCTGGGGGCCCTCCGTGCCACGGCAGCCATCCCATGCTGTGCCACCAGCCTTCTCTCTTTAATCAGGCTTTTCATCAGTCAGCACCTGGGACAAAGCACAGGCCTGAAGAGTAGATGATGCATGCCAATGTTTTCCCATCTTTTGTGGGTGACTCATTTTTTGGGCATGAGGAGGAGAAGGCAAGTACCAGGGAAGGGAGGTGGGAAGATTCAGATAACTACAATAAAGATAATTCCAGATTATTTGTCAGGATAACTCAAGATGTCTATCATCATTAATAATTTCAGTCTCTGAGGTCTGTGCAGTTACGCGAGAAATGAAACTTGGCCTAAGGTTTCCCTGGCTTTCAGTGGGTTCGATTGTTGGCTTAAATATGCAGTTGCCGTGAAGTTGCTGTCTCTCATAATCTTACATTTATCTTTTTTCTTGTGTTTCTCACAAGTCTTTTGACATTCCTTGCTTAGGAGTAATCCCCACTAAACCTTAAGTATGTGGCAGTAGTCTGAAGGAAAAAATCTGGGAGTAAAATATAAAAGATAAACCATAAGGTGAAAAACAAATGATTAATCGCAAGTAAGTAGGTAAGAAGAATGTCGTGGAATACCAGTACTTCTCAATTATTTAAACTTAATCAGGAGCACATAAATCACTGCATCTTAACATGACACCTTCCTGTACCACTGAGTCGCTCTCAAAAAATGTGTTTTGAGTATTGGTCTAAAGAGTGTTCTTAGAGAGTAGGGCAACACAAGCCAGAAAAATGGTAAGATGAAATGATTGAAACAAAAGTTATACAGTTAATTAACAACATGAAGCTACATGAAGAGCCTTGAATGCAATTTGAAAAGTGCAGGCCGGATTCTTAGCTGCTTAAATTGACATAGCACCATGTCTTTGTGGAGCTAATCCACCTTGCACAGAATATCTTGCAACCTTGCATCTGTCTAATGTGCTTTGGGCCTCTTATAGAAACAGTAAAAGAGAAAACCAAACAAAAACTGTTCAAATCAACCCAGTGATGACTTGACAACATTGATAACTAAATGAAGCTAATTAAAAACTTTTTCCCAGACCTAACTCTTTATTATGACAAAGGCTTTTTGTTGTGCAAACTGATTAGTAGACCTTATTCTCTATCATTTATATTTACTAATCTAGATAGCCAAAAAGTGCTGATGAGTAACCCATGGGCTCTGAAACTCATCAGTATGGAGAGGACAGAGATCATAGTCATGTGAAGCAAATAAGTACAATGTGCTAACGTTTCCCAGCCTTATATGTGCCATTTTATAAATCTGGTGTCTTAAGTTACTGTTCCCACTGCAGCTATGTTGGCTCCATCAAAAGCAAGAAACGTCTGAAATGATTTTGTCCTGATGTCAGAGTGCACAGTAAACCCTGGGGGGTGGTGCTGTGTTCTGTGGAGGGAGGTGGGAAATTGCCTCTTCCTGGACCAGCCAGGGAAGCTTTCGGCAGCATGCAGGCTCTTTCCTTCTCCAGAGGAAACAAGGTAGGATTGGAGCCCGTGGAGCCAGGAGGGATTAGGTGCAGGTGACACTCTCTCTGCAGGTTTCTGTCTGAAAGGCAGGACATGCTAATGAGTGAGGAGGTGTTTGTTGGGGGTCAGCAGCAGGGAGGGCACTGATGGGGCCCAGGAGAGATGATAGTGAGAAGGCTCCAGTGGGAAGCTGTGCCAGTCCAGTACAACAGCACCTGGGCAGATACTGGTGCCACAAGACAGAAGAGTTTAGGTATCTCAGGTGCATCTGGACTGCAGGCAAGAGGAGGCATCTCCAGGTGTTGCCTCCAGTGCAGCTCCAAATTCTTAGGAAGAGATTAAAATCTGAGCCTCTCTCTTGGATCTCAGCCCTTGCAACCTGCTTCTCCTCCCAAAGCAGTCAAGGTCAGGATTCAGGCAAGACTTTCCAACTTTTCCTTATGGAGACATGGCTGGTGGTCACACACTGTGCTCATGGGAGGGGAGGCAGGCAGAGCACGGTCCCCCTTCACCACTTCACATCCCCACCAGCCCTGGGCTGCTAGGCAGAGGAGAGGATGGGCTAACATCTGCAGAAATGGCAGAAGGGCTCTGACAAGTGAAAAAGTTTTTACTGATCTGAGGACTGTGTCTACGTAGAGGAGTGTCATGTCCCAGAGTGAAAGGTTGGGCATCATATTGACCTACTGCCTCCCAGTCTTTCTGTACAAATATACATATATGAGTAACACGTATTTACGTGCACCTGTATGCTTTTTTCATGGAGAAAAAGACTGGCTATAAACCAGAATAGAAATGCAGCAATTTAGAGAACAAAAACTGGAGTTTAGAGAATGAGAGCAATGGCACAAGGAATGGTTTCCCTCAGCTGTAGGTTGAAATGAGCTATCCGAAGCCTTTTCTCCAGAGGTACACTGGAGGACCACTGTCAGCATGAGTGCTACAGTGAAAACATGTTATATGTATGAGATAGGGTGAAAAAAGTCAGGAAGACTCCATGTCTCTGCCATGCTGTCCTACAGATGTGACCCTTTCATGCAAAAACTAAAGTCAGCAAAAATAATTTTAATACATAATCATTATTTCTCACACATAAATTATGGCTAGATTGGTAAAAACATTCTCACTTAACCACTATCCCAGACAATACACAGTTCAATGGCCAAGTACTAAGAAGTGACAGTGCTTTTCCCAATAAAATTGGAGCAGTACTGCAGTGTGCAAAAACCATTGCAGCTGTGCAATCTCAGAGTCCCTCACCTTCTCCTCCTACACATGCATGGTCTATGAAGAACACAGGTGTTTGTGAGACTAGCAGGAGCACGCAACAAGAGCCTGGACACCCCAGGAAAACCCTAAACCCAACCTACTTCATGCTTCCCCATGCCCTCCTGGACAAGCCACCTGATCTCTCCTCTGAGAAGATACCAAGAGCTGCGTGAGCTCCTTACCTCCTGGAAACGATGGGAGGATGCAATCTTCCATCTGCAGGGCACACAGGTCCTGCCACCACGGAGATTCACCAGTCAGACACACCAAAGCAAACACAGCAGTGAAGAGACCAGCAAATTTGTACAGATGTAAGGTGTTGGTTGTGTAACAGCCCAGGTGATTTACGTTTGCTATCTACAGATAGGGATGAGACATGGGTTGCCTGCAGCTTGCATGCTCATACATGCACACCCAGAGGGGGAGTAAAGCAGAGCCCTTGGAGATCAGTCAAGGCAGTGATTCAGAGGGAGAGCAGCACGTGCAGGGTAGGTAGCTGCTAGCCAGGTACTTGTTGGGTGGGCTTGGGCTAATTAAGCTGATTGGAGAAAGGAATCAAGGATTCAGGAGTGAGAAGAGAACAAAAATGCAAGTCAAAATTCAGTGTCTGCTGACTTGATGCGTAATTTTATGGCAGTTTACAGACCTATCCGTGAGAACAAAGTGGAAAGCATCTATTTTTATGTTGTGGAGGGATGCTGAGCTGAAGACGAGACTTAGTTCATGAAACACAGTTTGGCTTCTTTTTAGTCTTAATCCACCTCCTGCTACACACTCCTCTGTTCCAAACACCACACATCTTCATAACATTGCTTGTGTGTGGGGTAGCCTTGTTTTGTTACAGGGAGAAAATTGGTTTCTGATGCTCAGAATGGCTTTGTAAATGAATGATGAATGAAGATGCAGGCAAACTGGGAGATACAGGGAAGAAATTGATAAATAGAAGAGAACGCTGTGGAAAAAAACCAAGAGGATCTGAATTAGTTACACAAAACATACTAGTAATTTGTGTGCTTGTTATGAGGTATCAGTGGCATCTCTCTCCCTGCTGCACTGAAACATGCTTTATATACACAGATAAAGGAAACTGCTATACACCCCAGTGTTTTTGTTAGTTTTAGAGAATCCCCACATTTAATATCCAAGATTGAAAGGAAATAAGGAATCTGGAGCTCTAGAGATCATTGCTGTTTCCTTTCAGAGCAATTCTGCATGTTTGACATCTTATCTATTGTTTATGTCAGGCAAACAGAGACTGGACAACACGGAGTGGGCTGCAGCGGTGAGACGGCGAGTGAATACCTATGAGCCTCGGTGATTCATCATTCCAAGGAGCTCTTGCTTTAATCACAGAGGGCTGCCAGATGAGGAAGACCATGAGGATTTATGACTTTGGGGCAGAGTGACAGCTGTCCTAGGCATTCCAACCCAAAACTACAAATCAATGCTTTTATTAGAAAGTGATGGTATTAATGGTGAAGGGTTGAAGAAAACTGCCGTGTGAAACAGCAACCCCGCCTGACCCACAGAAAAATCAATCTCAAATTAAAGCTTTGCAATGGCTGAGAGATCCATCTGTAGGATCTTCTCTAGATAAGATAATCTTGCCTTTCCGAGTGTTGGGCTTCCTGTTTTGTCACAGACATGAAGAAGTGTAGAGTTTAATGCTAGGACACTGTAAGCAGCAATTAACCATGAAGCATTGCCCAGTGCTGCCGGCATCCCTCCATGGTCACTTCTTCTCACAGCTTCCCTTTCAGAGAGACCTTTTTACACCCCATTCTGCTGTTTTAGATGATGTTTGGTGTCTGCGTCACGTTTTACATAAGACTGATGCTCCCTCCACAGCTGCACTTCTCCTCTACCACAACCAGCTGGGTCCTGTCTGAAAGCAGCAATGTCTTACAGGTCATGGAATAATGGAAGCTTCCCTCAAAACTTGTGGTGGGAGTGTATAGCTAGAAATTAGGAGACCTGGGCTCTATCATCCCTTGCAATATTCACACATGCAGGTGAATAGTTTGTTATCTGTGTGACTTGATTTCTCCATCTCTGAAATGGAAAAGCTACCTTTCTGGAGGGATTATTAACAAAAATGGATTTCAGCAGGAGATATAAAAGTGCAAAGTGCTAATATGGGTAGCAGCCGTGGCCTGATTACACTAAGAAATAAAGAGAATGAACTAAAGAAGGGACACAGTGAATGCTTTCATATCTCCTACTTCACAACCCTCTGTATAAACCAAGAAATGCATTTTATTTTGGCAGCGGGACCTGCCCTGCATAGAGCAGGGAGGTGCAGGGGAACCTTATGCAGGGCCCTCTCCCAGACTGACGTGCTCCAGCAGAGGTGGTACCTGCCTTCTAGCCTCAAAGAAATTTCCATGGCAATCATGTCACCTTTCCAGCCCTATTTTAATCACTTAAAGCTGCGAGCTCTTCCAGCCTGCAAACACTCCAATCATCAAGATGTGTCAGCCCATACCTGCTGCAAGGACTGAGCCACGTGGCTGCTGAGGTGGCCATTACAGAGCTCCATCAGGGTAGTTTAGGGCTGGTCGATTGGTCTGTTTGGTTTTGGTTTTCAGTAGCTGTAAAAACAGCACAAACACTTGCTTTCCGACTGCATGTCCTGCAGTTATTTGTAGAAAGCAAAGTCAAGAGCAGTTGTGTTCACAAGCCAATGCCCATTTTGTCGTCACAAATCTGTGGAGCTGAGTGCTGATACAGGATAATGGACACCTAATGCTCCAAAGGTGATGCTTTTCTTCAGAGAGAACACGAAATCCTATGTGAAACCCATTATGCTACCGTGGTGACTGCCTTACTGACTTTGAGGAATGCTTGGAAAGAGGAGGGTCACCACTCTCAGAGCTGCTGGAGGCTGCCACTTCTCACTCTGCAGTAGTTGACTGGGCTATCATTACCTGGCAGGAGACCAAGCAAAACGCTCACGTCCTGAAAAAGGCAACCTGCTCAAAGCCTTAGGTCTGTTTGTAATAACTATCTGCTGCTAGACTCCATTTGCTTTCCAGGGTGATAAGAAATGAAGCATTTGGGGAGGGAACTTTTGAGGAACTCAACCACTTGAGCTTTCATTGCAACCTCATGGCATAATTTTACCATTTTATTAGGAAATACTGCTATTTTTTTCTTGAACTCGAATCTATTGGAAAGGTAACATCAGTAACCAGAATCACCACTCAAGTTTCTGTATGGAAGTATCCTCACCTGAAACTTCTAAAATGTTATGCCAAACTGTTGGTATAACATATTCCTACTTCTACTTTCACTTCTGCAGTGGGTCACTTTACCTGCCACATAATGCTGTTTCTGAGGATGTGAATTTTTGCATCACTGATAGAAAAGATGAGAACTATATTCCAAGTCATTACTGTGGCTTTACTCAGTTATCAAGGAAAAACATTAAAAATACTTGGACCATTATATAAAATAGAACAGTATCAAACAAATACTTTTCATTTCTAAGTTACAAGTCAGCAGCATATTTGAAGTTCCTACAGTAATGTGAAACATATTCTATCATTTTCTTTGGAAAAGTATTTCCTGTGGTGTTGCTTATATATGTGCAAGGCAGTTGTTTACATGGCTAGTTCCTAAGCTCAATACATTTCCATCTGAAAGATCAGAAAAAAAATGGACAAGCTTGAAAATGTCATCTCAGTTGGGACTTTTGATCACAGAAGATTCTTAATAATGACAATGGTTCTTGGGATGAGATGATGGAGAGCTAGAAAGGGGAAAAAAAGTGAAATTGTCAAGGTATTCCCGGTGACTTTGAGGAGAGTTTTGCAAAGATACAACAAAGCTGATGGTGCTGTGGACTGCTCCAAATTGTTTATCAGCTTAGCACTTCTGCTCTGGAGAAAATCTGAATTTTGCCTGTTTTCCTGCTCTCCAAAAAGGGATGAATAAACAGCCTTGGAAAACAACAGATTCCAAAATCTGCCATTAGAGTATTTCTAATGTTTTAAAGACCTGAGAGCCAACCAGGGGATGTAGTTAGTATTTCAGTAACATGCCTCTTATGTTTTTCTTCACTTATTAATCTCCAATGTGGTACAACACTTGCAACATGTAGTGTCATGGACAGGCACCAAGAATGCTGCACATACAATAGAAAAAATGCAGCAGTGACACATACACATCTGTAGCTATATATGCACACATGCTGCCATTCAGGTGAGCTCAGGCAGCCTGAATTTCCCAGGCTGACATGTAATTTACTCTTCTCTCAACCTTGGAAGATTTTTCCTGGAGCTCAAAACCTGCCCCTCTCTAGCAAGGCCAGGTCTGTGGAATGGACCTTCCTGTGAATATCTTCCATCAGGCTCACCTTCCATCCCAGGTGATGTTAAGTAAACATTGGCTTTTAACCCCTAGGGAATTGAACTATTGAACTTGACCTTTGTACCCTCTGCAAATACCTTCATAAGTAAATGATTGAGTAACAAGGGAGAAGAAGATGGAAGGATTGAGGAGAAAAATAGCACGTGCAAAACTCAGCTGAGCTGTCTGGTCACTACATCCTTACACAAAGGTGATTGGAGAGGTTTCATGATGGATGACATCATGCACAAGAGCTCTGGCTGTAGCTGTCAGCACAGAAAGAGGTCCTTAAAATTCCAGCAGCTGAAGCCCTTCAATCCATCAGGGAAAGGAACACAGACATCCACTCTCCCCCTTGTCCAGCACAGGAGCCCAAACGGTGAGCATAAGTCACAATCATTTTGTTTGTGCAAAACTCTTGGCCACGGAGTCACAAACAGTGGCTGGTTTACTGTGTGCACACTCTTGTTTGTCCTGATAAGTATATCAGTACACAGGGACTCCCAGACTCCCAGTGTGCAGAGCTTTTCCTGCCTGGCAGCAAACTGGTGAGAGGGAAGATGCTGCTGCCTATGGTGGGATCACTGTCGCGGGAGTACAGTGCATTCCTAACGGCAAGAATGATGGATTTCATAAAACATTTTGGAAATGAGATCAGTGTTGTGCAGGCTTCCATTTGTAGGCATTCAAATACTGTTGTAACCCAATTAATTTTTTTCCCCCCTTTTGATTGTCACCCATCACATAGGGCGTAGAGCAGAAATGGGTTTTGTCTGCCTTTCTATGGATCTCAGCAGCCTTAATATTTAATTGAAAGCCACACTCTTACACCAAAAAGCCAGACAAAATGGATTCAAACTTCACTTCTTTGACTGAGCTTTGAGTACTTTATATTAGTTTAGATTATAATAAAAATAGTGATCTATGCAATGCACTCCCCCTTCAGAATGTTCGGGGAACTTTGCAGATAAGACCCACCTTTTCCCCCTGCAGCCCTTGGTTACTTGGTCTGGTTCCCATCCTGGCTAAACAGAGACCAGTTCCTAGCAGAATAAACAGCATTTCTCAGTCAGTACAAAAACATGTGACTTCTTTGCCTGAATTCTAAATTCTCCACAGGTTACACCTGTGGCCAATATGGCCTGAGGGATAAAGCAATATGAAAGCAGGTCATTACTTGAGTAAACATGAGATGATGCCATGAGAAAGCATGTGGCTCATCAGGTGGCAGAGAGAAACAGCAGCATTATTCTGCTTCTCTCTGTTTCTTCATCAAGATGGGCACCACTGGTCATTTTTCACATCACATGGCTGTCCTCCCCCACCCCCTATGGACAAAGCTGTGGTTTCGGGAATGATGTAATCCAAGCAGAAATTTGGGCTCAACATCTTTTTCTCCCACTGGTTTGAGGCACCAGCTGGGGAACGCTGCAATTAACAGGAAGGGCATTTCAATGCAGAGAACACAGGGCAGTTGGCCCAGGACAGTTCATCTCATCATCCCCCATTTACACAGAGGAAATCAAGGCAGAGGTGTCCACATCGAGGCACGTATAGTGCCACAGCTCAGAGTCCCCATCATTTAATACTGACTTCTCTGGGCTGAAGGGGAGCTACCTGACAAAGGGAGAGGACTGGGGTTGGTCCCCAACCCCCTTCACACAGCCAGCCCCCAGGCTGGCAGGATCTGCATGCTGACCTTTCCAGGAATGGGGCTGCATGTCTGAGTGAAGACTCACTCAGATCAACCCCCGTGACTCTGGATAAATGAAACACTTCGCCGTCTGGCATATCACTCAGTTTCCCACGAATGGCACAAATAGTCACCGTGGCACGTACAAACACAAGGAATCTATTATTGGTGCCTCTTCCTTGGCTCGCCATCATGACGTCCAACCTGGAGGCAAGTGTTAATGCCCTTATAAGGCTCCTTGCATACATTTAAATGTGTTATCCTTTGGCCGATGATACAAACTGCTATCTCAGTAGCATACGGCATGGGGAGGTGGGAGATTTTCTTGGCTCTGTGGTGAGAGAGAGAAATTAAAAAGGAGCCTACAATGCTGAGTCACTGTGACAAATAACTTACTATGGAATACATTCAGGCTTTAGCAAGGAGGCAGCTGATAGTGAGTCAGTGACTGACTAGTGCCTCCTAGATTTTCCTCCTTGGGAAAGATTCAATTTAATGGGATGAAGCGCCAGCAAAAAGTCGTTCTCACTGTTACCAATTCAATATCACTAATTATACACATGGTTAAAACTGTCAAGTTATGTTATATGTCACAGAAGATGTGCATTTTTTTGTGTATAGAATCCCCCTGTTAAAAAGCAGTTCAATATGTCCCATTAAAAACACTGGTTTTCAGAAACTGGAAATTTTGCCAAACTTCAACTGTTTGGCTGTGTTAATTCAAGCCTCTCCTGTATTTTGGCTCAACCTTGCACGCTTATGAATGTCCTATTTAATGTTCTGGTTTAGCACTCCATGGCACAATTTAAACCAAAATAGATAGTTTTGTGTTAAAAAAAGCCTTCCAAGTGCAAAATGAGTGAAGATTTGAGGCAGAAGAATGTCACAATTCTTTTGTTGCCGGTGAAGTCAAATTTGTATTTGCTTAACCACAGCCAAATTTGTGTATATCTTTCCCCCACCCCTGTCCAGTTTGACAAACCCATGCCTGATCAGGAAAACAGGATCTCACCCAGAGTAGTAGCTCATTCAGGACCATGGACCCTAAGGAGGGAAGCAGAAAGCAGCTTTGGGCAGCTTTGTTCTGGTCTCTTTCCCCTGGACCCCAGGTCACATACCTGCCAGTGAAACAGCAAAAACATCAGGAAACAAAGCCTCTCAGTGTTTGAAAAGCTGCAGCCAAACCCCTTTCCTATTCATTCACCACCTTTCTGTTCACGCTGCCTGGCACAGCTGCCAATTAAATTCTCAAATATTCATGCAATCTCCTACCACCATGTGACTGACACTGCTCCCTGTAGGAGACAACTGGCTGTCTTGCTGAACGTAAAAAATATGGAAAACAGTTAAAAGGCAATGCTGTCACCCCAGAACCAAGCATCAGAGCCTTTTTAGCCAGCCAGGGGCATCAAGGTACCTGAACAATATGATCCCTCCTGTTTTGCCACCAGGCTGCTCACCCAGCTGATGTTCCTTTCATACTTGCCTGTGCTCTCGCTTTCAGAGAGACCCCGTAACATCAACCCTGAAATTCCTAAGATACCAGGCTAACCATTACATTATGGGGAAGATTATAACTATTCCCAGGCAGATCACAACCAGGTGGAAAGAATTTCCTATCCTCCACTTCCACCTGCACTCTGGGAGGAGACATGAGGCTCAGCCTGGCAAGAGGAACATTTTCCCTGAAGTAATTCCAGCTGAGACACTGCAGTCAGGCTGCCCTTTCTGAGCACAAGTATCATAAAGTCTGTATCATAAAATATCATAAAACAACTGTTTCCTTAAACTGTTAATTAGGTGAAGTATACTAATGCTGCTCTATGCTAAAGATTGGCTGCTAAATTTGACATGTTCAGCTCATATGAGCTACAGTGGTCCAGTTGTCAGTGGATGGGGTTCATAACGTTAGTCAAGTATTGTTGTATGATATTTTTGTTTGTTTCTTGGACAAAAATGTATTTTTTTCCCCCTAAGTGAAAGCTCTTCTTGAGAAATGGTGATATCAACAATTTCACTGTGTTTTTTTTAGCCCAGTGCACCTGTTTCCAAGCCTGTGAGACAATGGGCCTCCTTATTTCCACCACAGCTCTACTAAATCACATTACAAACCCCACTATTAAAGCAACTAGCATTCTTGATAAAAGGGCAGAGGGGCAGCCAAGGGCTTTTTCAGGCCAGGGAAGAGGCAAGTCTATGAGGGTGCAGGGAACTACTCATTCCACCAACGCCAGCATTAGCTCATTTGTGGTTGCTGAAGAACCTTGGAGCCAAGCTGTCATTTGCCCCAAGCTAGTGAAGTGGTCTTAAAGTGGATGTGAGCATATAGTTATGATCAAAAGAGTCTTCTTTTAAGGAAGAATTGTCTGTCTGTGAAAAATCACACACAGACCCTGGTTTTAAAAGCAGCAAATTCATACAATTTTAAAGAAAAAGAAATTAATTGTGTTTTTCTTTGTACACTTGTGAAGAGAGGCTCTCAAATATGACCTTTCCAAAATGCCTGTCAGTGATCAGCTGTAAAACAAGAGATTCAGTAATATTTTTTTCTAATGCAGAGTAAAGAGCAGCCAACTTCCCATAGGAAAGGAGGAGGATTTTCTCAAACTAATTTTATTTCCTTATCTTTAGTCATCCGTTGAGAAGAAAACACTAAATATATTCCTCAGTCTACTCCTTCCAGTGATAGCTCGAAGGAGTAAAGAACCATATGGTCCTTCAGCTGATCTATACTGTCTCCATGACAATGCACATTTACAAAGTTTGCTTCTAACAACTTTGTAGTATGAGATCCAATTGCTTGTAATTAAGGGTACGAGGAAGCCTTTTGGGAGGGAAGGGCTGCTTGCTGCTGTGGCTGCATTGGCCAGGCTCCCTTCCCACCCCTACTGGAAGGGGCTGCCTTTGGGCATGGGGCTTTGGTGAGGCCATTCCAGCCCTGCACAGAAATTCCCAGCCCTTCAGCTGGTGGAAATTAGTTTTGCTTCAGCCATGTCAGTCCAGTTCAACAAAGAAGCTGATACATTTAGTTCCTTCAAGTTCCATGCAAGTTTTAATGCACAAGACACCTTAAAAGGGCTTTTATTTCTGAAAAAATCTGAGATTTTCAGAGTGTCCTCCTTGTTAAAGAATGTTTTGCTCATGCATTGCTTTTATTCTGTGAAACCAGATTTCCCAAAGGTTCCCTTCTCTAGGCTATGCCTGTGTCTTGAAACCATGACCTCCTGGAGCAGGACAGAGGAGCGGAGCAGCAGGAGCTGAGCACGGGTGCCCTGCACAGGAGCCCCCACCACAACTGGGACACAGGCAAGAGGAAAGGGGGGAGCTGGTTGGCAGGGAAGGGAAACAGCATCCCAGAAAATAAAGGGGCACAATTTACAAACAGGAGGGCTTAAGTGTTAGTAGTAAAAGCAAAAAGTAGCAAGTCCAAGACATGAAGGTGCACTGTTGGTGTCCCCAGGGGAAAATTACAAGATTTGACAGCATCACTTTTTCAGGCCTTAAAAATGTAATTCTAAACATAGATGTATCGTAAACTAGGGGAAAAAAAAGAGGAAAAAAAAAAAAAGTCCTTGCTTGATCATATTCCCTTTACTTAAGGCAGAGTGAAAGTTGGAACAGGGCAAGTTGTGTCCTGAGTCCTGTGACACCACAGACTCACCCCAATAACATTTTATTTAGCTGATTGACATTTACTGGTGTGCTCATGGTTAGCAGCATGCTCTGTGAGGTGCACAGCCATCTGCAAAGGGAGAGGGAGCCACCCAGCAGAGCACTCAGGCTAGGGCACCTCTGAAATTTAAGGATGTTTTCCAAAATATCATTCAGTAGCCAGGATCAAGAAATCATCCAAACACACGTGGCTTCACCTTGAATCTTGTGTGCAGTTTTGGTCATTGCAATATAAGAAAGATGTTAAGCTGTTCGAGAGTGTCCAAAGGGGGGCAATGAAGATCGTGAAGGGCCTTGAGGGGAAGTTGTGTGAGGAGCGGCTGAGGGCATTTGGTGTGTTCAGCCTGGAGAAGAGGAGACTGAGGAGAGACCTCATTGCAGTTGCAGCTTCCTTGAGAGGGGAAGAGGAGGGGCAGGCACTGATCTCTGCTCTGTGGTGACCAGTGACAGGACCCCAGGGAATGGCCTGAAATTGTGTTGGGGAGGTTTAGGCTGGATATTAGAAAAAGGTTCTTCACCCAGGGCAGTGGCTGGGCACTGGAACAGGCTCCCCAGGGCAGTGGTCACAGCACCAAGCCTGACAGAGTTCAAGAAGCATTTGGACAATACTCTTGGGCACATGGTGTGACTCTTGGGGATGGCCCTGTGTAGGGCTAAAGTTTGGACTTGAAAATCCTTGTGAGTCCTTTCAACTCAGCATGTTCTGTGGCATCAGGGATAACCTGTCAGTAAATACAATCACTTTTTCTTGGGCTTTTAGCCTTTGCAAAACACTGGGCAATATCTGTTCTGGGGTATCTGGGAGCTATCCAGGAAAGACATCAGCCAACAAAAAATCAGCCACGACAGCTCTTCCTGCCCCCCAGCTATATTAGGGCAATGCCAGGGAAAAAGACGGGAGAGGAGATGACACAGTGGTAGATTTTACATGTTGGCCCTTTAGATCTTTTGTATATTTCTCAAAAAGAGTAAAGAAAGGATCTGAAATGATAACAGGTAGGCAGCAGCATGAAAGTGAGTGATGCCATGCTTGTGGGTGCAAAGAAACTGCCCATGATGGGGGTACTGCACCTGGAGATGCAGGTGACCCACCTGAAACAAGGTCCAACCACCAGAAGTGTGGTGGACCTCTTAATTCTCTCTTAAATCCTTCTTAAATCCACTTTTCCCCAAATCTCTTAGTTTTTTGGTTTTTTTTAAGTAATAATTTTGTACTGTTTTATACTTTTTATCTGTGTTTTGAATTTGAATACAAGATTTGCCAGAAACTTTTAACATATTCCAGTACTTACAGAAGCCACATCACATACCAAAGAGTGTACGGTAGTTTGGATTTACTTCTAGCCAAGCAAGCCATGATGTCCATCTTAACTACTTTACTGTGCAAAAATAATCTTACACTGCAATATAATAGCAGAAAAGCATTCAGGCTGCATCTGGACCTCAGGCTGTCCATTGGCAGCCTCCACCTAAACAAGTGCAGAAAGATGTTATATTGTTATTTTCAGAGCCCGAGTGTTTCACTATTCCTTGATGTACAATAGTTGTCAACAGTCCTGTTTTGACTTTCACACATTTGCTTAATCAGAAACCAATAGAAATACACAACCAGCTGAAGTGGTGCACAGAAGAAAAGTTTTTTCTTTAATCAAGGAGTTGCCCAAAATATGGGTTGCAGGTCAGGTAAACCCCCCATAATTGGTTTCAAATGAACCCATAGCACATATTTCAGTTCAATAATAAAAACTGTAGCTGGCCAAGATGTGACTGTATTAAAAAAAGTATAGAAAAATAACAATACATTTATTTCATAATAAACCTGACACATTTTATTTGTCAGAACAAAACATTTAGATATTTTTTCTTTCTGTAGTTCAAAACCCCATAAACTTGATACAGGCAGCAAAACTCCTATAAATTTATCAGTATTTGAATTTTTGCAAGACTGGCAATTTTCACTAAGAAACCATTGCCATTTTACAGTTTCACTGTTCCTATATCCCATTTAAAGACAAACAGGACTTCAAAGAGCTGGCAAACCCCATCTCCTGTTAAGCAGCTTTCTGCTGCTCTGTTCCCCCCAGTCCTGGCACTCCCAGAAGTCAGGCTCAGGACACTGCTCACAGATCACCTCTGCATCACTTTGACACCTGAAAATACATGCCAAGTTCTAATTAAGCTTGAAAACCCTCTAGAAATTCAGATTTCTTTTTCCCCTGCCCTGAAAATGCCAGATTGCTCCTGAAGTCTATTTAGAGGGAGTGAAGCTAAAGCGTCTCTAATTAGAGCTGAGTCTCCAGTTATCCCTTCACCCCATATACCAGGAGTGAAGACAAGTCTTGCCAGAGAGGAGTCACATCTAGACTAGTCTACCAGCATTATGCAATGAAAGGGGGCGTGCTGTGCAAGGAGGAGTTCCTGCTGGAAAGAGAGACAGCTCAGAGTCACAGCTTCCTCTTCAAGACTCCAAAACTGATGGAAAGATTTGGTTTCCCTAGTACAAAACACCCTCCTTTTGGGGAAGAAGAGACAGCCCTCTGCTTGGACTTTGCTGATTTCCCCATTTAGTGGGAAAGCACACAAGATCTGGAGCTTAGGAGGCACCACCCAAAGTTATTTGGTGCTTCTAAGAGCTACCTGGTGAATGACAGTGTAAAGGATTCAATGTGTGTGCCCAAGTGTTGAGCAACTGCTGCCTATTAAAGACTTTAAGGAAGGAAATAGTTTCCAGACACACAAGCCTTTTCTAAGGGAATTGCTAACCCGTAGGATGTCAGACACGTAATGCCAATGCCATAAATGTCACCACACAGCAGTTTTCATTCAGAAAATACATGATTGATGTCAAGAAACCCCGAAGAAATATCTCTCCCTTTTAATTTCTCTTACCCCTGCATCTTTCTTGAGGGATTTGGGAAACAGGCTTCAGGAAACAGGCTTCAGGAGAGACTTTGAACAGTCACGCAAAATCAGTTGTCTCCAGTTTTCTGAGGGTGGCAAATAGCTAAAAAGTTGCCACGTCTTCTGGGAGCGCAAGAAAGGGAGTGCAGAGATAACATAGAGCTCCAGCACAGGTCTGGTGCCCTCACAGCCTGGCTCCCCAGCCCACCACACCCCACAGAGCTGCCAGCACAGCCCATCCTTGGGGATGAGGAGCTGGCAGGTTCCAGGGGCCTATGAGACTTTTTTACTAGGAAGGATTTCAGAGCAGAAGCCTGGTGGGGAAAAAAAAAAAGTCATCAGTACAGGCAGAAGAGTTGCTGTTTCCTGCAAAATTATTGTACCCCAACAGGAAAGATACCCCCCCCCAAAAAAAAATAAAAAAAACAACAAACCTGTTTTTTTCTATCCTGTTTGAGGCATGCACACAACAAAGAGCAGATAGAGCCAGGGGTATCTTACAAGACTGCAGTCAGACAAATCCCAAGCAATAGGACTTTATGGAAGGCAGCAACCCCTGAGCCTTGTGGTCAGCAATGTCTATTTGCTCCTGTAACACTGAATTCAAGCTGGGACTGAGCTGCTTTTCCTCACCTCCCTTGCATCTGCGGATGCTGGACAGGATTTCCTTTCTCAGGTCTGGAAAAACTAACCTGTTTTTCTTATCCATTTTTCCAATTTGTTTGTGTTACATTTCCCTAAGCCAAAAGCACTGCTATATTTATTAATTTTGATCCTAGAGGAGTTTCTCTGGAGGTGCAGGGTAAGTGGCTACAGTTATGCTTCCACAGCACTGGCACCCTCTGCACGGGGAGATTAAGATCCTGGTTAATTTTATTTAAATGCCTCCAGCTCCCTTTGTCAATAGGGAAAGATAGACACCTTCAGGGGTGACCCAAACCAAGATGGACTAAGCACCCTGGAAGTGAGCCTATAGAGTGTCTTATAGCATTGGCCCTCCTGGTTTAGATGTGTTAGAGAAGTGGGGTTAAATCAGGCTTGAGTTTACTGGCTCAGGACTGCATCCAGGCTTGGGTTCAAGCTGAAAGTCTGCATCTGGAAGAGGAGTTGTACTCATATCCTTGGAAACTCAGACCAAGGCCTGGACTGAATAGCCACCCAGTCCCTATTTTTTTACTGTGTTACTGTTGCACTTTATGGTCACCAAGGTGACTTTCTCCCTCCTCACCTCCCGAGATGTGACTGCCCAGAGTGGGCTGTTTGTACCCCCAGCAGAAAATAAAGAGTCACACCAGCAGCAGAGGGTGTGGGGGCAGACGCTTTTTGGGCATCAGAACTGGCAGTTTTTAGAGCCTCCAAATGAGTAGGCGACTGTGCTGAGGCTCTTTCTCCCACCACAAATCACGAAGCCAAATATCTCAGCTGCACTGCATGTCTGCAGGAGCTCCTCCTCCAGTGCTGGCTAGTGTGGGAAGGGCTCTGTTGGCACACAGCTTGCCCGATCACTTGCGTGCGTGTGGTCAAAATTAAGGCGAGCGTGTGTTCAAGTCCTTCTGCCACTTCTAACCTGTCTGGCTTCACAAGGACACCCAGAGCACACGAAACACTGGACTGTGTGCACACAGCCAAACCCTCCAGGGGCGTTGGCACTTGAATAGCCCTATGCAGGGAGCAGGCAGGGAGACATTGGCATAAGGGCACCAGAGGACAGAGGTCTTCTCGGCTCTGTAGAGAAAGGAGGGAAACACATTAGATAAAGGTACTAGAAACAGAAGTACCTATCTCATACCCTAAAAAAGAAGGACATTCCCAGTGAAACAGATGGGTTTAAGTGCCATTTAAAGCAACTCCTGCTTTACCCAAGAAAGCCTCACATAAACTCTGCATGTGGATTACGCAAGCAGTTTA
Source organism: Platyrinchus mystaceus (assembly GCA_035041135.1). Classification (NCBI taxonomy): domain Eukaryota; kingdom Metazoa; phylum Chordata; class Aves; order Passeriformes; family Tyrannidae; genus Platyrinchus; species Platyrinchus mystaceus. Next base: position 558,382 of record JAWWLV010000179.1, read on the forward strand.
TACAAGAGAGAGTCTGGCTACGCATCTCTAACATCACAGAAAGCCTTCCTAGTCAAACCTGAACCAGAGGAATCAAGAAAAACAGCCCCTACATCCTTGAACCTCAAGCAGTGCTATTGACTTAAGCTGCCTGTGGTTGGGAGCTATGCTTAGTTCTGTAACTGCTGCTGCTTCTTCCTCTTTCTGCTCCCATCCTCTGATAGCCCAATCTCAGGGAGACATTTTTTAGGAACATGTAGCAGCAGGGCTTCATTCTTTCTTGAGAATTGTAAAGACCATCACAAAAGTGCATAGACAAGAGATTAAGAGATTTCAGAATAACAATCATGTAAGCAGAAGTTGTCATAGGCATTACGTCTCTAAACCCTTCAGAGCTGAGCCACTGATTTAGCAGGTTCTGCCTCAGTCTCTTAGCACCTTCCCATACATTACTTTTCTTCAGGGACCAGAGCAACAAGAGCTAAGCAATAGCCTTCAGATATTTCCTTTCTCTGCCTCCTTTCTTTTCCAATCATGTACTGCAGACCAGGGTCATAACCAACATGGACTTCAGACCTGTGAATGGTGAAAAATGTGGAAGATGGGCAATTGCTCATCATGTTTAGTGAAAAGGCACTAGATGCGGAAAAAGATGGAGTTATTTGTTCCCTTCCAGTCAAAGCACTACTTAGCAGCCAGAACCTCAAAAATCAAAGCAGTGAAAACGATAGAATAGTCAGACTTTGTTGGAATAATCAGTATGGATAGAGGAAAGATTAGCTTGAATGAAATTTAGGGAGAATATTATCCTGTCATCCTTGCTCTGTACAGGCTAGTGCAACCATTCAGCTCACACTGCTGCTGCTGCCATTGCAGAAGTGAAAGCTTTGGGAACAGCCAGGGCTAGTTTTCAATGCTAAGCTAATGGGAACACACACAAGCCATGGGGGAACACAAAAATGCAGAGTAAACTGAAGTGTAAAAAAAGAAAAAAAAATTAATCCCAAGGATATAAAATATAGTGGGGGAAATAAAGTGGAGTCAAGGCAAGAGGCTTCCAGCAGTGAAAGAAAGGCTGCAGCTCTGGCTCATTGCTTAAACCTGCACTTTTAAGAAAGTCTAGTACTGACAAAGTTAAGGAGGTAGAAGCACACTCAAAATACCTGCTGATGGCTACACTAAAAGTTCATCTCCTGCAGAAAAGACTATTCCTGGTAGCATGCTGCTACATCTACTTATAACTATGAATGCTCTTACCACCAGTGAGACTTTTCCCTGTAAGGACCTAAACCTGTTTCCTGTGAAATTGGGGGCTGTGCTCACACAGTTCTCCTATGGTCAAGTAGGTTAGGGATCAGCTGGCCTTACATGAGCCATACCTGGGAGTAGTCCTTGCATCCTCAGGACCTCACCTGTCGTGCTTCAGATGTCATTCCTACTGGCTAGTGCTCTTACAGCAGTCTGGAAAGGAAACAAGCAGCATGTTAACACCATCACCTCACTCTTGTTTCCACCTCTTCAGTTCCTGAGAGGGCTGGAGTCACACAACCCCTTCTGATCATAAAAAAGAATAACCAAGCAACACACTGTTTTTGTCTGAGAGGGAAGAGAAGAAAATTGGTTTTAACTAGGAGTCTAAGTAAACCTGTCTGGTCTCTGTTAGATACTACAGAAGATGCAGTGCTAAATCATCACAAAATGGTTTGGATTGGAAGAGACCTTTAAAGGCCATCTAGTCCAACTCCTCTGCCTTGGGAGGGACATCTTCAACTATATGAGGGTGCTCAAAGCCCCATCCTTGAATGTGAACCTGGCCTTGAATGTTTCCAGGTATGGGTCATCTATCCCCTACTCTCTGGGCAACCTGTGCCAGTGTTTCACAGCTCTGATTGTAAAAACCTTCTTCCTCCTATCTAGTCTAAATCAATCCTCTTTTAGTTTAAAACCATTTCTCTTTGCCCCTTCTTAACAGGCCCTGCTAAAAAGTTTGTCCCCATCTTTCTCTTAGGTCCCCTTTAAGTACTGAAAGGACATAATAAGGTCCTCCCAGAGACCTTACTAGGGGAGAGCAAAGGACTGAGATAAACATGAATAAGTCAGCAACACTAATGAAGCGAACTTTTCTCACACACTTGAAAGAGGTTAAAAAGTGGCTAAAATTCAGCTGCTGTAACAGTAGGATGGGACAACACTTTATGGTACTTTCACAGGTGAACAAACCTGTGCAGATTTTCAGTCTTCATATTTCATGTTTCTCAGGCCAGATTTTTGGTGGCTCTTCCTTGGATGGAGTGTTTCCACAGCTGTTCTTGATCTATGGAGTGAGTCTTTGTGTCTGCAGCAGGAAAACAGGGTGAAAAATAAATAAAGAACTGGGCTGCATCTTCATAACTGGTTACTGGCTTTGGACAGTGCTTTGGGCAAGGTTCAGAACAGCATTGTCTCTTTCTGAAAGAACAGGAACAGAGTTCTTTCAATGCCTGTGTCTCGTGTCATGCAATTTAGAAATGCAACCACCCACTTAAACAACCCAGAGGACCATTACTGAGAAGATATAGGGATGAGTGCAGCATAAGGATGAGGGCAGTGAATTTGGTGAGTGTAAGCTTAAAGTAAATATTTGAACAACAAACTGGAATTCAGCCAGCTCAAGCATTTTATTCAAAAGGAAGGATATGAGGGATAGCTGAAGTTGGCATCAGGGTGATATAGAAAATTCCAAAGGAAAGAAGATAAAATAAACAAGGGTATTCACAGTGGAGAGAGGGAGTTATGAACCCCCTGAAGCTCAGAGAAAAATCTGTTGCAGATATGTGGGTAACAGATCTCTAGTTTGAGAATAAATGTCGTTGCAGTGGCTCTGTGAGAAGGTGTCATGGTTTAGGAACGGTATTCCCCAATTCAGTGTTCCCACTGAAATACCCCAGCCCATGTGCCCCTCACTCTCTTGCCCCACCCCTCCCCCTGTGTTGGGATGGAAAGGAGAACTGGAGGCACAAAAAGGTAAAGATCACGGGTTGGCATAAGAACAATTTACAAGAAACAGCAATGAAATAAGAACATGAACAGTAACAAGAACAATACCAACAGCAGAGGGTACAGGAGAGGTGAACGACTCGCACCCGAGTGCTCACCATGTGCAACCCAATGCTACCCCAACCACTCACTCCACAAAACTGACTCCCTCCTTCCTCTCTCACATGCTGTGAGGTGGTATTGAACAACCCCAGGGTCCTGGCTGTGACCCTCCTGGCTGCCTCAAAAATTAACCCTGTCCTGGCCAGAACCAGGACAGAGGCGTTTGGGCAAAGCCAGGGAATGACTGAAACTGAGGCTTGAGGAAGGAAGAATTAGGTGTTAAATACTCAGCCACAATCTGATTTCATTTCAGCATGATGGTGGTTTTCAGACGAAAAATAATAACAAATCTTCCAACTTCAATTAAAAAAAAAAAGTTTAAGCAATAAAAAGTTATGTGGAGGCAAAAGAAGACTTTGTTACAAATTAAATCTGTGTTTCTCTGCAGGTACTTGCATAGCACCCAGTGGTTTCAGTGGAGTAGGTATTCAGGCTACTTATCTTAACCTGAGACTCTGTGTAAACAAGAGGACTTGGGTTTCATGTCAGGGAATGATGAACCGGGAATCTCTTCCAGGAGCAAAATTCAGCCCCTCCCTTCTAGGCAGACAGAGAGAACAAAACTGTCTTTCCTAGTTTTGAATTGGAAAAAAAATGTCGGTTTTGGGCCACAGCAATGGTTCTGTTTTGTGTGCTTGTTCTCCCCTGTTTGAGAAATAGTGGGGAAACAATGTCCTTTGGTTTCTGGACATATTCCTCTTAGATGTAGATGGATGGAGCTTGCAACCTTTGACAAGGAAGACAAACGGAACAGAATCTACAACAAGAGGAGGAAACACTTTTAGTTTTTTTTTTCTTCCAGATGTTCATTCAAACATTTCGGCTAATGTAAAAAAAGCTTAAAACAGACTAACCAAAATCACTTTTAATCAGGTTTTGTTTCCATGGCACCTTTGATGTCATAAGCTTAATAGCTCTCCAGTGACCCATGGAGTCTTCCAGGAAAAAAAAAAAAAAAAAAGAAAGCTAAACAACCTGAATGCCAAATGTTGAATACACCTTTAAAAATATCCTTTCTGAAAAGTTTTCAGGCCTCCCTTTTCTTTTAAGAGCCAAGGGAAACCAAAAATCCAATCAGGAATTTCCCGTTCCCACAAACCACGTTATCACTAGAAATCTTTGCATAGCAGTTGGAATATATGGAGAGCTACAAATATATTATTAAACTGCAAAGGAAATGCATTAAAAAGACTTTTATAAAAATAGCCATAAAATACCTTTTTTATTTGTTCTACAGATGCAAACTCTCAAGAAGAATTTTTTTCTTTCAAAACTGAAACAGATTGTGGTGTTGAGCAGCACATTTCTGCACTAGAGAAACATTCTTGGTACAGTATTTTTGCTCTTTGTCTGATGTCTTTTTCCAAGGCTGTTCTGATTAATCATGGAGCTGATGTATAATAGCAGTCATGCTATGGCTGCTACTAACACACACAAGAGGTGAAGTAGGTTTAATTTGCTTTTATTTAAAGGTTTTTGCTCAGTAATACTTTCATGGCCTGGTCTGGCACTTGTGGTTAAGTAACATTCCCAGTCCCATCAGCCCTCAAGATCCTGATGTGACTTTATATGAATCTTTTATATGAATCTTTGGTTTGATGCTTTTCTGGTTTTCACTGCAACTGTTTGTAGAGCAACACATCCCTCTACCTGGTGATTTTGGCATGTATAAGAAAGGGACAAAATCTTCAGGTGACATGGCTTAGGGAAACTTGCTGCTGGAGACATAGATTATCATGAATTGTACTAAAGTAAAATAAATCCTAATCCTGATTAGAAGCTTTGTTTCTTTGAAGGTAGAGTGTAATGATTTTGATGTGCTGATAGTAACACACACAGCAAAGATCCACTAACTTTAATGGAGGGAACCATTTAAAAATCCAAACTTTTTAAAAGAAAAATTGATAAAACTCTCTTTAAGAGATGTGAAACATGCATATCAAACAAGATATCTATAAAACATGGTATGAACAAAATAAAATAGTTCTTTGAAATAAAAGCCACTGATAAGATACTGTTTAATTTACTGTTTCTAGAACAGAAAAAGGTGTCTTCACACATCTGGTCTTGAATTCTGCAGTACAGAATCTGGATGATGTAAAATGAACCAACATGCTAGCTAACCATAATTTCTAACCCATTCAGCAAAATAAATAAAGTTTTCATATTGAAATAATGACTATATTTTAAAAGGATAAAATTTAATAGAATTTTAAGCATAACTTAAAAAGATGATGTTTCCTCTATACATGAAAATATTTGAACTAAAATCACAATACTGGTGAATTACTCTGGACTTCTGATGCACTTAAGAGAGCATGTAACAGAGTTTATTGTACCTTAAATCACCTGTATACATTTCAGAATTTGGCCCTATCACAATTTCTCTGATGCAAAACATAGCAGCTTGTCTATTTTCGTTCTAGAATGGGAAGATAATAAATAAAAAAACAGATTAAAAAATTCAAACAATAAACCCCTCACATATTTATATTTTAAATTATTACATATTTAAGTTTTTGTTTGGGCCACTTGCTTTTTTGTCTCTCTAAACCTGTGTCATTATGGAAAAGATAAAGTACGTTGATACAGTATATTAGAAGACAGAAAAAACCCTTCTCATATTTGTATAGTACTTTTTTCTTAACTATCTCATGTGGCTTGTGTTTTGCACAATGGGAGAGCTTTATTTAGATATATATTTACATACTCATGTATTTACAAGCTATTATTCCAAATTATGTTTTGTGCAAAACACCAGCAATTTTCTCACTGGGAATTCTTCCAGGTAAAGTTCCCCAATGAAACACACAGACATTCATGGACAGAGCCATGTTCAAGTTTTAATGTGTTTCTGTTTATCCTGCTTAAAAACAAATATTTCCATATAGAAGAGATTGACAGACACATAAAAGACCCAATCAATGCAGATATATGAAGTGTGGTATGAACTGGAGCTTGCTTAACTCATGCTCTGAAAAGCCTTAGAAAGGTGCTTTCCAAAATACTCTTGGATATGAGAACGTTCCTTATAAATTACTTTATAAGAGAAGGATGATGAAAAATAATATTAGTCTCTGTAGCTGATATTAGGAACAACTGACAGATGATCTGGGTGTAATCTGGCTGTTGATATGCCTAAAAGCTGTGTTAGATATAGCACTTACAAGGCAAACCCAAGCAAAACATACCTCCCTATTAAGATGAAATGCATATAACTTTAAGTCTTGTGCACTTATACATATCTATCTTGGATTTGGAAAATGAATCCCTGATTGAAGACAGGGGCCAGGATCTGTAGGGATCCAGATCTGTGACTGGAGCAAGTGGAAACCACAAATAATTCAGAATTTTTCAGAGCATGTTGTTATCATCACTACACAGACTGACATCTGCACACACTGACTTAAATTAACTTTTTTTTTTTTTTTGTAATTGGAAATAAAATAGAATGTTTAAAAAAAAAATGTCTTACTGAAAGCTGTTAACTTTTCCATCTTGAAAATATTATTCGCCTTTTTTGTTTCTTAGTCATGATTTCTCCTTCCTCAGAGTTGTCTTAGCCACCTTTTCCCTCCTGCTTTCTTTCTGTCTTGGAGACTAACAGGTCTCAGGAATGAACTTCAGAAGAGTCTGAAAGAAAAAAATCTCTTCCAGATTGGCTATTTTTCGATTAAATCCAACAAATAAATATTGCAGGCAGTTCAGAAAACTGGCCATAAAATACACACTCTTTCATCTCTTTGCTACCCTTTCAGCTGCAGTTCCAAGTAGTAATAATCAGAAGCTGGCAGTGAACTTCAGTCTGTTTCACTTTCTTGAGGATCCAGGACTTATTTTTGCAACACAAGTTCACCCTTGTCAAAAGAAGATGTTCTTACAAATACACCACTTTTTTTGCTTCTTCCTTCTCTTGATTTTTTTTTTGATGTGGATTTGGTTTGATTTTGTTTTTTTTCCTTTAGAGCCCATTAGTTTTCTTCTTGATTCAAATCCCCTCTTAAATTGACCAGAGTCAACCACCTTCTGTTTTCACAGTCAGTGGTGGGATTCCAGCATCTTTTCTCTCTGCGTCATCTACATAACAGCACTTTTTCTCTCCCATAGCATGTTCCTTTTGAAGAGCCCAACTCGGTCTGCAGCAGTGGTTTACCTTGAAATAAAACCCTCTTTCTCTCCTCTCATCCATTCTCCACCCCTTCCTCCCCTCCATCCAATCAGCAGAGTAAGTCCAGTATTAAAGATAACCATTTTTTTGAAACTCACTCAGCATTTCTGCCCAAATTAGGTAAAGAATATAGGTTTTCTCTTCCCATTTTTAAGTTTTACCTTTAAAGTACTATTTCAACAACTTTTTACCTTACCTGTTCCAGGGATCCAATTTCCTCTTATGTTTGATTGTCTTCTGTCCTTCAGTTCAGCATAAGATCAAATATTAAAAGGTACCAAGTAGCTCCCAGTTATTCCGGATTTACAACATGATAATAGAGAAAACTCTGGCCTCAAAGCCCCAGTGCAATGCCCATGCCACTGATTTTACTGTTTATTTGCATGTACTGTACTATAGTGTCCGATAAAAAACCACGTTTCTGATTTACACAATGGCCTCAAACTCAGAGTAAGCTTTTTCCTCCACAAACACATAAAATACACGTAAGAAGAACATAAAGGCCATGGCTAACATAAAAGTGAGCTGACCTGCAGCAGCTTTAGACCCAGCAGTTTTCTGGTTGTTCCACTTCTGCAGCTCAGTGAAAGCCAAGTGGAAGACAGAACACCCCGACTGCACCACAGCCCTGGCAGGGGCTCAGGAGTCACAGAGCATCACTCACCAGACAGAACAAACCCACTGCCTTCTGTTTGTTTTGAGATTAAACCAAACAGAACAATAAATAATCAGTTTGATACACCTCAATCCAAATACTTCTTCATCGTTCTGCATGTATATACCATGTACAGGTTTGATCCCACCTCAGCACTTCAACTTTAGAAGAGCAACTTGTCTAATGATTATAGCAAGAAAGGAGGAGCTGAGAACCCTAGATTGTAGTCTTAGCTCTGTTTGAAATTCCTCCACAAAAAGAAAGAAAGAAAGAAACAAACAAACAACAACCAAGAATTTGAAGAGCTGCTGTCAGGGCACTCCACTGAATCCCGGAGCGAGCTGTGATTTACACCAGCTGGCGCTCTGACCAAGGCTCCACTTCCCCTGCTTCACAAGCCCTGTTTTATCTACTTTCCTAGTAGGAGGAATCTCTGTTTGTGCTTCTTTCCTTAAACTTGCTAGTTTGAGCAAAAGTACAAGCTGGGCACTCTCCTGGGGGAACAAGACAAACTCCTGTGGGTGAGAGGGGTCAGTCTGTGCTTCTGGCTCACACCTGCAGCGTTTATCAGGATGAAGTACTGAATGCTGCATCCTGCTGGGAGCTTCCTTTTAATTGTGGAACTTGAGCATGGTGAGAGAATTCTTTTTAGTGAGTCCTTTACACAGGAACTCAAACCTAACCATTAATAATGGGCTAAATTGAATTGAACCTAGACTGGTTTACTGCTACTAGTTTCACACTCCCAACACTTTACAAAAGCTAGAGTTTAAATAAAAGCTCTTTATCTGGCTTGTGATGGCCTCAGCCTTTACAATATTTAAATGCTCTCTAATTGCATTAGTCTGGCTTTTTTTCATAGATGTTTAATTTGAGGTACTTTTGCTGTGTTCTGATGATATTAGAGTAAATCATGAAGCATTGCACTGGCTTTTTGGTGATGACCATCCAGCAAGTCTGGTAAAAAAAAAAAAAAGAAAAGAAAAATCACAAGGCTGCTGTTTTTTAAAGTTCTTCTATACACAGGATTTCAGCCATGTAACTTCTACCCATTTTAGTGGCCTTACATAACAAAAATCCTTTTCACATGTTTGGACTAGTACTTATAGCACTGTACAGTATTTGTGGGCCTGTTTGTCTGCACAACAAATTCTCCCTAAAATACGCTTAGGGGTCTGAATGACAAGAGGGAATGAATTATCTCAGGATGCTTTTTGTGGTTGCTGTCTCCAGTTGTCCTTTGAGCATCTCTGCAGAGGTGCTTCAGCTGGTCTCCAGTTTGCAGTTCAGTGTGTGACAGAAATCCAGACTTGGTACAAGTTTTCCTCAACACGGACTCCAAACCATGAGTAGCTGCCACGTGGAGAGATGAGACACCACTGCAGCAAGGGTGGGAAGAAGGGCAGCATGGACCTCTGCCTGAGAAATCACTGTTCATCACAGATTAATATATCTGTATTTATCAGTCACAGCCCTTTGGGTCCTACTTGTCATTTAACCTACTTTTACACAGGTCCAGAAGTCTTTGGGTAGCTATAAATAGGAATTTAGCTATGGTAAAGCCCCTTTACTTTGCTAAAGAGGTGAAATGAGGTTCATTGTGAATAAACATTCAGGTGAAAGCTTCTTAAAAGGCACAGTGTTTGGGATTGCTGACAATAGAAATAATTTAAATTAGGCTTTTTTTTTTTTAAATCAGATTGTTTTGTTCTCTGTGTAAGGGGAATGCAAAACATGATTAGGTCACTGAATAATGGTAGATTTGGTGGTATTTGCTTTTTTTTGGATGGGTGCCTAAGTAGTCTAAATCACGTATACACATGCTGACATCACTGGATGTGAGATTACAGAAATGGAGACTTACATGTGCCTTTTTAGTAATTAAAATTTCTATTGTATTTGGTGTCTTTACTAGGAATCTCTGAGCCCTCTTAATTCCCATGGTCAGAGTCCCTGTTGCCTATTGTTAATATTCTTGCAATGTAAATACATTTCCACGTCACTTTAAGGACCTTTTGTGAACAATACCCAAGTAAACACAAAATAGTGAATTGTATAATTTCTGGACATGAATTCAGGTAATGGAGCACAATGAATTTATGGGGATGCTACGCTGGCTTGTAAGACCAATTAAACAATTTTTATATTTCAAACTGACATAAAAACAAAATCTCATAATATAACTGAAAGTGGGATATTTGGATAGGCAAGAAAGGAGGAGGAACAAGAACTTAGTATGTATTGCAGTTACATATCCATTAAACTATACCTAACACTAAGTTTAAAATAGATATCATTGTTAATTAACACAAGTGGAAGAGTTTTACTGATTTTTTTGTATTTAAATAAGTTCCATTCCTCTCATATTTTGCTTGGCAGGTGTCTGAAATGTCTATCAGACTAACTTATGTCTTTTGCCCTGGACCACTCGTGGATTATTATGTTTTCACCAACAAAAGACCAGTAGTTGCCATAATAAATCAACCAGATACTACCTCTGGAAAAGGCAAGCCCCAGTTATTAATCACTGACCTGTTTACATTTTACCTTCCAAAATGGAGAGGTGTCATGTGAGCTGAGGTGAGTCCTGAAACGTTTTGCATTGTGGTTTTAGGAGTGGATGATCTGTTAGGTCTCTGCCTGCAATTCCTGATAAGATAGGGCAGGCTCAACACCCTCAGCTGCAACATACTGCAGATGTTTTGTCACAACCAGTAGGACATACCTGCAAACAAAGATGTAACAATGTCACACATTTTTCTTTCAGAAAGGCTCTGTTCTCTATGTTCAGCAATAACTCCTTAAGTCTGACATATTCCTATGAAAACAAATGGTCTTCCCTGGTTTATAGACTCCCCCAAATAAGCTGTATATCTGCCTCAACAACGAGTACAAGACTTCAGTTACCTGAAGAACAAGTCAGAAAACTGGATGAAAGCAAAGAGATTTGGGTTTCCTGAAGAAACAATCCTGTGATATTTTCTTGTTTTGATCAAAACCAAAGTATTTTGATGAACAGTTTTTTAAATAACACAGGGGGAAAAAAAAATCCGTTACTAAGTAAAATCTCCAATGTGCAAAACTTTTTTTCTTCCCCGAACAGTTGCATTTCTTTTGGCATTGGCTTACTTTCCCAAAGAGCTAAAAGTGATACCAAACAGTGTGAGAGCGTGTTGAACACATTTTTCCAGGTGCCTACAGACACAGCATCATCCTGCAAAGTGTTTTGCTGGGGAGGTTTCAACACTGCATGTTTCTGCAACATTTTCAATGACAGCATCTGGATACAGACCATATGGCCGGCTTCCTCACCCTCCTGAGAAAGGCTGAGTGACATTCCCGGTTAGAACTCCTATTGGTGAAAACTGCAGAGCTGTGTTCCCAAAACTGCTCACAGATGACTCTCACTTTTGCCAGATTTTTCACCAGAATTCAAAAGAAACCATTCCAGGGTCAGAGAGTTTTAATTGTAGAGGCTTTAAAAAGCTCAAAATCCAAGTCAAGATTTTCTTGTTGAGAGAAATATTTTGTCCGGTATGAAACATAGAAGGTATTAACTTTGCAACTCTTTGATTTTTATTTTTTTTTTTAATGTGAATGAGCCAGCAACTCCAGAATCAACTTCCTTAAGGTGAAACTTGCCTTTTCCATGATGATTTGAGAGGCAGAGAAGATGCAAAGCAAGTCTTCCCAGGTTGCTGAAGTGACCTAAAAGCAGTATTATTTTTCTTTACCTCAGGCAAAAATACACACCACAACACCTACAGATATGCCTTTGCATGCCATGCAAGTGGCTTTGGGGTTAGGTGAGGGCTCTGAAGATGGACAAAAACATAATTTCTCTAGCCCTTCTCTCTTTGACACAGTTGGGCTTCCTGCCTCACCTGTACCTCTCTGCTCCCTTCAGTGTAAATGACTGGGAGAGGTGTTTTTGCTGAACCTGGAGTCCTCTTGGGCAACCAATGTTCTGATTAAATTTATGAGATACATTGCCATACTCCTCGAATGTTCAAGTATAAAGGGAAAAAATAATTCCTTATTACAGAGATTTTTATATAATAGAAGACTCTCTGGTCTTAGTCACTCCTTGTTCATTAGCATGACAGTTCACCATGGGCATGGGAAGTGCCCAGCACATGTGGCATCCATTCCTACTTCCAAAGGTTAAGCTGCCCACAGGTGGAGTCCCTGCTCATCACACAGTGCCAGCAGTAGCACAGGAAAAGGCAGAGCCAGGAATAGAGCTGACAGAGAGCTATCATTAAAGGAGAGAAAAGAAGCCGTGCTGACCCAAGTCATTAGATGACTAGGCCATTAAGATAAATAGAAATAAGTGTATTTCTTACACAAATTGCTTCACCACCTGCTCACCGAGGTTCAGCACTGGCTTCCCACATTGTTACCAAACTGGAAGCTCAAAGGAGCATCTTCCAAATTGTGGTAAAGGAGAAAGACATCCTTCTCTTTGCCGCAGTTTCAAAGCAACAGCATATTTACCTCCATCTCCTTTTTTTCTATTCAACTTCTGTGTCTATTTCCTCACCAATGTTGTGGAAGCAAGGCTGTGCATTAAGCAAATTCACTTCTCTTTGGATATTGTGTACACAGACTTCCACTTCTTCAGATATTATACCAGAGTAGTCCCATTATTTTCAGATTTGTATCCCTTACCTATTGCCATGATATCTGGTGAGATGATCCAGTGGGCAAACCTGATCAAAGCTCAGGCTTTTCCCTTCCCCCAACACAGGGGCATGAGCACATATATCTGTATTCCAGCTCATTTAACAACATAAAAGCCAAGCATTTTACATGTAGGATCCGGAACCATCATTTTCTAATGTCAAAGGTCACATGAAATACCTCTTATGTTGTCTCAGCCTATTTCCTGGCATAGAGTTGTAATCTCCGAGAACACATAAATGTTTCAGTATTAGTACTAAGAAGCCACATGAGGGAGCATTTGGAGAATTGAAATGCTTTCCTTGTATCATTGTAAATAAGGGAGGGAATCAAACTTGATACCTCTGGGATATATGGAATTCAGACAAATCTAGATGTTATTATTCGTTTCTCCGCTCATACAGGGATGCGGAAATTGTGATTCCCACTTAAAACAGACGGTTTTTTCTTAAAAAAAAAAAAAAAAAGCCCATTAGTGGTCTGAAACAGACAATTTCTTACTCTTGCCAAGGTATGCTGTGACTGGTATACCTGAAAGGGAGCACAGATAAATGGGTTTACATTTCAGCTAAATGAAATTATAAGATACTCTGTACAGGTTATTCCAGGCTGAGCGTGACAGTGGTGCCAGCTTTCCCAGATTATCAGCAGCCTCAGATGACAGTGGCAGGGAGTGGTAAGGTCCCAGTTCCTGCAATCTTCTGACTAAGCAAAAAGCTCAACCTGCATGCTTCTAAATAACTTTTCCACATTATCCTTTTATATCTTAGTGTTTACTAAATAAAACCCACATGTATATAAAGTTAAGTTAATCCCAATATTCTTATAAAATGACTCAAAAGTTTTGAATATTTGAGGTTGGCAATACTGTAGTTAACCAAAATGGGAAATAAAAACAATGTCACCATGAACTGTAATGGGAAATGCGTATACATTTCTGCTCTGTATTCTTATTGCAGAAAAAAAAATCAGCTGCAGCTTGGGCTATCCTCATTGACAGAGTCATCTCAGTCAAACAACATCATATGACTTACCAAAAACATTTTTGCCAGTAGTGCTAAACAGATGTTGAATGAATAAAACATTTAGCACTCTACCCAAAAAGTCAACATCCATAGTAATTGCTGTCAATCAGAGAAACTCATATTAAAGGTCATTTTAAAATCAATAGAAAAGCACTCCCAAGATCCCATTTTTTCCCTCATTATTTATCCCTAAAATCGTCTAAAGAGCGAGTAATTAATGAATTACATGAAAATCAAGTTGCAGCTATGGTGTTATGAGCACACATTGCTGTGAGTGTTTGACTACCAAATTTGAAACTGATTTTAAGGGGCAGAAGTTCCAGCAGCCTCTTTATCCCTTCTGCCTAAACCATGTCATCAACTCCAGGCATGGCAGAAGGGTGCAAGGGAAAGAGAAAAAAGAAAGATCAAGATGAACTTTTAGCTGAGTGTGTTTGCTTGGACCCGATGGAGGAGGTTGGGACACTCCTCACTGCAGTTTTGGAGGAGGAGGAGTGGTGGATTCCAGCTGAGCCACGCCAGATCCAGGGCTCCTGATGGCCACCTCCGAGCTGCAGCGGGGCTTGGCTGGCTGTCTGCTGGGTGGCCCTGCAAATCACAGTGGGAAACTGATCTGCATTTGAAATAATCCCTGTTTTTCTAAGGATTAAACATAACCCGGATCACTTCAGTGAGCCGGTTTATGGCTCAGTCCCCCACCAAGTCTTGCCACCGCAGCCAAGGGGGGAGCGATCTCTCGCACCGGAGCACGCATTTGAGGGCAGGATCTCTGCAAGAGGTCTTTGCTGCCAAACCCAGCAACCTGGACATGCACATCCTGATGGTGGAGGAGAGGCTGGCATTCTTCCTCTCTGATTTTTAGCTCTTTCACTGCTTACTGGTTTTCTTTGCACGAACTCATCTGAGCGTTTTTATTAAACCAAAGGAGCTCTGAAAGTCCGGTGTTTGCCGATATCCTCATCTCCAGAGAACAATTCTTTGCAGCTCCAGTAAATAGGACTTTAAAGGTAAATGGTATTATAGTGTTAATTTCAAAGTGAATTATTCAAAAAGTGCTCCATATGTCAGCAAGCATCATTTTGTGGAACTATATTAATGTCTTAAATACAGTTCTCTCTTTCTAAAAGCTGTTTTATAGATCCAGGAAATATGTCTGGTATGAAGAAGTGCTTATTGTAAAGGATGTTTTAGCAGTTGTATTCAATTAATGAGGAAGGCAGGATGTAGCCCTATATAAGAAATAGCATAACAGCAGTAATTCCTTGGGGCTTGAGAATCTTCACACTTTCAGGTACTGCACAGTTATCCATTCATTCAAGAAGCCAGGTCAGTTTTGTTTCATAATCTCATTTTAACCCAAAAATAAAAGGTAATCCCTCCTTTCAACAAGCTCTCTGTAAGGAATTGAGAAGCTAAAAATAAGAAGAAACTGTTGCTTTTCAGCAGAGGTACCTGAAAGTAAATCACTCAGAAAGGACCTCAAATCTTCCAGGATCAGCTGAAACAAGTAGAAAACTTGCAATGCTGACAGCAACAGCCATTCAACGAGGAAAGGACCAGACTGCAAAATTCCCTTTTATCCCTCTGATTCGACCATCAGCTCCCTTTCTGCCATTTCTCAAATTCAAAAGATGGAAAGAAGATATATGAGCTGCAGAAGGCCCCCTCAGCCTTTTCTATATTGACATGTTATTTGACACTGCTCAGCAAACCAACCATAGCATTACTTTGAGAGAGAACATACGTGCCTTGGAATTGTACAGCAACAGGGAAGTACTGGGAATCCGAGCAGTAAACTTGGTTTTCTGGATTTCTCCCATTCAGCTGAAAGGACCAAAACTCCCCATCTTTTATGTCCACATCCATTACATGAACTCTATGGCACTGAGGATTAAAATCAAATAAATGAAAATATTAAGAGGATTTAAAATGTCTGTGAGGTGGCTGTGCCCCCTGTTATCTTTAGCAAATAATGGCTGACTCTATGCTTACTTGTGTTACCAAATTGTGTAGAGGCTCATCCAGGCTTGGAATCCTACAGTGAGGGCCAGTACAGACAGACATGGAGGTGACAGCAGGCATGGATTGTTCTCATCCCTATTGTACTGGGGATAATTGCAGCGTGGGGAGATTACACCCAACTGAGCACCAGGTGCAGTTGCTGTCGGTGGAAACACGAGTTCAAGGGACGTGGCAGAAAGCTGGTACTCTCACCTCTGTGTCTAAGCAGTGTCATAGCTAGAACTGTAAAAAACTATACTGTTCATACCTGAAATAAAGAGGAGAGAACATTTTTGGTGACACTTTTCAAACCAATTAGAAGCCCTGTAATATTCAGCTGTCCTGCAAACTGCACACAGCAGCAAGTTCTGGAACCATCCTGCAAATAGCACTTGGTTGTTCATGATGGAAAACAAAAGAATGAGATCTCTTCTATTCAGTGGTTTTCAGGCTTTTTTTATAGTGTATGTGATGTCTTTTGTATTTGAATTGGCAGCAGTGTTGTCTTTTCCCATTGACAGTTAACCTAGGATATTAGTGCAATGTTTATATTGGTGATGACATTAAATCCTCAGGTTTATTAAAAAAAAAATCGTTCTCAAAAATTATAGTAACGACAACAAATCTTAATCTGCTCTTCTCTGTTAAAAATGTCCTTTGGCATATTCAGCTACCTTATGAAAATCACCTGCATGCTGAGTGGCCAGAAAGAAACAAAAACTTAGGGTATTCTGTGATGGACTTTTAGAGGATGAGAGCTCAAAATCCAAAACTCGTTGATTAGTAAGTCAAACTGGTTCAGGCAAGGATTTCTACCACACATTCAACACTGGGTTATTGATAGCATTATGGTCTCCTGGCTGTATTTTGACTGCCATACTGTCAAAGCCTAAATACCACTACTCTATTACTACTACTACTGCCACTACTACTGCTTAATCTGAAGCTGCAGTAGGAGAAGCAGCAGGAAGAGGAGAACTTGATGGGGGAAAACTGGAGGACAGCCCACCACAGTCCCTTCTGGCCAGAGTACAGGTGCTGCAGAGAACTTCACCACTGCATGCATGTGTGCTGAGTGCAAGCAAACAGATTTATTTTTTGCCTGGTATTTACAAGTTGGCCAAGTTTCAGCAGATTTTCATGAGGCTGGCTAAAAGAATATCATCAACACGAGGCTGACAGACCTGCTTACTTACAAATAATGCTTAGCCAATTTCTGAATTCTTGTTCTCAAGCAAGGAGACACCATAAATGAAACAAGTTTTCCTAGAACAAAAATAAAGTACTAAAGCAATTTTTTTCCCCACTATCTTTACTCCACAGGTTATCCTGATTTCTTTCACACACATACACAAATCATCCTGACGTGGTCTTCAGCAGGGAAAATATAATTCTCAGTAACAGAACTCTGCCAAAGTTAAAAATGAGATAAAGATGGTCCTTACTGGGCCGTGTCAGGCAACTTTCATCATGATGCTCCAAGCTGAGCTGAAAATATTTGTATGTTTAAACAGCATAAGGGAGACAACTAGCAGGATAAATGTATCTGAGACATGTTTGGAGGTGAGATTTGAACAAGAGAAAAATGCAAAGTGCTTTGGCTCTAAAAGTAAGGTATGGGGTGACTGATTGCTATAATCATACCTTTCTTTGCTTTTTTTTAATTCACACATGCACCTTGTGAGCTAGCTTCTCTGGAAGGAACACAGTTCAAAGCATCATTCTTAGAGTAGTTTGTGATGCAGGTGTTTGTAAGTGGCCACACCTTGTCCACCTTGCCCACCTTGTCCAACCGAAAATAGGTGACTGCTTGCAGGCAGACTATTTATATAGCTCACCAAACCAGGCTGAAGTGCCATACACAATAATAACAGGTAATTTATACAAAGCCAGTCAGAAAGTTACTACGTAAGAAAAATAAAATGTCAAAAGTACAGCCCTTGCTGTTCCTCCTTCCATGCCCTGGCACATCTGGGGAGGGTACCAGAAGGTGGGTTTATGCTCTGGCATTCATCCCTGTGCCCATTTCCATCTGGTTTGCTGGCACAGTGGTGGCCCACAGCCCATGATGGCCTGCAGAAGGTTGTGTGTAGCCCAAAATGTAGGTGAGCCAGCTGGTGCAGGGAGGAACTTTGTCATAAGCTTTCACAAGCGCATCCATTTTGCTCAGGAACAATTTTCTCAGGTGCACTCCCTGTGCACTCCAATTTCATAGGCTGGCTTTGAAATTCAGTAGAGGAACTATTGCATTTTCTTCTCTCTTTGCATCTCCTTTAATGGGAGCATTAGAACAGCTATGAGGAGAGATTTATCCAGTCTTTTTCCTCAGCTTCCTTGGCCCTTCCTGCAATCAGAGGTGTTTGGAGTCTATGCCCTGAGCACCACCCCTGAGGGTGTTTGCTCCCACATATGCTTTCATTCTCCCAGCTCTCCACCTCTACTCCTTGGGTAGGAGTGACTGGCACAGCAGCCAACCTGGGCTTTTTCACAGCTCTTGGCTGGTGAGTGTCAGACTCAAACTGGCCCTGCTGCACTTGCTCACCAAAGGTCTGCACCCCAAAACCCTCCCTCTCCTCAGCCATTTCCATGAAACTTATTATAGAGGGAAATTATTTTTTTTTCAGTATTACTTGCAGACTCTCCACCAAAAATGGTGACACCAGACCATTGCATCAGCCCTTCTGCCATCACCGAATGAAAGCCGTATGGGCCTGGTTAACCTGTGTCAGAGGCTCTGCTCATAACTCTCACCACAAATTCGTTTGAATTAGAGGAGAAAATAGATAAAAGCAAAGCAGAGAGAATGAAAACGTGTGCTGAGTCTTTAGTTTCCATGATCTCTCTTTCCCTCTCTTGTGAAATAAATGAGTTGCTGTGTGGTCTGCTCAGCAGATGGGTCAGCAGAGGCTCTCTCTGCCCTGGACGTTCTGCATAAAACAGGGTATGAGTTTACATTTGCTGCATGTGAATATACATTTTTAAGTGAATTCACAAACTAGTGTATGTGGAGTAATAAAACTAACTGCAGTAAGTAAGCTTCTGTCGCGACAGTCTGAATACCAGTGTCAGAATCATAACTGTGATTCTATTTTCAGTTCCAGTAGCCAGCAGATTGAGAATTCTATAGATCCTGCAATTGTCATCCATGCACCAAGCCAAGAGGAAGCCTGCAGTGATTTTCAAAGTATCATGGATAGCTTGCTCACAGGAGAGTGTGTTTAACTGGAATTTGTCTAGCACCTGCTTAAGGAATGTAACAAAATGACTGAAGAGCACAATGGCAGCTGATCAAAAAAGTGTCAGCTGATAACATCATTCTCCACTTTATTAAAAATATATAAACCCAGTTGGGCTCACTAGGATTAATATCTTAAAACCCATACACCTCTTTTTCACAGATAGTGCAGATGGAGCCCATTTTATTTGTCTGTGCTCTGTTTATCTGTCAATGTGTATGTTCTGGAAGGGCACATTACCCTCACTTCATTTTTTCTTTCTCTAGATTTTCAGCTTCTAATTAATGGGAAGTTGGCAAGGATTTTGTTCACCTATTTTTTTGTTAGCTATCACTTCTTCTCCTCCAACTTTAGAATTGCATAGGACCAAGACAGCCCAGTTGCCATTCTAAATGCATTGTAAAGTATCCAAACTGTTGTCACTTCTAGACGAATTTGTTTTTGTGTGAAAGTCCATCATTTTCCTCCTTCATTCCTAAATCACTTCTACCTCAACTGTCTCTTTTCACGTTTGGTGACAAGAAATAAAAATGGCACTTTCAAAAAAAGGAACTGACTGATTTCTAAAATAAAATCATATATTTATACTTTTCCCCCACATGATTTATATCCCCTCTTTTTCTCATCCCTTTTGGTTGCTATTCAATACTGAACAGAATTTCACTGAACTGAGACTATGTTGATGTGGGAATTGACACTACACTGACCCACGAGTCTGCCTTTGGAGTAGCGGTGACTCATTAATTAAGAAACCACCTCCTGTGCACAGTGATTGCATTTACCAAAAACACCTTCCTGATGCTTTTTTCTTACCCATTCTTTTTCTTGTGGAGGTCCTGTACTTCTGCTCCACCTTCTCTAGCCTTCTGGGCAGCTGTAGGTCCAAGAGGAGCCCAGGATTCCCATAGATCCTTACAAGCAAGTTGCTTACTCCTGTTTTTCCACAAACCTACAAGGAAATGCTCCATGAAGAATAAAATGATGGTGGCCACCTGGAAAAGGGCACTTGAAATAACACAGAAGAAACTTGAGGACCAAGCGAGAGTTTCTGGCATTGATAAGTAACTACAGGCCTTGATCAGGGATCAAGGCAGGCAATTTCATTGCACCTGAGGAGCTTTAGGGGTATTTGCTAACACCAGAAACTTGTGCTTGGTGTAAGCCTATCGGCCACTTCCACCAGAATTTGGTGTTTCTGTGCAAAGGTTGGCTTGGCCACGTGAACTGCAGGCCCTTGCATGATATGGAGATAAAATTGCCTTGTGAGTGTAAGTAGCTGGAAGTGTCAATGGGAGGTGTAGTCTGTGAGCTGAAGACACCATGGAGCTTGCCCTCCCAGGGACTGTTCACAGTCAGGAGCCCCCCAAATCTCACCATCAACCACTTTGAGGGTCATTCCACTGCTGACAGCTCGCCAGGTTTAGATGTAGAGCAGCTTATATTTTCTGGCCACTAACCTCTTTAAACTTAACAGCACTTTACCTCTCATTTTGTGCTTTCTCTACTTCCTTAACAGTCATCTGTGAATATGAAAACCCAAGATCTTAAAGAGGCACATCTTCCCTTCAGAGAGAGGCTGGTTTTCCTTTCTGTTCATGTCCTCTGCCAAGTGTTTTAAACATCTAGTTCTAGTGATTGATTTTACAGGTTTTCCTAGAAGTAATGAACACCAACTTAAACTTAATTAGGGAAATCGTTCCTTTTACAGGACACTGAAAAACACCACTTTAATTTGCATTATAAATGTATCTACTATAGGCACTGTATCTAGTATATATTGGTTCCTTACATGGAAATGTTTTAAGGCTTTATACCTAAGCTCGTCTGGAGTCAAAGTCCAAGCCCTCAGCTATTTCATTGTCTAGCTTTGGTGTTTTGTTATTCCACAGCTGATCTATTTTTTGCAAAATGTATTAAAGCAGCATCTCAGTCCCAGAATGTGTCATCTTTGTTGCCTGAGGAAAATTGGTGCCTCTCAGGAGCCTCCCCAGAGAAGACTGACAGAAGTACATCCGTGAGCTCCTCAGCAATATTCTTTAATTACCTCTCACCTTTATTTTCTGGTAACCCACGTGTCACACTGTAATCTTTATTTTTCTCCTCCAAAGAGTTCCTTGTTTGTTTTCACACTTTGACCTTCCACTTTCCACATCTGCCCTTATCAGTCAGAGTTTGGACTCTTTATTTAGCTCACCTTTGTGCTGATCACTCTGCTTTACTCTCACACCTTTTCTGATTGTTTTTCATCTTTCCCTTTCTTTGTAACTGTCTTTCTCATGTCTTCAGCTTATTCCTAGACTGGAATTCCTGGTTCACATCCAAAAATAAAAGTATTGACCTATTTTTACCTGCCCCAATACTCTGTTTCTTCTCACACTGATTATTCCCTTCCTGTTTTCTGAAGATACTCAACATCCAACATACTCTGGATATTCAAATCCTTCCATACCTGCTGTCTTGGGCATTCAAGTTTCACATTTACAGACAGAAATCTTTAAAGGTAGATTAACACCAAATAACAAACTCTGAGGAACAGACCAGTCCTAGCCTTTGATGTCACCCCCCTCCATAGTAATGAAATCTTTAAAATGATGCTAATCTCACACACTTAGAGTTACGAATGAGACAAAGGTAACATTGTGTATGGCTTGATAGAGTGGGTTTCTGAACAAAGAGTAAACATATGGGATATATTACACAAAAACCACACTCACTGAAGTTTTCCCATCCATCTTCAAAACCCACAAGCAAATACTAAGCTCATCTAGGATTCCCTCAAGGTGAGGTAAAACTTTCTCTGCATCTGAAAATAAACAGCTAATCAAGGTAGATATGAATCTATATGATTTCCACAGAATTAGGGAGTTCTCTAAATATATTACAGGCATAATGGATATCCAATTCTATTCAATGTACATCATAAAAAGAAATTAATATCTGTAGTTACAAATAGACAGGAATGCTGTTGGTCTCCTGAATGTTTTTACCGCACAGGATTTGTAAGAAGTGCTCGTCTTAGATCTGGCAAGAGAAGCCCCAGTACTTGAGATACATTTCTAGAGGGAAAGACAGCCCAAAATCTGAAAGTTTGATTTGTCTTCAGGCCACCTAAAAACCAGTGGAATTGTTTTAATACTTAGGTGGTTTCCCCTGACATAATTCGATCCATTGGAATTTTCAGAGAGTAAATTGCATGGGAAGACGAGTAAATGATCACGTTAATTAAAAGGGACAGGGACATGGCTTACATTGGCTGTTGAGTCTGTCACTGTGCCATGTGCATCATCTCAAGCACCTACAGTTACCAATAGGTGGCAGAATATTAAAAAATAAAAAAAATTGAACTCACCTTTGAGCGGAGATTCAAATGCAAGCATCTTTTCTACGTCTCTCCCACATCTGCATGGAATTAGATGCAAAGAGGAAAATATTTGTGAAGGTGATGGATTACTTGCTAGGATTTCCCATGTTTTTTAATAATTTTGGCAATTTCCCTAGAGCGTGTGAAAGCCCACAGTGCAAATTGTTTGATCCTTGTCACTGTTTATATAATAAGCCATAAATACCTTTGACCTATTGGGGGATTTAGGGGCTCTGAGAATGCTGTTCTTTTGCCATGTGATCCCAAAGAACACCCTTTCCTACTTCCAAAGGTGTAAAAAGCCTGTAAACTCTAAGATGTTACCGAAGAGAATTACTCCAATAAAGGATGCATAGATGACTAGCTGAGTTCTAGAAGAAATGGATTCCTGATGTTTCTGAAGAAAATAAGCTCAGAGAATTTTAAAATTAGTGACCTTTTACCTTCATACCTAAAATAATTCATGGAAGCACTAACAGAATAAACTCATGGTAGCCTACTATGAAATGTAAAATGGTGATTATACAATCAGTTAGTACAACTTACAAGGGGATACCTGTTTTAGTGGGTCTAAAGATTTCTACCTTCTTAGGTCAGCCAAGAGACCAAGAAAATTTTTTAAAAAGGATGAATCTGTAGTTGATCAAACATTGGACCATCGGTATTTATGATTTATTTGTTTCCGAAAAAAGTAATTACAATCACCACATTCTTAATTTCATTAGCAGTAGCTATTAGATTTGGACAAAAGAAACAGAGCCAAATGTACTGGTGAAAAGGGTTTGGGATATCTGGTTGCAGGTAAAATTACTAATGCAACATTTTTAGCAATAAAATGCATTTATAAAAGTTCTTTTCCCATCTCCTATCTGTTCCCATCACAATCAAGTGGAAAAACTTTTTTTAAAAAGGAGATTGGGCTAATAGGATTTAACATTCAAATCATGAGTGACATTAGCATCAACTAGAAAAGTAAATGAAAATATTTATACCCACAACTGTAAGCTGTGGGGTTTTTTTGTTTGGTTTGGTTTTTTTTTGTTTTGGGTTTTTTTCCCAAAGAAAAGAAAACTATTCTGAAATTTCCAGTATTTCACGTTTCTGGGCAGAAATCGACTATGTGTCTGCGTCAGCCACTGGAAATCAAAATACAGATCCATAAACTATGACTGGAATGAGAACTGCTCTGAACACAGTACTTAATACCCTGTGCACTTTGTTTCCAGGATATGAACGAGACTTTATATGCACTTAGAGCTAATTTGAGGAACTTCTGCTTTAAGGCATGCTGGACCAAATAGATGTTCCCCAGGAGACTCAAGTATTTCAAACATTTGTAATGTGCATATCCAGTTAAGTCTACAGAAAACCTACCATTGATACAGCTCAAAACCCACTGTCTTCACTACAGGTCCCCTCTAACATACCAGATCAAGGACTAGCTCTATTGCATCAATGTAGTAAATTCTTATAAACCTTGTGGATTAGCTGCAAGGGGAAAAATGTGATGCACCCAGCCATCCAAGAGGAAGTAGAAGAAAAACTGTAATGTTACAGAATTTAAAATATTATTAATTTTCATTCTCAAATTGGTGGAAGACTCTCTTGGTTTTACATCTGCTTCCATTTCTAATAAGGCACTTTTTCTACTTTCTACCTAATTGCTTAGCAGCTAACCTAGGAGACATGACAAATGGTAAAGGAAAAACATTTTCAACCCTGCTTCTAAAGTTTTTGGGTTTGTGGTGGTTTTGGGGTTTTGTTTGGTGTTTTTGTTTGGTTTTGTTTTTGTTTGTTTTTTCTTGTCTGTTTGTTTTTCCTTGGTTTCTGTTTTGTCCTCTTTTAATTAAAAAATTATTTAACATAAAGATTTTCTCACCAGTAGAACTCTTGCAGTTCCATTACTCACACACAGAAAGAAAATACATAGGATAATTCATAACATCATCACATCTATGATGAAAACATGCCAGTAGATTTTTCCCTGCCTGGCTTCATGCTCATTCAAAGACCTAAAGCCAAGTAAATGTCAGGCACTTAGGACTAAATAACTCCTTGGGAGCAGAGGGGATGAAGGATATGCATACACCATCCAAAAGCCTCCAGTAAGTATGGAAAGAAGGAAATTAAGAAGGTGAGCACTTTTCAGCTCCAAGTATCTTCTTGCAAGCCCAAGCACCGTGAGGTTTAATGATTTTGAAGCAGAGCACAATCACCATCCCCACCCCCACACCCCCTCAATACTTGTGCATGAACACTCAGCCAGTGGCCACCCCTTCTTCTCTTTCCCACCAAAGCCATAGGATGCCAAGGGGGGACCTCAGCCCAGAGCAGTGTTTTGAGGCTCAGACTTGCATTTATGAGGCTTGAGTACAAAGCTGAGCCAAAAATTACTGGTCAACCTCTGTTGGTGCCCAGGTCCCATTTTTCCTCTGAGTTGGTTTTGCTATGAACACTAAGCAACGGTGTGGAGTGGGGAAGAACATCTTGGGAACAGTTGTAGGTAACTGATGCCAACACAGAAAACACTCACTAAAACGGGAGGGTAGGTGATGCTCCGTTAGTCTGATTCTGACATTCTTATTTCTCAAAATTTCTCTTAAGGACAGCAGGTTAAGGTAGTACTCATTTGTGAATTAATATATCAAAATTTTACCCTAGGATCTAAAGCTTCCCCTCCCCCTACAGTTTCCCAAGATGTTAAGAGGTATTGGGCTACATTTAATTTCTTTGGATATGCTCAATTGTTTAATTTAATTTACCAGATTGGGACATTAGGCATTTATTCTTCATTATTGTCTGGTTAGAGTGGTCTGGAGGTTGCTCTTGACTGGGGGGAAACAGCAACTGCAATCTGCTGCTCTAGTAATAGTGATATGCCCAGGCAGACACCGAGACAGAGTGCAGATGGAAAACACAGTTCTGAGGGGAATGAGAGATGAAGGGTGCCACAAGTCAGGCAATAATGGCTCTCCCCCTGCTTCCAATATTAAATTTCAAGAACCAAATGCTATCTTTTTGAGATGTTGTTTTAACTGATGAATCTTCAAACGTAACAGAATGGGCTAAAACCCACGTGGTGTAGGATTTTAGCCACATTAACAGGCAGTTTGATTTTAGCACAGTATCATTTTAAAGAATGAGGTTAAAGCTGCCACAGGTGACAACAAGAGGCTGGAAACAGCTAATAAGTGTGCTTGATAAAACAATAGCATACCTGGAGGAAGGACATTTATATACTGCCAGTAACTTTTTTTTTTAAGTGTCTAAAGTTCTCCCCCCAGCTCTTGATGTTCTCATCTAATTTCCAAGTCATGCTTCTGAGGCCTTAACAACTTTTTGCAAATGTCAATGTCAGATTTTCTGTCTGCAGAGGAGAAAGGCACTAAATCTGAAGGTAATACAAATTGTTTGGATGGTACCATTGAAGTATGGACTTTATCATGGAAAATAAGGTAAAATAACGATGTTAATTTATAAAATTAATAATGTTAATTTATGGCACTTACAGCACCAAATATCCAAGTATACATGCAGTTTATAATACCAAGGAGAGGTTTCACATCTTCTCAGCATATTTTATAGGCAAAAAAAATTATGAAGACAAGAGCTCTTAAACCAGGATTCTTTATAGTATTAATTAAAATCACCATTATTATGTGGGTTTGGCATATGCATCCCCTTGTCTCTAAAAAAAAAAAAAAAGGAAAAAAAAAATTCCAAGATTCTTATCCCCTAACTGAAATTATTGTGCCAAGAGAAGTTTCTGCTACATAAGATGAGATACCCATGGCATGTTGCTCATTACTGCAGAAGGGCAATAACAAAGTGTATCCTTGTCTCTGTCTAATCACAACATTAAGAATCCAAGTCTGTTCAGAGGATTCTTTTCCCTATTTAGTCAAGAGCAATAAACAGTAACAAGCATTTAAATTCTTTACAAGACATAGAGAACTCTCAGAGCCAGCCTCTGTGTGTGTTTCTGCAAGCTTACACAGCAGTGTCCCAGCTAGGTAACACAAATAAACATTTTAGGGAGAAATTTCTGCAGGTAAATTCATTTCCCAGTAAATCAAAGAAAGTACACCCAAATGTCATCTGACTTTATCACTGATCAACACAAAGACACTCCCTGCAATGCCTCCTTCCATTTTGGCTACTCAAATTCCACATGGGAGTTTTGCTGCATTGCAATGTGTGGCTCTTTCCTTGTCATCCTACATCTCCATCTGACTTACCATTAAGTATTTAAATCTAAAGGAAAAAAATGTAAAACTATCTAGAATTGAACACACTGGACTTTCTCCCTTGAATACAGTCTCTCTGGGTTGGACAAAACAATAGCTATAGGCTTTTGAGTTTGGTTTGGTTGGTTGGTTTTGGGGTTTCATCTCTTTTTTCCTTATTTTTACAATTTGCTTTGCAGCTTGGCAGTTTGATTGAAAGAGCAAAGCTGAGGACAGGGGCCTGTTTCTTGCTGGGCTGTGCTGGTGCAATGGAAAGAAAAATGTGGCCTTTGGTGGTCACCACTGTGTTCGGGTTTCTCTTCCATTGATGGGCCAGAAGGTCAAGAGATAAGACCAAGACATTTCAACTCCTGCTTTTGCCAGGTCATTCTGTTTTCTAAAGATGGTTTATTTTACCTGCTATATCTAGGAAAGATGAATAGCAACACATCTATTCAAGATGTGCAGGAAGAAACAAACCCAAACCAAAGCCATAGCAGCATTTTCAGGATAAAACAATTTGGAATGTTCAAATAATTTTTTTTTTGATCAGTTAAATTAATAACACTCAAACTAAAATAATTTACGCTTAGCTCTTGAGCAGTTTTAAGTCCTTGAGCAATCAGGAAAATTAGTTATGTTGTATGTTGAACTGTCAATTTAATCTGCAAGTATGCTAAAAAAAAATGAAGGGGAAGTCATTAAATACTATTTTTTCATGCTGTATAAATCACCTTTCCACACAATCACAACCCTCTATACAAAGTTGTTCGGCAGGTATCATCAATTATTTATATTATGTTACCAGCTCATTGGCTCACTTCAACCAAGCCCAACCTTTACTGTGCAGGGCACTGCACAAATATATATAAATGACATTTCCTGGAGCTATTTGTGGCACAGATCATCAGTCACAGTGCACATATGGAAGTGGAATTACAGCCAATTGAAAGCACAGGGGCTGTGTCATTGATTTCAATAGAGGTGGAATTTTACTCACGTAAATTAAACCACGAAAAATTAGTTGACTTATTTCCTTGAGGTGAGATAGGAACAGTCTTTCAAAATGCAGTGTGGAGCATTTTATTTTCAATGCTTAGGTGGAATTCAATGAACCACGTATCAGACCAAGTGTTTAGTTTTATATAGTCCCATTTCTTGTTCAAAGACTGAGATTATCCACGTAGGACAATTTTCTGCTCAGAAATACAGAACTGTATTATATCACCTAATAATCAAAAATATTTTGAGTGTTCACCTTTATTCCACACATATAAACAAATACAGTTTGTAAATTGAAAAAAATTACTTTCGGTGATGAATATATTTATTTTGTATTTGATGGTTGCTAATGTGTATATTCATGTTGCCCCTATGGGATAGCTTAGAGCTTCCAACTATTTGTTGACTGCATGTAGTAAGTGTGTCACAAATTATATACTGCATAGCAGTCCAATAAATCACATAATCTAATACTACACAAGACTAATAAATAATTTTCTATGTTTATAAATAGAATAAAATATAGTAATAACAATAAATATGCTATATTATTTTTAACATTAAGAATAGAATTTTAAATATTATTTCCGTACATAATATGCAATGTATAATAATAATTTGTAATTATATATAATATATAATTATATGTATATTATATATTTTATATATATATAAAATATAATATATAATCCTTCTGCCAAATAAGTCTGTGTTCTGACCCTGTAGCTTTATTTCAGTATCTATCAATTGGAGAAAACAAGGTTAAGGCAGGTCTTCCAGTGTTGTAGGCTTACCTTTTGCTCTGCTGGGCTGCAGCACCTGGTAGATGTGCTGTGTAGGATCATATTGATTATATGAAGTTAAGAAGATTAATGCATGTGGCAGAAAAATGCAGGCTTTAAAAAAAAAAAAATCCCAAAACCACAAGTGAAAATGTTTTTTAAGCTCGTTGTTGTGGTGTAATGGTATGAAAAGGTGAGATGAATATTTTTGACTGGTTTGTTTTGTGCTGGCATTGGTTCAAAAGAAATTTGTTTCTCTGCCCCAGTTGCCTCTACAAAGTAAAGCCAAACCAAACAGACAAAGGAAAGATAACTAGGAGTCACTTAGGCCTAGTCATCCAACTTTTCAGGGAGATTGTCTTTTAGATCAGGCCTCACTGGGAGACTATAAAAATACACTCCACGTGCTCCGGGATGCTTGGAAAAGCCCAGCCTGTGTTCTCAGAGGGATGAAGGCACACAAGGGCTAAAGAGCTGAGGTTGGGATCTCTTCCAGGGGATGTTCCTAGAAAATTAGGCCTGTGGCAGGAGGATCCTCAGCACGTGACTCCGAGTCACAAGACACGGAAAGCGCACAGGTCGGAGTTTGTAGCCGCGCGGCTGGTTGACCATTTTTTACATCCAGGGCTGAGATGGAAAATCCTGACAGGAGGGATATTGTCAAGGTCCCATTTCTAGAGATCACAAAAGTTCAGTCTGAAATTCACATGCGATCGCCATTGGGGGGGTGGGGAGGGGGGAAGTCTTGCACTATGAATATTTCATTATCAAAGTGAGAAAACGTTTTCCCCTCGAGCGGATTTTGTCAGTTAGCACTTTTCATCTCCAGCCTTCGCTGCAAAATCCCAGGTTGAATTTCACGCTCCCTGAAATATGTTGAAGGAATTCCCCTCTGCTCACCGCAAAGTCACTTTCTGTGGCAGAGCATGGAAGGAAGGATGGGAAAAGAAAAATCAAAGATAATTAGACGGGGAAAAATGAATAAAATATCACTAAGAAAATTCCTGCTGTGGTGCATCAGGGAAATCAAGGAGAAAATCAGTACCTCAAAGAACGTTTTTTTCAGCTTAGATTTTTCCTTATGCAGGAAATATATAGCCAGTAACCCACGAATTAGAAGTAAATGGCTTTTAATATAACATGTAACTATAAAAATAACAATGAGTTACCTCACGATTCATACCTGAAGGTTTCAAAACACTTTCTTACTTTTTTTTCTGTCTCTTCCACTTTCACAAATGCATTATGTAATATTAAAAATGTCTATGCACCATTGCCAGCAGATGGACTGAAAACAGTATTTGTCCTGTTGAGCACTTGCCTGCCTATTTTACGCACAGTTATCTGGTCTGTATGAGTACTGTTAGTGTATGTATGTCCCAGAACATTTTACACACTGCAGCATGTAGAATTTTAAAGGGAATTTTTAGAATGGCCCAAGCTTAAATCTTCCACATTGTTTGGTCTTTGAGGCAGTCTTGGATATAGGAGATTTGCTCTAACCACTAATAGGGTACAACAATTTGCTCATTGAGACATTGAAACTGTGAATAGCTCGTATCTGCCTTTTTTTTCCACTAGAGAGAGGCTTTTTTAACAATCATAAGCCAATAATTTTTTGAAGTTTCATTTGGCTTCATATGTAGATTTAAGAAAATGTTTGTATAAGCTTGAAACATAAAGTGATTGTATCAGATGCGGAGGGAACAATTCTAACTAAAATAAATTAAAGGATTTTTTTTTTATCTAGAGGAAATACATGCTTGAAGTTAAATCTCACAGTGCATAAGTAATGCGAGCATCTATTTTGTAATTATCAGTTGTTTTGTAATTTATAATTCAGTGCTTATCGTTTGGATTTTTTTTTTCATTTAAAACACCTTTTAAGTCTTAACATTAAACATTAACAGTCAATAGGGTCAAATTGAGCAGAGAAGGTGCATTTTAAAAAGTAAAAATGAGGACAGCTATTACCAGGAAAGAAATTTCAAGGAAAAAGCCACCCAGAAAGAAGGTGTGGCCTCCTCTGGAAATGTCTCCCATAGCTTTCTGTATGTATCAGGCACAGGAGAAATGAGAACTCAGAGCTCTTCCTCTTCTAATTTGCAAGTGATCATAAGGCTATGGGGAGCTGTCAGTTTTTGCAGCATCCCTGGTATAATTACATTAACCTCATCTGGTGAAATCTGAATGTAAATTACTTCTTCACTTAATAAGAGGATTTAATTAAAGTTGTTCTCAGTCATTGTGACAGATTTGTTAGGGAAGGTTTGATATTATATATATTTTAAATGGTACTTGGGTTAAAAAAAAAAACTGTTGAAAAGGAATTTTACGTCTCAGTGGTTTTTAAGAATGAACTTCAAAGAAAGCAGGAAAAATAAGTATTCTTGTCCTCACTGCAGCTATAAATGGTTGAGATCTTTAGTCATGGTAAATGAGAACAGGAGCAGGGATTTATGAATTAAGGTATCAGCCAGCCAATTAGCTGTAGAAATAACATCCTTCCCCTCAGGATGGAGTCATCTCTTCCCAGTTATAGCAGCTCAAATGTCAAACACGTAGTAAATGTATTGAATGAGGAAAACTCAACACCTCTTTGCCTTTTTTCAAACAGAAATGCTTAGGTTTGTTTTGTTTTGGGTTTGTTTGCTTATTTTTGAGTAATTATGTTATTTGATCACCCAGTGCAATTTCCTGCATCCTCTGACACTGACAGAGGTGGCGACAGGGGAGGGGGACAAAGCATTTTTCAAAATGGTTAGAGAACACTTTAACGATTGGCTACTAATTTCCCCCCATCACTGAATTTTTATATTCCTTTTTTAAAATACTTTATTACTGAATACATTTAGTAGTATTTATTTCCTTTAATAAAGCTTGAGGTGATGAAAGACAAGAGAGACAGCTATAAGAAGAATTTCTCTAGCTCACCAGTTTTAGCCTGACAGAAAACATATCACCTTTTTGATTTTTTTATTTTTGAGCTGAACAACACTGTTCATAATTTTTTTGCAGATTGTTTTTCTCAAAGCAACTTCTTTTTGCTAGAATATACTTAAAGGTTCTTTATAAAGCATTTTCTACCCTTTTTTTGTGAAATACTGCAAAATAAAGAGAGGAAGACATAATAAATAATTTCTTATTAAACTGACTACTTAACAGTTGGTCACAAAGACCTCTTGGCATCTCAGAGACTGTTTATGTGTCCAATTTTTTATTCCACATCCCTACCCCTTCCCCTCAGTCTGTATCAGTTGGTCTAATAAAACATATGACCATACCCTACAATCCTTTTGTCTCTTAAACCTTTGCAATACCAAATCTAAATCATTACCATCCTTTAAAAAAACCACACTACTATTAAAATGCTTTAAGAATTCCAAAATGCTTCTTTACTGAAGAAAGAACAAATACACTTGGGAAAAAATAATGTGCTCTGTTGAAAAGATTGGTGATGTTATCATTAAAATCTTACTGAAAAAAATAATAAAGCTTGTTTAATTACAAAACCTCCAAAGAAAGAACAGCTTTTTGAAAAAAAACCAACACAAAGATAATAAGCTATAACTGGAATCTGACACTAGACCCTTTTCAGCTAGAAATAAGACGCAAATGTTTAACAGTAAGAGTAATTAACCATTGGAATAAGAGACATTAAGAGGAAGACAGGATGTTTCCTAAGAGGTATCATTTACTTTAGCCATATTTATGGAACTGGAAGCAGGAATTAATTCAGGGAAGTGCATCCATTAGATGCCATGGGTGAGTCAGCAACATCTCAGAAGCAGCAGCATCAATCTTCCCATGAAACTATCATGTAGCACTTTGTCTATTACAAGCAGATCGTTGACCACAGGCATTAATATCTGCCTTGCTCTGTATTGTAAAATGTCCTGAAACTAAGCTGATAATGACCTGAGAAATTCAGCTGGACTCTGAATCACACCACCTTCACCATAATTTTTCCTAGGTATGGACACTTATAAAAAACAGGTTCCTGTCAGGCTTATTAGCATCAGGTGATGGCTATATTAACAAATTTCTCTTATTTAAGGGTAGCTGTCTGCTTCTCCTCCTAGAATGAGGCATGAGTCATGCCATAGCAAAAAACCCCAAACCAAACAAACAAGGAAAAACAATCAAAAAAGGGGAAATGAAGAAAAAGCAATCCTGCTCACCCCATGTTACACTGTCACAAGCATAGGCCAAAAGCCTGTGCCTGTACTATTTAATATAAAACTTCTGGGGACCATTAGTGTTGGCTTTATTTACCCTGTTGTGTTTACTGCAAAGAAATCACAAACGTCTTCAAATAAGGGCATTCAGCAAGTGATATAACAAATTAATCTGCTAGTCTCAATCTATCCAGATTCCTTTAAAATAGTACTTCAGTTCAGAGTAAGACCTGCCTATCTCAGTCACAGAACCTTGGATCCATAGATGAGCTTAAATAAGTTATTATTGTAAATTAGGATGAAGAAGTTTTGTCAAAATGGAGTTTATTTAAGCTACTAGTCAACAAAATCTTACAAAGCATATGAGTAATGCCTTTAAATGTTTTTCCCTCAACAAACTTCTATGTATCTGTGCAGAAACACAGGATGAAACAAATGCCAGTCAAAACAAATAATACAAAACAGACTGTGCCCCTTTTCCAGACACCTTTGTTCAAGACCGGTGGATCTCCTCTAAAATGAGAAGTTAATGTGTTGACAAAGACATGACGCATCAACCCTGAAACTGAGACTTCAGCTGAGTCAGGAGCTGCCCTTTCAGTTACCATCAGTGGAAATCATCCTGCAGGACATACCACTGCTTTTCTTGGCCACTGGCGTGGGAGTCTGCAAAGCAAGGCTCCATTTTTTGGACCTAAATGAGAAGCCATGAAACCATCCGTCTAATAAGAGTATTTTATTTGCTATTATTTTTGTTTTTCAACAATAAAAAAGGCATTCAGACACAAAAGGTCTGAGGCAGCACCGTCAAATTCCTTCTATTAATTGCAGAGGAATTATTTTATATGCACGTACATCATCAATATTGTTAATTTGGGAATAAAATTACTTTCAGACTTCAGTAGCAATATTGATGCTTCCTTTTCTTTCTTGTAATCAGACAACTGAGTTCCAACAGCAGCAACATGTGCAACTAAATAAGATTATGTTTGTAATTTCTGGTGTTATTGATGAGTCTGAGTTCCCTTTAGTATGATACTTATAACTTCTATTCATATTATTTCATTACCTGTAATGGAGGATAATCAGAAACAGGAACAAATAGTAGATTTTCATTCTCCTTAAAAAAAAAAAAAACAAAAAACAAACACCCAAGACTTTATCATGACAGTCATTTTACTTTAACATCATCTTTTGACATGAGATCATTGTGCTGAACATTATGGAGAAGTGCCTTGTGAAGGAGCAATTACCCCGACTAAATGGATTTCTAAGCAGATTCAAAGAGAAAGATAACAACAAGCAGCGAAATGCACATTAGTGAAATAAAGCTAAATCAAATAAGGATTAGAAGATGCTGAATGATCCTCAAATAATGCAGTATTCTAACTGCTTAATTTAAAAATGGTTCTCATGCTCAAGAGATTGCGTTGCATTACAGTTCAGGCATGGGATGCGCAAGGTTAACTGTCCGTCTGTGCCCGGTTCCTCCAGCTGTGACTGTAACATAAATAAACCAAGGAGAGGCCACGATAACAGCAGAAGAGTTTGAGTCATGCCCTGTGTGCCATCAACCTGAGGAAACATCTGGAGAGAAATGGGGACCCTTGTCTCACAGCAGCCCTTGGAGGGATGTGGCTTGACACAGACTGGCTTCATGCTGACCTGACGGCAGCAAGGGTGGTCAATTGTGGTGCTGCATGGAGCAGCAGGGACCAAATCTTGTTGCACTCCAGCAAGCAAGGTCTGTGCTGGGATGTAAGACCTACTGAGTTTTATAAAATCATGGAATGGGTGGGGTTGGAAGGGTCCTTAAACATCATCTCGTTACAACCCTCCTGCCGTGGGCAGGGACACCTTCCACTAGACCAAGCTGCTCAGACACCGCCCAAGCTGGCCTTGAACACTTCCAGGGAAGAGGCACCCACAACTTCTCTGACAACCTGTACCACTGTCTCACTACCC
>JAWWLV010000179.1:592880-610427 GCA_035041135.1 Platyrinchus mystaceus
CCAAGCTGGCCTTGAACACTTCCAGGGAAGAGGCACCCACAACTTCTCTGACAACCTGTACCACTGTCTCACTACCCTCACAGTAAAGAATTTCTTCTTAATATCTAATCTAATAAGCCTACCCTCTGACATTCCCCCTTGCCCTGTCACAGCATGCCCTAGTAAACAGTTCCTCTCTAGGTTTTTTGTAGGCTGCCTTCAGGTACTGAAAGACCACAGTGAGGTCATTCTGGAGCCTCGTCTTCTCCAGTTTGATGTTTAGGTTTTTCTCCTGATGAAATGAAATGCCCAACATTATCAACTTTAATGTATTGCACAAGTTTCAAAGCCTTGAAAACTGATGGCGTGAATTGTAGTATTCATCAAGCATTTGTAAAAACGTCATACAGCTGATGAAAGGGCTGCAAAGCTTCTTTTATGTGATCTAGGACCAGTGTTTTCAGTGCACAGGTAATTTCACTTCTTTCCCTAGAAATTTGTCTTTTTACTGATGGAGAAAACCTTACTTTTGACGCTTCCTCATTTTTCACACATTGACAAAATATTAATTTATTTAAAGAATTAAAGTGCTTGGTATATAATAGGAGTGTCTAAATCTGTTCTATGAATTTTCATCAGACTAGTCCAAGGTGCATAATCCATTTGTATTGATCATAAATTCCACATCAAATCCTTCTTCCCTGCATCATTTGAGAAGCCCCACTGTCCGAAATGAGACAAACTTGGGCTCTACACATACGAATGTAGCTTGATGAGGGAATGATGCTTTTGCAGGTTAGTGCCCAAAATGCAGAGAGGATAAAATATGGATATTAAAGCTCATTTAAGGAGTCCTGTACCTTCTTGTTTCCCTCATGCCCACCATTCCCCAAGACAGAAGGGGAGAGATGAAGCCTCCATCTTAGCAACGAGAGTTGGGTGGCTGGCCTGAGAAAGAGTAGAACAGAATAGAATGTCTGAATAGAAATTGGGTCTAATAGCATATAGCCTAGCAGCTCTTTAGACAGCAGGAGTGCAGTTTGGGACAACAGCCTGCTCTTACTCAGTTTCATTTTTTTTTTTTGATTCTGAGACTTTGGGTCGTCTAGCACATAAGGGGTTTAGTCCTGTCAGCCCTGTGCCCACAGCAGCAAAGCCTCCTGAAACAAGATGTCCAGGTGACAAGTAAGGAATTGGGAATTTAAGCTCCAAGACCAAGTCATGATTAACCCTCTAACTTCTCTGATCTTGTTTGGACTCCCCAGCTACTGTAACAGAGGAAGGCTACTGGCTCCTCAGCCAACTCTGCCATGAGTTTTTTTCTGGGGATTTTCTTGAAAGACTGCTGAATCGGTCGGATGTTGCAAGGAACTGGCAGACCACTTAACATGTGTGTGACCTTGCTCCAGGTTTATCAAAGAAGAGAATGTCAAGAGGCCCTGCCTAGCCACCAACCCCACTGCAAGTTTAAAATCCAATTTGTTATCAGAAGCGATGGGAATGAAAGTCATGCTGTACCCTGAAGGAGAGGCAAAAAGTTCTTCATCCAAAGAAACCTGAGAGATTTATGCAGCTGACTTAAAGCAGGGCTAGGCTTTTACACTTGCTGTTAATTTACGCAAAACAGCTGTTCTGTAGTCATAATCAGGAAGTGTTAGGATGCATTTATAAAATTAGACTTTGGAATACACTGTAAAACCTCAGAAGCGAACACTCAAAACACTAATTATTCAATCACTACGAAATTGTGTTCACTTCCAAGAGAGAACATTTTGTTTGACATGCCAGCTCAAGGCTTCTGTGCACTTGGCTACGCCAATCTTTGCGAAATTACATACATTGGAGGTTTGAATAACATACAACAGATTAGCTAGGAATTGGAAAGCATTGTTTGAAAATTAATTTCTGACTACAAAAGGCTGAGCTGCGTTGGCAAGCATCCTTGAGTTTGACAACTGATGCACAGAGAGCAGGAACAAAACACTTTTTTTTTTTTTTTTCCCTGGGGGAAATTCTCTAAGGGAGTTCTCCAAGGAAGTGTTACAAAAAGTACAATAGCGACAAAGTAGTAACTACATCTCCTTATCAGTGTGGAAGCCGGGAGAGAATTAATTAGTCTGTTCTCATTGTTGTTTATGTCACAGTGGCTTATAGACTCCCTTATCAATCCACATCCACAGTGTGCATGGCAGTGCATTGACACAACATTGTGCATGGCTGTGGGAGGAAAGGAGAGAGAGAGTTTGCTCAGGACCTCCTCAGCAGCACTCAGCATCTTGCAAGGTTGGCTCAAGTTATTTACCTGAAGTGCCATACTTAAAACAGCGTGAAGCTCTTTGCATATATAAGCACTAATTACCAACATTTGACTCTAAAATACTTTCATTTGTCTAATCAAAATCATTTTTGCATACTGAAACCACATTCCTGCACCTGTCGTGTGTGCTGAAAGGAGTTTGGTGAGAGAGACAAAGGAAAGGATGATGGAGGAAAGGGACGGATTTTTGTTTACTGTTTTCCAGGATTATTACAAACTTCTTCCTCTGCAAACCTTACTCCTTCACTTAACCCTCCCGTGTTAGCAGTCTAAGCCACTGTTCTCCTGAGACAGGAAGACAACTTCTGTAACATATTTTAAGGGACAGCTTTGAAACATACAGAACCCCTTAATGTCCCAGATTCCATGAAAGACCATTGATCTCCTGCAAGATACTTTCCTGCGTTACTGATCTTCCCAGGTTTTAGTGGAATCACAGAACAAATATGAGTTTAAACTGCGTTTTAAATTTAGCAAACTGTCAAGTCTACAAAGGCAGTGTTCTAAATTTTTAGCTACTTAAAATCCAATCTCCTTACTTCCAGCTTTCCCACATTAACACCTATGCATAGCCTGACATCACTCCATTCAACGTCTCTAGTGAAGTGTCACCTCCTAATCAAATGGCATTCACATGGAGTGCCACCTCATTCCATCACAAAATGTTTTCAACCGCTATATAAGAATTCTTAAACAGATTATTTCAATACACTCTTTCTAATAAGCCATATGAAAAGGTTTCAGTAAATTCAAGGAGGAACCTTTCCTGAAGACCAGAGGATAAAGAAATTAATATTTTGACATTAATAATAAGGCATTGCTAGGTATTTACTATTTTGAAATATTTTGCATATGCATATACATTAGAAGAACTGGTAATCTATGCTTTTCAGTGAGTTTTGGTATCCAAGCCCTATGCCTAACCCATACACAAAAAACAAGTTCAGTAATAAATAACAGGTGATAATTAAAATAAAAAATAAAAAAGTTGCTGACCTGGACATCTTAGTCATATTTAAATACTCTTGAACTTGCTAAAACCAATATAAAAATTCTCAAAAGTTTCATTTTTATCCTGTCAGTCCTTGCCCATTAAGCTTTTGTCCTTTCAACTCTGTTGTGACCCAGTTCTGCCTTTCCCCAAACCCTCTTCTATCTGGAGCTGAGCAGCACCAGCTGAGGAGGAGGTAAGTGGGGCACCTGCCATCCTTTCCTGCAAATCTTGATCCCCAGGACAATCACTGGATGGAGTGGGATGTGTGCAGGAGATTTCAACCTATGAATTCCACCCTTTAGGCACCACACATAAGCCTACAGTGTCCTCCTGAAACAGGCATCCACCCTCCAGTCCTTTCACTGAAGCTTTCTCTTAAACAATGAAGATTATCTGGGAAACAAGGGGTGCAGGAACAGCATGGAGCAAAAGCCTATGTGGTGTCATAATTACAGACACATCAGAGGCAGCAGTTCCTGGCTTTCTTTCCAAACCCAGTCAAGGGGTTTGGAATCATAGTAGAGTGTTGCTGGGACCCTTGTGTAGACTCCAGGCTCCCTGTGCCCACCCACAGGGCTGAACTCTGCATGTCCTTTTCCCTAAAATCAGATTCTCAAGGCCACCAAAATAGATCTGATGTTGGCATTTTTCATAATGCAAATCATCAGCCGCAGTATTTCTTTCTAAGTATCCAGTCACTGTCATTCCTTTTGGAAGTGGTGACTAATAGGCTATAGCCATCAACATGAATTAACTTGATATTAAAGCAGCTCTCAAGTGGGGCTCCAGAAGTGCTCGTTACAGATACAGCAGTATTAAGGCATCAAGGCAAGCCATTGTTTTAAAGCAATGTGACATCCTATTCACTCTGCTTATTACATCACCTCATGTGGTTTCAACATGTAACTCAAATAGAACCTTAGAAATAAAAGAAAAAAAAAAGAGAAAAGTTATTCATAACACTAATTTCTCTGTTCTTCAAAATTTATTTTGGAGATGTTTTTCACGTAATGAGATATTGATTCACTGCATTTAGATCACTTATACAGTCAGACAGAAAACTGGGGACAAGATCCTTTTCTTTGCGTAGACATCATTCCAGCAGTTTGGACTGTAGGAATTACATCTCCAAAATTCTCTGTATGTTCTCACATTACACTCTGGTACATTTTACAGTGACACTGGGATGGGTTTTGTTACCTTTCCAGGTGAAGTATCACTTGTTTTAAGTATTTCTAGAATTTGAACAGAACTATTTCAGAGAAATTTACATTCACATGGCATATTGCAACCAAATAATAAATAAATGTTACTATAGTATTTTGTATCATATAATAAAGAGCCATATTGTCAAAAGCACAGAACCTACAGTTGGGGCTAAATTCTCAAAAGAGCTCAGTTGTCTCTTTGGGTGCATAGATTACTCTTTCTTTTTTACATTCACTCCTTTTTTAGGACAGGCTTTAAAACCCTGTTCATTGGTTTTTTGGTATATATTTGGGATATTGTGAAAAAGATGAAGTTGGGGCAACAGCAGAGTTGTGTTTGGCAAATTATTTATGAGTAGGAAATAATACACATGTTAAGGCTGAAGTTGAAGGTGTGAAAATCGGGAAGGACATATGATAGGACAGAACAAGTTAAGATGTGAAAAGATCCTTTTTTTTTTCCCCAAGATAAAATGACATTTGATAATCAGTTAAGTGTCTAAATGGCATAGTTTATTTCATATGAAGTGGCCAAAGGATCTAAGGGAGAGTAGTCATGAAAACTGCTCTGTAATTACCCTGGAAAGATACAGCCTGTCTATTCGCATTAAAGGACCAAAAACCTTTTGCATATCTGATAAATTAGCATCATGGTTAAATGCTTTGAAGGGGTTCCTTTTTCCCCTTTATATTTTATATTACTATAAATTGCACTTCAATGGATCTCTTTCAACTACTTTTGGTCTTGGAAAATGGCCATTTGAAATCAGAGGAGCTGGAAAGAGATGGGCATCCCTTCACAGGCAGGTCCAATCTCCTAGAAATACAAACATTTAGACTTCAGAATAAAATATGAAATGTCAGTGTCTCCCATAGGATAAGATTCAAGGAACTTTTTAAGATAATTTAGAAACATTTCAAATAGATGTCTAAACTAAAATATTAGAGGTGCACATTTGTTCAGTATACAAATAATTGGTATTAAAATTAATACTTTTAAAAATCATGCTGCTTGTAAGGGAATTAATAAACAGGATTACCTTAAGGTTTGTATCAATTTTTTAAACTTTTTTTACACAAATTCTGGGACATAATTATGAAAAATAACTATGGACTTTTTCTTAACAAAAAAGGAAGCACTGTGAGTCAGAAGATCTGGCTCTGGCCCCGATATATTCTGTGATTAATTGCTCTGAATGCATTCTTTGTGTATCAAGGTTCTTTTTCTCTAAAAACGGAATACTTACCTAACTCTGAATAGCTCAGGTTTTGGACAGCAGTTCAGATTCTTAGTGTGTAGTAGCTGAGGGAACACCTGTGCACATTCCCTGAGCATTGTTAGTGATTCACGGTGATAAATCTAAATCAATACATTTTTTAAATAGTGTGAAATGATTGTTGTTAAAATAGTTGTCTCATTCAGATTTACTCTTCGGGCACTTTAGTATACATTAGGAGAGAAAAAACTTTCAGTACCCTGCAAACTCAAATGTTAATTTAATTTCCTGAGCATGTCTTGCAAACACACCTATTTTACATTCAGGTCACAGCTCGGAGCACACCCTTCTGAAGGCTTCTCTCCAACAGCTTGTCCTGTGCTCAAGCCATCACTGCCCAACAGCCAGCCCCAGACCTCCCACTCCTACGAGCCCCCTGGACGGGTGCAGCCAGAAGGGGATTTGTCTGAAGAGAGAAGTTCTGCTGGATTCCATTTCACACAGCTTCCCGACCCAGTGGGAATTCCAGCTCTTGTGCTGACACACTTTGGAAGGTAGTGAGGAGCAGGAATGAGCACCTTTGTGTGCTGGAATACACAACACTGCCACAAAATGCCCTGGCAAATGCCATTCGTGAAACACACTCAACCACTAACACTTACAAAGCAAAGCAAACGTCAATGCTGAAGTCAAACCTCACTCGGGGGCTGTGCAGACTGGGGCAAGGGGCATGCAAGGAGAAGGGCTTGAAAAGGGCTTATAAAAAAAAAAAAAAAAAAGAGGAAAATGTGGATTTCTGTGGCTGGGTTTTGGTAACAGGGGGGCTACAGGAGTGGCTTCTGTTAGATGCTGCTACAAGTTTCCCCTGTCCCATGGAGCCAATGCCAGCCAGCTCCAGGACGGACTTCCCGCCGCTGGCCAAGGCTGAGCTAATTAGGAGTAATGGTAACGCCTCTGTGATAAGGTATTTAAGAACAGAGGAGCCCATGCTGGAGCAGGTGCATGCATGAAGGAGGCTGTTACACTGTGGAAGGCCCAGGATGGATCAGGGTCCTGCAGGAGACCTGTGGCCCATGGAGAGGGAAACTCACAATGGAGCAGGTTTTTCCTGGGTAGGACTCGTGGCTCTGCGGGGGACCCACACCGGTACAGCTCATCCATGAAGGACTGAACCCCCATGGAGGAGTGACCCACGGGACAGCAGATTGGGAAGAACTGCTGCCCGAGGGTTGGACTCACACTGGAGAAATCCATCAAGGACAGTCTCCTGTGGGAGGGACCCCACGGGAACAGGGGAAGGACTCCTCTCCTGAGCAGCAGCAGAAACAACAATGGACTAACCCCCATTCCCTGGCCCCCTGCACCGCTGGGGGGGAGGAGGGAGAACATGGAAGGAAGGAGGGGTGGGGGAAGGTGTTTTAAGACTGTTTTAGTTCTCACTCTTTGGCTCTTATCCTGTTAGTAATAAATTTAAGTACTATCCCCATTCTGAGTCTGTTTTGCCCATGAAGGTAATCAGCAAATGACTTCTCCCAGTTCTTATCTGTACTCATGAATCCTTTAGCTGTTTTTTTTTCCTCTCTCCTCTGTCTAGTTGCAGAGGGAGAGTAAGAGAGTGACTTTAGTGGGTATCTGAAACCTGGCCAGAGTCAACCCCCTATAACTTTTTGCAAGGGCAGATAGTGATAGGGCAAGGGGGGAGAGTTTTAAACTAAAAGAGAAGAGATTTAGATTAGAACTTAGGAAAAAGTACTTTTCTCAGAGGGTGATGAGGCACTGGACCAGGTTGCCCAGAGAAGATGTGGATGCCTCGACCTTGGAAGTGTTCAAGGCCAGGCTGGATGGAGCTTTGAGTAACCTGGTCTAGTGAAAGGTGTCCCTGCCCATGACACAGGGGTTGGAACTGGATGGTCTTTAAGGTACCTTCCAACCTGTTCTATGATTCTATGAAGGAGAAGGCCCCTGTGGAAGAACAAAAGGGCAATCAGAGCTTCTGAGATTTTCCTGGAGCAAAAAAAGCAGGTGCTGCATCTGCGCGGTATCCTGTCAGCTTTATGGGAGTTGTGCATGCAGAGGACACTTTTCACACATTAAGGTTGCAGCCATGGGATCAGTATCACAGGGCACAGAAACTTATACATTTTATCACACCTTAAATGCTGTGGCATAAACCAATGACTTTTGGAGTAGTGTATTTCTTCTTATGTCCAGTGTTGGCTGACTGGCAGTAAAGAATATAAGATCTGATATTAGCTATTATTTGAAGACAAGAATTTTTTTGTGGGTGTTGAATTAAATTTCAAGTGGGAATTAGAGGTTTTTGTAACTATGAGAGAGTTTGATTTAAAGTACAGGATGTGTATAAAGGTCATAAGAGAAAAATGAGGCAACAGTAGATTATGTATTATTTATGGATATGGAGAGGAATAAATATTCATAATTCAAGGAAAACAGATAACATGGGGCTAAGTTATTGAGTGTTGTCTACTAAGAAAAAGAAAAAGTCCTTTTAAATGAAGAGAGATTATTCCTTCCCGTATGTGTAAAGACAGTTAGAAAAGTGTGATTTGTTTGACTGTGACTCATCCCTTCAACATTTGACGGATATGAATCAGATGACCTTCCCCTGGGAGCATATGCTGAAAACAAACTGAAGTTTCTGATTGTTTAGAAGTCTTCAAAGATAGTTCTTGCAGTCAACAGGATCATCTTCATTTCGTGCTCATTTTTGTTGCTTTTTCCATTTCTTATCAGCCACAGTCAAAAAGTATTATTCCCTGATAATGACTTATTTCTCCAGTACAGAGTGAACAAGGTACTTAAACAGATAATGTACGGGACCAGAGGATGGGAAACCATGGAAGGAGAAGGACTCCAGCTGAGTGCGTTGATGGTTGACTTGACACTACTGTGCCAGAAGAGGAACATCTGGGGGCACCAAGTCTGTGTGGGAACACTTGAGCAAACCAATAAATTGCCCTGTGGAAAGGTCTGATCTTCAATTCATGGACAAGTCACTTACTGCGAAGTTTCCCTGAAAACCTATTTTAATTTTTATGAAATGCTCTCCATCCACCTAATGGACAATGACAAAGTTGATTTGTAACCACTCCAGTTGCTCTGAGGCATTTAATTGACCTTGGGAAGAGGTCAAAGAGTCAGAGCAAGGAAGCTGCCAGTAATGAAAAAAATATTCCTTTTATTCCCACAGTTGCTGTTTTGTCTTTTACACTTTCTGAAAGTCAGCCTACCCTAGTCAATAAATCTGATTACAAGTCAACCACAGAAAATTTAAGACTCAGCTTGGTATCTCCCACAGCTGTGAAGAATGCAGCTGTGGGCCTGGAGAAGTCCATGAGAAGAACAATTTCCATGCAATAGGCCACTCACAAGCACTTCCATAGGGTTGCTCACATCTGTGTGGCTCTGGATATATACCTTGCTCCGGAAGAACTGAACCCCAACTGCCCCATGAACTGCAAAAGGCTTTCCAGCTCCATCAGTGACAATTTATATCCTCTTGGTCACAAAAGGAAATGTGTTCTTCTGCCTTAGTTAACTTAAAAGTGAAGATCTACAGAAACTGAAGCAGAGCCGAAATAGATTTCACGACTGTGAATGAATCCAAAGTAGTGATATTTTTCTCAGAATTTTGGAGGGAAATTTGAAAACAGTAACCCTGAAACAAACCTAAGAGAAATATGGAGGGCTAATGAAATGGGAGTTTATGATGAAATGTGGCCAGGGAAATGAAGAGACCCTGCTTGTACTCACCCCTGCCAGGACTCCCACAGGGGACCAAGGGCTCCACGTGGCGTTTGGGCATCTGCACTTCCCATGGAGGTTTGCTCAGTCTCTGCTGGCTCGTGCAGATGCTGCACAATCTAATCTTGGCTGAAGTTTGGCAAAATTACAGGTGCCAAATAACAGTCTCTGTTGTCTGAGTGCCTGAAAGGAGAAATACAGTGCAGGTAGAAGAATTAAGTTTTATACAGCCCTAGGTCTAATAAGATGCAAAGGAGAGAGGACTATTTTGGCTAATTTCACAGGGAAAATATACCTGACAGCGAGATGTCCTGGACTGTATCCTCCCTCAGCTCTGAAGGACACAGAATCATCTCTCTGACTTGAGATATTTTAAATTGAATTGAACAAAATGCCAACAAAGATGCTCTGGGAAGTAGATTTCTTCAAGCAGGAAGATGTACAAATGTGGGAGTTCTTCACTAAGACTGATGGGAAAAAGAGAGATACGTAAGATTTAACAATGAAGGGTAAAGAGGCTGGTTAATGAATTATTCCAACAAAATTAACAGGGATTTTCCGCAGCTTTTCACAAATGAGAAAACACATTATTAGTTATTCATCTTTGACAATTCATGCTAGTACAAATCCCAGAGCATCACTTTGTTAGCCCTATCTCCTCTCCTTTTTGACAGATTACAGCAGTGCCTCAGCATGTTGCTAGAAGCTGATGAGGTCTCGCAGGAAGCCCAGAAACAGAGTATCATAAGAGATGGGGA
This sequence comes from Platyrinchus mystaceus, assembly GCA_035041135.1. Classification (NCBI taxonomy): domain Eukaryota; kingdom Metazoa; phylum Chordata; class Aves; order Passeriformes; family Tyrannidae; genus Platyrinchus; species Platyrinchus mystaceus. The sequence goes on from JAWWLV010000179.1 coordinate 603,119, forward strand.
AACATATAAATAATTTACAGCCAAAATAAGGTTGAAGAGACTTCTTAAATTAAGATTTAGGAAATTCAAAAGCAACAATTTGAAACATAAAGATAAAATATTAAATGACTTGTTTCCTTTGCCTTTCAGTTCCTTGTGCCCACTTTCTACATTGCCTTTTGCTCCCTCCCACTGTGTGGCTGAACTCCAGAGCAAGACTGAAGCTTTTTATAATAACAAAACATCTTTTAGAAACCTCCTTAAGAGAAGCCTTGATTGTACTGATAGCAGGGTCTTCCTTGTTAAAGAGAGAATAAATGTTTACATTGGAAGATTACATTTACATTAATGCAAAACTAACCCAAACACTAAATATTTTTCTGCAGATACAGTATTTGGTTAATGTAACTGCATCTGTATCTCCATCTTCCAATAACATCCTAACATCCTGCAGCTCTGCACAGCTGACAGCTATGTGTTACATGAGGAAGGGCAACAGCATAATTAGGTTTCTGAACCTGACAAAACCATATAAGACATATTCAGCTTCTTCCATCTCTGTCCAATTATTTGGGATGCAGTAGCACTTTCAGAAGAGAAGCCTCCCATCCCTGACTGGGTATGGAATAATATCACTGGGCATGAAATAATATCAAGAGCTCCTGTTACCCCATTTGCTCTGACAGAGACCTGTCAGAAAAAGGTTTACCTAGAGGGATTGTTAAAAAAGAAATCCAAGAGTAATGGACTTAGCATAAAACTGACACACTGCAACATGTTACTACTAGGACACTAACTACCTAATCATGCAATAATCATAAAGGAACTTTTAACCAATGAGTGTTATTGCCATTGACATATTTTGAGAATATATACTAGCGAACACCACACAGTTCTGGGTTTGATGTTGTCAAACTGCTACCCAGCCATGGTGGTTGTCAGTGTTTTGACACAAAGGAAGGTGGAACTCTTCCAGGCAGGGCCCAGGCAGGGGTTGATGTAGAACGTGATAGCTGTTGGTGCAACTGCAGTTTGGGAGCCCAGTCTCCTCATTTTATCAAGAGGTTACTGCTCAGTGACACTCAATACAAAGGGATAAAACAGATACCTCATCTATGCATACAGCTTTCTTTTACTGCCTACATTCTCAAAAGAAAGCAGTGGTCTTCTGCAGCAACAGGTTCAAACTCTCTCACTTGGTGAAAAGTGTAGATAAACCAGGAGAAAAAGCTCCATGTTTGGTTATTTTACTCGTGCAATTCCTACTCACTTGCTCATCTAGATTTAGCCCAGCTTCCTCTTCTTGTAAACACCAAGTAAGACTTGTATTTGTATAAGAACCTCTAGATCTAACCAAGAAATTGGGTTACAAACCTACATGCTCACACCCAACACCAAAAAAAGAGACACAGGATCATAGGAAACTCTTCCCAGACACATCAGCACAGATCACTGGACTTCATCCTCTTGCATGGTCCCATACAGTTGGTTGGGAGTTCAGAGAAATATCAATCTTTTATTTATTTTTTGGCAAGCACTGGTAGCCTAATCAGGCCATTCAGAAGGACTGTCATGAAGCGTCTTCCAGAAAAAGTGTAGTGAGAATTACTGCTCCAGTTGCTCTTTGGTGACAGACATATTATTTCTTGGCCAGGCAGAATTTGCCCCTCTCCCTGCATTAGCAGGGCACTGAAGTTCACTTCTAGTCCCCAAGAATGAGAGTCCATTCCATACCTGAGTGCCACTTCTTAAGTAGCTCACTGTCTGCCACCTGAGGCAGGGTGAGGGGATCAAGTTTATTTCTGCTTTATGAATAAGAAACTGATTAGCCTTTCATTTTGGTTGTTGTGAGACTTGGCATCTCTACTGCCAAGCAGTGATGGACAAACACAACCACTTTATTGCTTATGTACCAAAGGAGGCTCAGCTCACAGGCAGTCTCTGTTGGTGTTAGGTTGAAACACTAAATTAGTTTCTGTTACTTTGGGAGATAAATCACCACTGTTTCCATGTGAGAACTGTCTAAACAACTAAATCAAGCTCTCTTCCACACGGTTGATTTGTTGGACAGGGCTTTGAGCAGCTTGGTCTAGTGAAAAGTATCCCTGCCCAAGGTAGGGGGTTGGAACTGGATGATCTTTAAGGCCTTTTCCAACCCAACCCATTTTATGATTCTATGATTCTTATTTTACTTTGAATTATAGGAACACAAGTTATTAAATAGGAGCATTGCTGATGAGAACTGAAGCAAGCCCAATGAAAAAGAGGAACACTACATTGTTCCTATTCAGTCCTCTTGGAAAGTGAGAAAATTCCTACACCCCTGCTACCACTTCCTTTGCTAACCAAGACAAGTAAGATGGTTTTTAAAGGGTCTTTCTCAAGGCAAAGGCTAGGTTTGCTATAGAGTAGAAGGTTGTGTTCAAGAAGGTTTTGGCAGACAGCACAGATAAGATAGTGCAGCAGGACAACCCACCCAATTACTGACGCTTTGGAGTGTCAGACATGTAATAGTGAAGTTGTTCTACAATATAATTAAGAAGATATACCAATAGGCTGCAATTTCAGCCCATGTCATGAGAGGTTAGGGAGCACACACTGAATCCAGAGTCAGATGGACACATGGCATTGAAGATGGAAAATCTTACAGGCTTAAAATTATATTGAATTAGTTTAGAAGGAGGTTAGAGCAAGAAATGTGAAGTGAATAAAAAGAATTAATGTTTGATAAAGTAAACCCATAACCTTTGAGGGCATAAAACAATCACAAGCAGCTTCCAGAGGTCAGGAAGTTAGTTTACACAACTCAAGGCACGTCCACACTGTCCAACAAAGGTGAACTCTTAACTGGAGTTAGTTAAATTGAGTAAATACCCTGGCAAAGACAAGGCAGTTTATAATTTCTCTGTGAATCACTGAGCTCAGGTGCAGTTTCCTGTGCTGTGAGCTTTCGACTCAACCTGGCAAATCATACAAAAGTTACATCATGCTTCATTGCCAGTACATTGTCTACCTGAAATTAAAACCCACAACTTTTCACCAAGTGAAGACAAAGCTCCATGTGAAAGACAAAGAGGTGGCTTCTGTAGGGATCTAAGTAAGTATTAATCAGTCTAGTTTTTAAATTCTTAACCAGATGTGAGTGCCCACACAAGTGCACAAGTTTTGCATAAAGCCAGATTTGGAAAAACCTAGGCTTTACTTTCAGTTTTGCTGTCAGTTCAGCATGAGATCATCAAGTCATTTACAGCTTGATGGTTCCCTGGAGATTAAGGCACTTCTAATCTACTAACTTCTAGTAAAGCCATTTCTTCTGGTGTAAAATAGTAAAAACAGGGAAGCAGTCTGCATTTAGTAAGTATAGAGACAAAAGATGTTGCTACTACCATTTGTGGCCATCTAGCATGACATGAGGATGCCAAACATTATTTTAGGAACATGTATCTACAGAAAATAGCATAAAATAATGGTGAAATGCTTGGCTAGAAAACACTTATATTGGTATGCTTGAGCTGTGTAAAACTAAAAACTGGCATTATAACGCCATATATCAGCAAATAACAGGGCTATCTAAACAAATATGTACAATGAGAAACAATGTTAGTCTCAAGTATTCAGAAATCTCTAATCAGATAGCAAAAGAAATCCCAAAGTTACTTAAAAATTCAAGCGTTCTATCAAGGAATAAATGCCCAGTTCTAATTCACTTCTAATTTGCTGCACATTTAAGCAATGTTTTTCAGCTTTTACTGAAACTCTGTGTGCCAGAACATCTAAAAAAAATTATAACTGATACCCTTATGAAGTTTCTTGATTCTGGCACCTCATTTGAAAGTTTAGGCATCAGTGTTCTGAGTTTTGCCTTAAAACTGACCCTTATCAAACCAACTGGTGTATATTAACACTGCGGAGTCATGCTTTTCCAGCCTGAGGCTAGAAAACAAAATAACCTCACTCAGAAATAAAAATAAAATAAAATAAAATGTTAATGGTTTTCTCTAACAAGGGAAAGGAAGCCTCATTCTAACTTTTGATGTCCAGTTTATGTCTTAATCTCTCTCATTTCTTTCTGTAGAAGAACCTGGAAACTGGAGCTTTTTTCACACAGTCAGAGCTTTTATCCAAACTGCTTCACTCTCTCAAAAATTGCAACATCCTACCCTGACAAACGCAGCCTTGCCTCACTGACCTCTACGCTGAATGATCCACCAAGATAATTTTTCTGACCTGACTGCCCATGTTGCTCCACCTTTGCATTGGTTATGCTAGATACTCCTCCTATCTCCAGCCAGTGTGTCAAACCTAAAGTTCTCCCTCTGACTGCTCTGTTTGCCTATCAGCTTCTATTCACTGAAGAATATCTGCTGCCATTTACCACTGGGGATATTTATTTTTCGTGCTGCCTATGAAACCAGAAGGTGGGCTGCCAGTGTGCCGAATTCCAGCCTGCTTTGCTGAACAGTGCTGCCTTATATCTTGCTACATATGCTCACAGAAATATTAAGGTTGGAAGAGCCTTCTAAGATCATCCTGTACCACGCCATCTCACCTTGCAAGCATTTTGGGACAGGGCTTTTCTCTCTGCTGTATATTATACTGGTTTTGGGTCCTTTTCCATTGAAAACTCCTGAGCACTACCATCGTAGAAAATATATGTAATAACAATAAATTATTTAAGGGAGTCTACTGTTAAGTAACTGGAGACTTCCAGAACACAAACTGATGCAGTAATGTGATAATAGGTAATGCTCTATCCTTTACTGGAGACCAGTGCAGAGTGCAGCTCCAGTACCATCACCCTCACCCAGAGTGGGCATAAACAGCTTTATGCAGTAATGCCTTTAAACCTTTTAAAATCCCTCACAGGGATTTTGTGTAGAAGCACAAAATGCTTGGTGCTTATTGAGGACAGGTAGCAGTTGGAAGTTGTTAGTTTTGTGTTTTCTGTCTTCTATCTAGAAATACCCATCCATTCAGAGTACGAGGCCAGGCAGAACGTATTGGGTCTCCCTGAGAAAAGCATGCACCTGAAACTGAGCCAAACTCTGCACAGCTGTAGCTTCTGTTCAGCAAATATTAATTTTGCAAAATGAATAAATATAGTACTGTAAAAATCATAATTGTGGCTACAAATCCATAATAAGGTTTTGATGCTAAATTATTATCTAGATGTATATTTAGTGCTTATCCTCCGGTGCTTGAAATCTGTCTGCCACATCTGATACTTCTTCCCCAGCGGATTTTTCATAAGTATTATTAGGAAGAAATAAAAAGAGCAATAACAAATATTTTACATTGATAGAGAAGCACATGTCTTTGTGACTAGAGCAAAGTTAACAGGCACCAAAGTGTTGATTGTTTCAATTGCAGCAAAATCCTTTGGTCTTAAATTTACTTCTTTCTAGGGGATGAAAATAATCTTTTATTGTTTTAACACCTTACTCTTTTTTGAGACTCTGATGTTTAAAATCCATAAAATGGACTCCACTACTTCATTTGAAAAAAAAAAAAAGAAGAAAAAAATAAACCACACACCACATAGCTACAAAAAGCAGAGGCCGAAGTTACAAAGTTCTTAAGAGTGAACACTCAATCTCATTTTTCACTTCTTGGCTTACATTTAGGCTTCAAACATTCACCATGTTTCTGAGATTTCTGAACTTTGGGATTACAGTGTGAGTTAAGATCCTGCAGGGCCTAACGCTGAAAATCATTTCCCTTGGAAACACATTTACTTCAGACTGTCATTTCTCCTCGGATGGAACTTCTTGTTGAGCTTCTTTCTTCAGCCTTGCCAAATTGGAACTTGAGCAATGCTGTGATGACGATATTGAGATGGTGCTTTACTTAAATCTAGTTAGGGTAAATTAAACTTGAAAAGAGAGAGGTGTAGGATGCTGCGCCAAGTAATTTGCTCAAGGTACTGAGCAGATAAATGAAGCACCTGTTAAAACCAGGTGGGTACTAATCTTTGACTGGATGTGCATAGTCTTCACTGATGTGCCATTGTGTCCTCCACATGCTCAGGTAAAACAGTGTCATGGTTTATGAAAGAAATTCCCAAATTGAGTACTCCCACTAAAAAGACCATATTAACACTGTGGAGTCATGCTTTTCCAGCCTGAGGCTAGAAAACAAAATAACCTCACAAGAAAGAGAAGAGAAGAGAAGAGAAGAGAAGAGAAGAGAAGAGAAGAGAAGAGAAGAGAAGAGAAGAGAAGAGAAGAGAAATGAAAAGAAAAGAAATGAAATGACACGAAAAGAAATGAAAAGAAATGAAAAGAAAAGAAAAGAAAAGAAATGAAATGACAAGAAAAGAAATGAAAAGAAATGAAAAGAAAAGAAAAGAAATGAAATGAAATGACAAGAAAAGAAATGAAAAGAAATGAAAAGAAATGAAAAGAAATGAAAAGAAATGAAAAGAAAAGAAATGAAAAGAAAAGAAATGAAAAGAAAAGAAATGAAAAGAAATGAAATGAAAAGAAATGAAAAGAAGAAAGAAAAGAAGAGAAAAGAAAAGAAAAGAATAGAAAAGAAAAGAAAAGAAAAGAAGAAAGAAAATAAAGAAAAAAGAAAGAAATGAAAAGAAAAGAAGAAAGAAAAGAAAAGAAATGAAAAGAAAAGAAAAAAAAGAAGAAAGAAAGAAAAGAAAAAAGAAAGAAATGAAAAGAAAAGATGAAAGAAAAGAAAAGAAATGAAAAGAAATGAAGAAAGAAAAGAAAAGAAGAAAGAAATGAAAAGAAAAGAAGAAATGAAATGAAAAGAAATGAAATGAAAAGAAATGAAATGAAATGAAAAGAAAAGAAATGAAAAGAAAAGAAAAGAAAAGAAATGACAAGAAAAGAAGAAAGAAATGAAATGAAAAGTAGAAAGAAATTAAATGAAAAGAAGAAAAGAAAAGAAACGAAAAGAAAAGAAACGAAAAGAAAAGAAACGAAAAGAAATGAAAAGAAAAGAAAAGAAAAGAAAAAACAAGAGAAAACAAAAGAAAAAACAAAAGAAAAAAGAAAAGAACAAAAGAAAAAACAAAAGAAAAGAACAAAAGAAAAAAAACAAAAGAAAAAACAAACGAAAAGAACAAAAGGAAAACAAAGGAAAAAAACAAAAGAAAAAAGAAAAAACAAAAGAAAAAAGGAAAACAAAAGAAAAAACAAAAGAAATAAAAGAAAAAACAAAAGAAAACAAACAAAAGAAAAAACTAAACAAAAACCGAAAAAGAAAACAAAAAAAAACAAAAGAAAAAACAAAAAAAAAACAAAAGAAAAAACAAAAGAAAAAAACAAAAGACAAGAAAACAAAAGAAAAAACAAAAGAAAAAACAAAAGAAAAA
>JAWWLV010000179.1:614171-641473 GCA_035041135.1 Platyrinchus mystaceus
AGAAAAGAAAAGAAAAGAAAAGAAAAGAAAAGAAAAGAAAAGAAAAGAAAAGAAAAGAAAAGAAAAGAAAAGAGAAATAAAATAGGAATTTGACCACAACTCCTTTGTCATATTCTCCTTCCTCACAATAACCTCAGTTCCACTGGCACAGAGACCTTCTCTTTCATGCACATTAGACTTGCAAAGAAACTATACTTCCCTAAAATAAGTGTTAGTACAGTCATATTCCCCCATTTCCCATTTGATGGGTATAGGGATTTGCAAGAGGATAAAATGCTTTGCAAAGAAGTTACTCAGTGCCACTGAGTACGTCAGATCATCACCTAGACCATTGAAATAGTCTGTTATGACACTTTTGCCAGCACAAACCAACTTTGAAACACATTTGTGTATGCACAATTTGCCCTAGACGATCACCTAATGATTGAGCTGTACAAGGAATCTTCTGTCTTATACTGTTGCTTTCATGTTATGTTACCTAACTTATTCAATTATTAGTTTACCAGATCAGGTTTCTCTAGCTTTCATTATTTACAAAGGTCCAACCTACAGGGTAAAAAACCTGACATAAAATTTGAGGAATTCAAGGCCTGAGCCTAGAAGAGGACAAAGTAGCACCTAATCTGAGGCCCATTGCATCTTGACATCTCTTCACACTCATCCACAAAGTACTCTAAGAGACAGACAGAGGGATGCTGGCAGAAAATAGATATTTCATTATTCCTTTGATGTTTGGTATTTAAGCAAACCATGGCAAATGGCACAACGGCAGCAGGACTGCTGCCCAGGACTTTTCTTGATAGCACAGGGAAGGGCAACATATAGTGACAATAATACAGTGGAATGCTGTCACAGTGTCAGTCCAGCAAGGATGGCAGCAGGTGCAGTATAAACACATACCACCTGTATGACAGATTTATTGTCTCGGGATACGGTGCAAAGAAAAAGATCCTGGGAGCATTTGGAGCTCTCCTATCACCGAGCTGAGAGCAGCAAAAGGCATTTGCTGTTTTGAAACAGGACACCAAGAGGCAGCCATGCCTGCCATTGTATGGATAACCAGAGCCTCTTCCCCATAATGGGGATCTTGGCTCACTCTCCCCACACTGGACAAGAGTGACATCTGAAAGCTGGTGAGCAAAGCTGTCGCACAACCAAACGTGCAGCTCTCACCCACTGCCAAGGTCAACACAGCCCAAAAACACTCATGTCCTGGTGACTCCAAGCTCTGATTACAGACACATCTGAGCTCAGGAACGGGAGGGGGAGGATCAGTGGGAATTTTCAGAGTGTGAAGCAGACGGACAGGTTATAGGTCACCTGAAAGTATTTCATGAACTGAATGTCTTATATAAACAAGAGTCTAATGCTGAGAAATATTTCTGCCTTCTGCTTTTACTCTGCCATCAGTGATGCTCTGCTGTAATGGATCAGCACTGGAAGCAAAATCCTTGTCATAAAATCAGATATATCATCAGCAAAACACGACAAACATTTTTAAAGCACATCCTTGCACAGCAGTTGCTTAGTGTCAGTGGCTGAAGTTCCCTGATATTTCTCCCTGGTCGCTCTCTCGTGGACCCTACGCTTGCTTCCAAGATGTACAGAAGCTCCTGGCCCACACACACTGGATCAAGGCTATCCTAGAGCTGCTTTTCATGGTTTTCCTTCAGGAGAATAAGGATAACTTGGGCAGAAGCTCTTGCACTTCATGAAGATTAGGAATAAAGATCATCTCTTAGGCCAGCAGGAAGACAATTTTCCTGATGCCAGCCAAGCATGTAGCAGATACCTCCAGGCACTGCTCTGATACCAGCACAGAGCCCATCTGTTGGCACTGCAAAGGAAAGGGTGTCTATGCTGGGGGAGGGTAGTCACCCAGTGTTCATCTGAGAGATTCAGTGCACAAACCCTTCACATCAACATTATTTAAGTATTATTTTGCTCATCATCTTCTAAAGATTCAATCCTGGCTCTAGTACCTTATTAAAGGTTGCTAATTAGCATACAGTCACCTTGTCTGCATTAAAATAGAAAGTAAATCTGCAGTTGTATACTAACCCTAAAAGAAATGAGATAGTGCCTCTTTAGCCACCTCAAGAGTATCAGATGCTAAGCTGCTGTAACTAGCAACCAATACCCGATATTTGATAAGAGTGAAACTAAATCCACTAACCTAAATCTGATCAATTATTTTTCAATATGAGTTAACAAAAAGCAAACTTTGAACAGTCTGAACAGCAGTCAGACATCAACAATTGCTCTTTGAATAATGGTTTTGTAAAATAGATATGTTTGCAAAGTAAGGCAAAAGCTTGGATGACTTCTGAGAGATATGAACTCCCATAGATATAGAGATATATATACATATGTATTCTTTGTTAGTTCTAGCAAGTGTGTTCAAACAGTCCACGTGTTCCAGCAGCATGTTTTCATTATCCATGCCAGAGCACTAGAAAAGAGTGAGAAAGGTGAGGTTTTGTGTTTTGAAATATTTCTAGTTGTATTTTGGATGTTGCCAGGTCTACTCTGAGACTAACCAAGGCATCTGATGCATTAGCTCGTCACTGTGCATCAGTTTTCCCATCTTTTAAAAGAGAAATAATGCATCCCTAACTTATGCAGTATTCCTTGCTCATTCTCTGGGGGAAAGCTTTGAGGGACAAAGCAGATTCAAACTGAAAGATGCAAAAGTATTTCAAATGAATGTAAAAACCCCCTCAAAATCTACAGAGATATTATTTTTTCCCCTTAAAAAAAACCCAAAAACCAACCGAAGTTAAAGGGGGGCATTCTGTGCAGAATAAAACCCACTAAATCTTACTTTGCCTTGAATATCATAAGGCTGTCCTCAGAAGTCTAGCCTACTGAGTCCTTGGTAAAAGTCTTTTGCCTCTCTCAACTCCACAGCTTTCTGAAAAGAACAGCCTTACAAGCCAGAATTCCTGTTCACAGATGAAGTGTTAGCAAATTTCCTTGCAATCACCATGAAGCAGGTGGGTTTTGGTTCAGGTGTCAGTTCAGATCCATAGCTATGCAGTTGTTTCCCAACTCAGCAATCACAAGTTTTTCCTTCACTCTGCTCTTCCCTGGATAACAGCAGAATCAGTCAAATATCCTAGCAAGGGAGGAAGGGGCAAGTCTGGTGGCCACTGAGTCGGTGGAGCATGTTAGATAAAGATCAGAAAGTCTTTTCACATATGCCATGTCACTGCCATCATTTAGTCATAATGTTATGCCCTCTAGCAATACCAAGCTGTGACTTTGGGATGGACATAATAGTACTAAAATGTCACTGAAATGGTTAACGTCTACTTGAATAACTGTGGCCACTGTAAATAGTGACCCAATACACCTTTCATGTAACATTAGAAATCTGAACTTTTGACTAAGTTTGAATAACAGAATGTGTTAGACATCACCCAGAGAGGCAACAACCACCTGCACTCCTCCTGAAGCAACGAGAAATGCCTGTCCTCAGGCCTTAGGAAAAGTAAGCTCTCAGAAATAAGTACCGGCCACTTCTGCAACAGCACATGGCCAATCTGAGAATTGCAACCGCAAAATAACAACAGCAATAATAATAATAAATAATCTTTAGTTATGCCTATTTATTACAGGTAACTCTGTTTTACATCATCTTACACAGAGAAACCAAGAAAGTAAATGCCTTCACAAAAGATGTCACTTATGGATAGAAATGTTAACCGGGACAGTATGCATTGATTAATTTCAGTAGGAATGTATTCAGCAATTGAAAGTCACAAAGGATTTATTTTACTAATTGTTATGCATTTGTTTTTCTCTGTTTCACGGACTCTGTGAAATACTTGTGCATTGTTTCAATTGGCACATGTCAGTTAGTGTTTTCAATTTCTGTTGGTCATTCTGCTGGCAAGCAAAGATCTTCAAATGCTGCAACTGTTCCTCCTTTGGCCATTTAATGAGAGCAGACAAAATGAATGTCCCAGCATTCCAATGTCCAAATAAGGGAGCTGAAAAATCTTCCTTCATGTGAAGAATGAGTCTTCATTTGTCTATTGAATTGAAGTTAACAGTATAAACTCCTAATATACTGGATTAGCACTTCAGCAAATTACTTAATTATTAATTGGGATACTGGAAATTAAGGTTCACCTGCATTATGCATTATTGAGACAAAGACTTGGGTTTTACAAATCTCCAAGATACATGATAAATTTGGGTGTAAGCAGGCCTGTCTTAGCTGTCTATCACGGGTTAGAAAGACTGAATTTATATCTCATGTCTGAACTCAAAGCTAAGTATACCTTTCCCAGCATTTAAAAGGTATCCTAAGAAGAAGAGAGCAAGTTTTCCTCAGATGTCTCTGCTTTTTGTCTCCTAATTGTCAATTTAAAGATGCACTAATTTTTACTTTTATCCTGAAAAGAGTTATGGGCAGTTAATAAGTAGTATAATATTGGCGAAAATAAGGGAAAAAAAAAGAGAAAAATAAGCTTACAACAGCTAAGCAGAGTAAATTGAATTCTGATGAGCATTAAATTGCAATGATGGCCAATATAGTCTTTTTAAAAGTGTTTCAGGTATCTGTCCATTAGAGTTGGCACTATTTACAGGTAAGAGAATGTTTAAAATCCAAATTTATACATTTGGCATTCTGGAACATATATTAAATTTGAGTACAAATAAAGTTAATACTGTGGTAAAAGGTACAATAAAAACATTGTCTAGGAAGCCTTTTCCTCCTACCAGGAATCATTACAACTTTCGAAAAACAGGTATTCTTGATGCACATTTCACTTTCTGTCTATCAAGCATCTGTTTTCCCTTAACATATCCCATATAAAAGGTAATAGAAATCCCTACATATATTTGGCCACTTGTAAAGATCTCCTTCATACAGAGCTTTTCCTGCTGCTGGGAGACAGGGACCAGTGCTCATAATAAATTAGGAACATACATTCTTTATACATGAAAGGTCTGGTCTTCTATGGACTTTTGTTAGCTTAGCCAAGCCACATTTCACCTCCAGAAAAAACATACGTATATAGTATTACTTACGTTAAAAAGGTCTCCACATGAGGAGGAGGGCAAAGAGTTATTTTTGAAATTCATGGAACAGAATATACTTCAGGGCTTAGTTAGAACAGATCAGCCTCAGAAACAGGCAGGCAGTGCTCCTCTCCTCTTCCTCCTAAAAAAGAAGCCCAACCCAAAGGCAGAGGGTCACTAGTGAGGGTACAGCAAAATGATGTTATTTGTCCCAAAATCACAGTCAAATAAAAGATGCGGAAAGAGAAATCCCATTAGGCGAGTTCACAGTGGCTGCCACATCCACTGGCCAGAGAGACTGAAGAAACTTAAAAACTTATTTCTTAGAAAGATGCACAATTGGTGTAATCACAGCAGTTCACAAATCACCACAGTCTGTGAATATACTAATTTCCACTAAGTAAAAATACTGAAGAAGTGCATGTGCTGTATCCCTCTGACAGGAAGAAAGGGTCAAATCCTGCATGTAACTGCATCAACTGCCCATCCCCCAGGGCAAACAGCAGTTATTATAAATACCTTTTTGTTCTTAAATTGAGTCCAGAATCCCACACCCAAATTAAAAACAACTAGGGTTGACCCACTATGCTGTTAAAAGTTAATGTTTATCTATGAGTGTTTATTAGAGTACAGATACAGATAAGCATCAGTTTTGTTGACACATTATCAAGAATTTACTGATGATTATCAAAGATTCTGATTAAAGTAGACAACAACTGCTATCAGACCACATGGAAACATCATAATTAAGTAGCATCAGATACATAGTTAAGCAGCATCAGAACAACATGCTGCAAGGTTCCCAGCCAAGAAATCAAGAAATCAGCCCCTTTTTTTCCTCTTCTAAGAGGAAACAAAAAATCCAGTATAATAAAATGTTAAAATTCATGATAAACTGAGTTTGTACATGGACTGAAGATTGAAAAACTGGAGCATCCTCCAGAATACCTCCCATACCAAACAAGAAGAAAGGCAGAGCTTAAGCAGTCAGTCCTCACCGAAAAGATTTAACTTCATCAAAAGTTAATAACAATTTAACAGGTTTTAAAAGTATTTTTTCATTATGGTCAAATAAAGAGATGGCAGTACTAATGAAAAATTACATTTTGACATTTAAGAAGATTTTGAAAGAGATACCTGTTTTTGTTCTTGTTTTATGATGGTTTTGCTTAATGACAATGAGAAATACTTTCATCAAAAGAAATCCAGGGGGTGAACAAAAGCAAGGGGGACCATCCACATGTTGCACTTCTGAAATTTTTTCCATGTTTCCTTTTACTCCACTTACTGAAGTTATTCCACAGAATTAAAATAACTGCCCCACTTGAGTCTGGATACTATTTTTTCAAGCTAAAATAATGAGACAAATAAGGCCAGAGAAGTTTCTCTGGAGCAGGATGAGCTATTGTGTTATGAATTAATGCTATTGAATAGTTAATTTGCAAGGAGATAAGCATGCACACCCTATTGTAGAATTAGAAACATGGTTAATATAGAGACAACCAGTTTTGCCAGTACGACAGTGGGAACATCAGTCCAGCTGGAGCTGAGCTTATGCCAACTCATTTTGCCATGGTTAACATGGCATGCAGCAGTTAACATTTGCCCTTCTTCCAAATGTTATACTTCCTGCTTAACTTATCCTTGTTCTTCTCTTGTGCGTCTGAATTTAAAAAAAATTGGAAGTTTTAACTGACAGATTTCTTTCAAGGTTCTTTTGTTCTCCATGAGAAGAACTAAATGCAGTCCTGCTTTTAATAAGTGTTAATGATATATAATAAGTTAGCACTCTGCAAATGATGTCAGTATGTAATTTTACAAGTGTGTGATACCTTCAACCTACTTACACATTGCTAAAGCCCAAATGCATATAATTCAGTTCATTATACAAGCATACTGTGACAATATATGTAAAATTTCAGACCATGAAGGCCTATAAAAGTTATTCTATAAGCACACCAAAGAGCTTCTCAGTAAAGGATTAAAACCACTGTTAATACAAATACCTACGTTTTACTGCAACATTTTTTCCTAAGGCTGAATGCACTTCATTTGTTTCTGCCTGTCCAAGATGAAATATTTTCTTACCTCTAAAAGTAACCCAAAACATAGATATTGTTTCATATTTTTTTTTGTGATATCTCTTATCAGCAAATTCATGTCACTGGATGCCCTATTAATAAGAGGGAGTATTTCATCTAGTGTAAGCAGTTCTGTTGACTGAAACACTTTTAGTATAGCTGCAGATTTCAAAAAGGTACCTGTCTTTAAGCATATGCCTATGGTAAATGCTATGGGCAATGCACAGTGCATGTTCTTTTACATGTGTACATTAAGGGCTGATCAAAAAAACTCTAGAAAGTAATATCTGCAAAAAATTTCTTAAATTTAGAACATCTGAAATTTTTGCATTCAATTCTATCATGACCTTAATTTTATGTCTTTTAAGTCTACAGTTATGTTTGTGAATATTATAAAATATTGTAATAAACTTTGACATACTGAAAATGTACTTTATGGCAAATTAATTTTAAAAACTATTTTAATTTGAAAAAAAGAATTTTAGAAATGAATATTGCAACTGTTGACAAATTAGAGTTTTACCTTCATAAAAAAGATGGAAAAGGAGGCTATTAATCTGTACCTCCTCCTTTTGTTTGTACTTTTTTTCAGTAGGTCCATATATTATTTAATGGGTTTTGTAGAGATACATTTACATGAGTTCTATATCACATTACAACTGATGAATGCCCACCACACAGGTATGTTATGAAAGGTCATCAGTTACAAGGGAAAATGCATAATGCATGCTTGCTGAATACATTTGCAGGTTTTCTACACTCATACACTGTAGCTACTTGGGCAACACCAAGCAGGGAAACTTCGAACGTGAGTGACCCACAAACATTGTTTAACTGCACCGAGTTCCCTGGAGGTCTGTTGAGTTGGAGATCTCTTACAGCACAAGGCAGGGTTTGGTGCAGTTCTCCAGGAGACCCCATGAAAATAAACCCCAGCTATCCTGAGGCTACACCTTAAAAGGGCCACTAGGGAAATGCCCGAAGGTTTCCATGATTATTTCAAAAGCCTCCCTACTCATAAAGCTTTAAGGTTTTCTTAATGTACAAAGAACCAAGGAGCCGTTTTGCATACAAATGAGAATGAGGATGAAAGCCCGTGACTTCTGCTGTCTCACTGTAACTGTTCTGCAGCGATTTTGTTGTACTCTGAGAACCTCCAAGACAGAGAACACCTTGTAGCTTGTTTCTGCCATTAGGGCTGTGCTCTCTTTAGCTGTCCAACTTTGTTAAGAACAAAAAGCAATTGCCTGCACCCATACTCTCCCCCAGCTTCTTGCCACTGCTAGCACTCATATGAACATCTTCCAGTCTGATCTACTGTTTCAAGGAACTCTTGAAGCCTTTGGGAGCTACAGTCACTCTTATTTCAGTTGGGAAGAATTTCCACACGCCAAGAAGCATAAAAATGTGCAAGTAAACATATGTTCCATCATTCATTAGAAGACCACGGCTGTGCACAATATTTAAAAATTGAAATTTGATTCTGAAAAGAGCCCTATATCTTGGAGAATTTTAGATGAGATTAAGTATTGGGTAAGCTTCTCTTTATTCTCTCAGTCAGCGTGCTTGTGCATCCCTCCAGAGAGGTGAGCCTTGAGAGCCCAAATCAGGTCAAGTGGGGCTGAGTGCATGGGGAGAAGGTGAGGTTAAAGGCAAAGCCAGCCTGACTGCCCATGCTCATCTTACCTGTGAAATCCAGCAGCCCAGGAGGGTGCAATGCAAGTTGCTCTTTTTCCAGCCCCTGTAGGCTTCAATCCCATTAGGACTGTGAAAGTCTACTTCATTATCCAGACATCTATTTCATTATGAATATCTGTCTAGACGCAGCAGAGATCAGAGTACAGCATCGCTCATGGTCCAACACACACCGCAACGGCCACAAGCAAAAAGCTGCACAGTGGCCTGAACTAACCCCTGTCAGCTCCTGTGTGCAGAGAGAACCAAGGGAGCAGCAGAGCAGCTGAGGACTCCTTGTTGCTTGCATGACCAAGCTTCCTCCCGAAGACCGAAATGAAGACTTGACAGTATGCCTTGGCATACTCTTGCATTAAGCAAGAGCAGGAACTTAAGCTGTTTTTTCCCTGCACCAATCGATGTGTTTTCAAACAAGAAAAAAATTCAAGTCGAATTAAAGAAGAAAGCAGATTCTGCTGCCATAATATGTCGGTTTCCTAGGGATTCCTAAAGTATGAAAAGGAAGAAGCATGAGTTAATAGCTTAGCATGTGCCTGAAAACATTAACACCTTCTCAGAGCAGTATCTGTCAACAGCAGTAACATTGTTAGTGGCAGTGTACACAGTGCGGCTGTAGGAACAGTTGTGCCGTTTATCACCTCCATTCTTCCCAGAAGCCCCATCCAACTGTTTGTGTTAGTTCTTTGTTTTACCACCCAGGCTTTTTAAAAATTACGTGTTGGGGGAAAAAAAAAATAAATCCAGTGATAGTCTGGCAGCCTTTTTTAATCTCTTGCTTCATTAGCTTGTGGATATAATTGAATCAAATAACGATATATTTACTTTTTCCCCCCTACAAATTTTAGAAGGAGGTTGTCATTGTTCCAAGTCTACTCTTAAAGTTATACCTAAGCATTTCCAGAAGTGCCTAGCTATGGATAGTCACTAACTTATTGCACAGTTTTAATTCTCTGATTGTTAACGTTTACAACCAATTTAATTAACTTTTTAAAACTAAATTATTGGGTGTTATATTTTGGTGCTTTTGGTTACTGAATGTGAGACTACATAATTCAAGTAAAGGCTACCTTAAAAATATTCTCTGGGTAATTGAGATTGTCTAGTGTGGAAATACAAACACTAAAATACTTCTAGAAATAACAATGATGATGATGAGAGCAAAAAGACTAATTGTGCATGAATCTGTTGGAGCAGTGATCTCGTCCTATTCCTAAAAACATCTAGAAAGCATATTCCCTTTTCTGATCCAGGTTCCCCTCAGGAACTGAAAAAGCTGAGAGTTTTTTTTGGGCTAGGCTTTTCATAACATAATTTAGCAAAATTTAAATAAAAATTTAAACCCCCAGAGAGAAATTTAAGTTAGGAAACTTGGACCATCAATTTTACTTGTTCAGTCCTCGACTCAGTTTGTCCTTTTTCTTCCCTTCTTTTCTTAATTTTTGACAACTCTATTAGTGAAAATTCCCAGGTACAAATACTTTCTTTACAATCCTTAGTGCCTGCCTTACAGATGAAACATGCCTTGCTTCCCAGAGAGGGTTGTGTTCTCACCCCTGCCAATCCTGCCTCTACTTTGTGCCAGACTGAGCTCCCACAGCATCTCCTTCTCTAGCCCTGCTCCTTCAGCCAGGGAATGTACTGACCACGTGGATTAATAACTCCTGCCAGTTTTCACTAATTTTGATGTTTTCTTCACTATTTAAATGTACACCCTTAGAGGAGATGTTGAATAAGGTTACAGAAACTGTGCAGCTCTGTTCCATCCACTTCTAGATTTCTGTCAGCCTTCTGATTTCATCTTCCATTGTAACAGCTGGACTGGAATCAATACAGTTGTTAACTGGAGTTCCTGCTTAAACATTTACAGCTCTTACAGCTCTAAATAGTTTGAACAATTCTGAATGGTTTTTTTTTTTTTTTTTTTTTTTTACTCCATGAAACGAAGAAGTTTGGTTTTGTCAAATCACTAAATCTCCAGATTAACTGATTTAATGGGATCCTCAGGTTCATGACAGCAATTATAATGCATTTGCCATGTTGTTTCCAGAAGTCTTTGTTCCCCACAACCACTGTGCTCTGTGCAAAGCTCTCTGCCAGGTGCTTGAACTACGATGTGTTAGATTCAAAAAGCATTGGGCTGCTGTTAAACCATAGCAAAAGGATTTTCTCAGCGTATCATTAAACAAATATGTTTCAATTACTTGAAAACACACATTAACAGCACTAACTAAATTTTCTACCGAGAGAACGTTTGACTGTCAAATCAAAATTACATTTTTAAGGCTGCCTATACAATATGAATGTGTCTCCAAGTGTCCATTCCTACATTTCCCCACAGCTTCAACATTGCTTTCTGTACTGCTCCCAGCACACAGTGGAGTGGACAGCACTCACAGAAGAGAAGACTACTGCAAAACTATTCTTTTGATACCCCTCTCATGTAGTATATAATCTTATGTGTTATTGATTTACCGTAACCCAAAGCCTACAAAGAATACAGAATTATTAATTTCCTTATGGGATTTTGTATGGTGATTTCACTACAGCATTCGAATTCTTTGAAAACATTAATGAACTGATCCTCCCAACACCCTTTTGAAGTAAGAGGATATTTTTATCACTATTTTACACAAGGGGAATGGAATATTTAAGATAAAAGCCAAAATGTTCGGAGTGTCAGCTAATTTTGTTTGCCAATTTTGAAAGTCTAGGGATCTGAGTTTTCCAAAAGCTAAGGATTTTTAAAGCCTTTTTATATGTTGGGAGCAAAGAGCCTGATTACACCAGTTGCTGCTGCAAATGCAAAATTTTGCCCATGTTCAACACTTTTCGATATGAAGCTCTAGTTGTCTCAAAACAAGTTTGTTGTGAATGTTGAGTCCATTGCCCTAAAGGAATCATCACCCCGGCCAAAACCCAAAAAAGTATTCTTTCTCTTCCTTTGTGTCTTTTGTGAGATTACTTCCATCTTACACAAGAAATGAGATTTTATGTAGACCTCTGTTCTCTTCACTGAATGACTCCGGATCATAACTAAAGCAATTCCACCAAAAGGGCTGGAAAAAAAAATTATAGCTCTTATCTCTTTAAACTGAACAATATGTAAGATGCACTGTATGCAAAGGCTGATAGTGACACAAATTGTCATACATGAGCATTCTGATCACCACTGAAAAGTCTTAGTCCACAGACTGAGGAAAAGGTACAGATAGGGCAGTGTCAGAGAGATGCTTTGGGAGAAATAGATTGAATTGCAAACAACTGATTTTTTAAAATTTTCTTTTTTAATAGATTACTGATATCCTCCTGCTCAAATTCTTTCATTATAACCAAATTTGGAAAGCTGTTCCACTGTAAAAGGCTTCCCTGATGCCTAAATGTCAAGCTTTGCTCTTCCATTCTCTGCTGGCACAGGAAATCTTGCCAGGGAACTATGGCCATTCAGTCATGCCAGTGCTGTTACATACATGAGCACACCTACACATGAGCATTAAAATTAACACCAACATTTTTGTGATTCTTTTTCTGCATATGGTATGAGAACTATATGACAAAATCTCATATAGCCTCAGATGCAGAGAGAAGGAATTAAGGGGAACCTCAGAAAGTCAGGCCACAGTTTTGGACAGTCTATTGCAGTTAAATTGCCAAACAGCATGTATTTAAAAATATTTAAAGTGAAATTCATTTGTCTTTCTACTAGCTAACTTCTCAGATCTGCTTTCAGTGTTTTGTCACTAATGCCTTTAGAGACCTCACTGGAGAAAACCAGGTTACAATGTCAAGTGGGAAGAGAAAAGGACGTAAAGAAATGATACCTCACTCAGGAGGCTCATGCCACATGTATAAACAACACACAGGGCAAAATACATCTGCCTGGTACAAGTGAAAACACTTTTTGGCATAGCCCACTGTGTCTGATCATAGCAATCAGCAACAGGTAATAGACTTGTTCATTAAGTCACGGAAATAATATGTTAAAGAAAAAAGCAGGGGGTAAAAACTTTTGTCCCTGAGAAATACATGACAGTTTTGCTCTTGGCTTCAGTGAGATCTAAATTTCAACTTAAATCAGTACTGCATTTACAGCAACAATGTGAGAAAACATGTTTTAAAAAAAGCATGTTTCTCCCCTCCCACCCCCTGCCCCAAAGGTGAGCTGAACAATCTGCTTTCTTAGAGATCATTCAAAGGGCCTCTCCTCACTTCACCATCAAAAGCATTAAGTTGTGTGTTTTGTTCAGATTTGCAATTGCTACTCTCTGCACTCCAGCTACAGCCATGACCATTAAATCCAAGCCCATGGTTAGTTGTATCAAACAGCCCCAAAGTGCATTTTCCAATAAACTAAATAAAACAAAAAAATAGAGTTTTGCCTTCGCCACAGTAACAAACCCCATCACCCAAAGGACTCCTACTGACAGCTATGCCCTCACCTGGAGCCTCTGGGAAACGGAAAGGGAAGAGCTGAACTTTGTGAGGGAAGAAAAGCAAATCTGATGAGGCAGCACATCAAAGCAGAGCACTGATTTGCATTCTGCACTGTGACTGAGCACAAGGGGTCCATAAGAACCATATCGAAGCAAACACAACATGCATGCAAATCATTGATATAATAATGACAGAGGAACTGTGCAGTAACAGCAATCAGATTAGATGCTTCATTTCACAGAATCTTTTGATTTGGAGGGACCCACAAGGATCATCAAGTCCAACTCTAAGTGAATGGCGTGTACAGGGAGCAAACCCCCAGCCAGGTCATTACTGGCACCAGGCTCCAGCCAACTGAGCTAATCCCAGGGTCTTGGATAGTTTCTACTTTTAGACAATTTTCTTACAAACAAATTCAAGAGGACATTAAACTAGCCCAGTTCCTACCACCAAAACAGAAGGAAGGAACTGGGGAATTGGTGATCCAGTGCTGTTCAACCAAAGATTTGGAGGGTAACTCTCACAATGACCATTGCTTTGGTCCAACGGTTTATCTAGGCAGCAAAATTTATTTTCTGTTTGTATAGAATCCTGTGATCACCATACCCAGAGTGCAAAGTCACAGTGCTGTTACAACATTTTTAGAAAATACAGAGATGGGTTTTTTTAAAAAAAAACACACAAAATTTCTCCCAAAATTACATTAATATGAAAAATCAGAAAACCCTTCTTTCCCACTTCTGCAAAGCAAATACGTGGAGTCAGCATGTGCTTTCTGGAAAGGGCTCACATTGCAAGACAGGCTAATGCCCAACAGGGAAGTCAGAAGAACAAAATGAGGCTACTCTGTATTTTAAGCAAAATGAATGTCCAGAATACAGAGAAGTAGGAGGCCATTGAAGAGCTTTTAACACGTCACAATACCATGACTCAGACTGTCAAACTTGTATTAATTCTGAAAAAGTATTTTGCTCCTTGTAATGCTTAGCAGCAATACTGTATTGACTTGAAGTGATAAAATCTTGCTTCCTGCACTGATTTCTCAATTTCTAAAAATGAACTGAGCATGCACAGTGGTGTGGGGCTGTTATTAGGAGAAGAACGGAAGGGTGTCAAGAGAAAAAAAGTTAAGGAAAGAACTAGCAGAAAAAAAGAATAGCTGAATACTTAAATAAATACTTGAAATTTAAATAGAGCCAAGATGACAGAAACACCTGTTAATGGATTTGAAGGAAAATGTAAGACACGGTAAAGATGACCCATTTTGAGAAGAGAGAAAAAGTATAAAGCATATGAAGTCTTGGGAGAGTAGTCAGATAAATTCAGACTAATTTCAAACCCAAAACTTTCCCCACCCACAAGCCAGTTCACCTGCATATAAAAACTGGTTTATTAGGAAAATATTTTATGGTTTCAATGTATTTTATCATATTCAGCATATATTTCAGTGAATTTCCTTAGCACCTTCAATTTCTGGAGGTAAGAATTGAGTGAAGGCAATACAACTTTTAGAGCTTTCCTGTGGAATCCTTCAGTGCTTAAAACTATTTACTGTGTAATTCTTTCTTAATTTCTTAATCTTCGATATTTCAATGAGTCTCAGATGAAACATCCTAAAGCAATCACAGAATTAATCTCCTTGTATCTTTCAGAATTGTCCAACATACACATTTTCTTCTCACTTTCTCTAATATGTGAACAAGAGCAGGAGAGTGTCACAGAATGTTAGGAAGGCTAAGAAATGCATGATTTAAAGGTCAAAAGGAGGGAAGGTGAACTCTGTGAACCAGAGGAGAAAGCAAAGCCAGACTATGCAGTAAGATTGTGGTGTGAGATGAAAATCATTATTTCTGAGTTTAATAGCAATATTGGGATACTTGTGGATTCCTGTTTGGGTTTTTTTTTTTGTTTTGTTTTGGGTGTGTTTTTGTTTACATTTTTTTTCCTCATCTCTCTCCAAAATAGGAATTCCTAATTTACATGAAGCCATTACAGTGCTGAGATCAGAAACAAGCTCATTTGGTGCTCATTATGGTTCCCAGACCTCTTCAGCTCGACTAGGGTAGACCCTCACCTAGTATTTCAAATCTCAGAGAGATGCCAAAACTAAGCTAAAAGGTCAGAAACTTTGATCAGTACTTCATTACTGTGCATTATAAATTTACATAGAATTTATATGAAGACTAAGTATATGGAGAATATAGAGAATAAATATAAACTTGATTTGGGAGGAGATATCCAGAATGCCAAACTTAAAGGTCCTATAGGAACAAGACTTACCTGCTAGGTGAGTGTGTTGCCAAAGGAATCCAAACCAGTTTACCATTCTGAACTGCCTTCTAGAAGGGAGTCTCTTCCACTCTCTCTCTTTTACTCTGTTGAGAACACAGGGTGTCAGGAAGACTACCCTCTTAGCATTAAGATATTAAGGAAAAACTCAGACTAGACACACTAGAGTTAAAAGTCCAGTAAGCCCAGTCTCCTCCCTCTGCTAGACCCACTAATGGAAATATCAGGACCAAAGATGAGAGTCACACTGAATGTACCCTCCTGCCTCCCTGTTTGCTCACTGCTCTGAGCATCTGCAGAGCCAGTCTCTCTGTATTCTATAGCCCCCATAACCACTTCTTCCACAGGTTTGCCTAATCAGTTTTGAACTCAAAGCTTTTGGCATCCGCCACATTTAAAATCGCAGAGCTCGTTGTCGTAAAATATACTGTGCAGGGCAGAAGGTTCATGTGTTTTGAACCTGCCATTTAGCTCTTGTACAGTAAGAAACAGTGAATAATTGTTGCCTAGTCCCTTTTTCCATGACTCATTATTTCATATGCCTTAATCATAACTCCTCAATCACCAGCTTTTCAGGTTGAAGTGTTCCAAAACGACATTCCTTGTATTCAGGCTGTTCAGTACTTTAATTGGTCCTCTCAGCCTTTATACACTTTGTAGTTCTACTAGATTTATTTGAAATGCGTAGGACAACACCAAGAAGCAGGCATGCCAAGGATTTACACAATAATTTGTTCTCTTTTCATTTTTTGCGCTATTTTGACCACAGAGCTGATGTTTTCATGGCATTTTTACAATAACTCCAAGGTCTCTTTCCTGAGTAATAATATCTGAGAGCCCATCGCCATGTATGTACATTTTGGGTTGTTTTCCTTCTTGTGCATTATTTTGCATTCATTGACAGTCAATTTCATTTTTTATTTTTTTGCCCAGTCCCTCAGTAGCTGAGATGCTCCTCCAACTCTTCATAGCTAGTTCATGTGTCAACTACCTGAATAATTCAATTTCAATAATTTTTTTCAGTTGACATTAGAACACCTTTTTGAAATGATTTGTGAATGTATTAAACCCTCTGGATCTAGCACACTTACCTGGACTGCACCAATAATCTGTCCTCTATTCTAAAATCTGAACATGTATCCCTACCCTTTGGTTTTGATTTCTAAAACATGCATTAACTCTTACATGGATCACCCCCGCCTTTTCCCAAAATCAACTTTATTTCCCTAGTAATTACCATGAACTATATTCTGACAGCTTTTTGAAAATACAAGTGGACTATGCTTTGCAGTCTTATCTTAATTATGAGCTCAGAGTCTGTGAACTAATCTAACAGATTTGTGAGACATGGCTTACCTCTACAGAAAGATAAGATCTGCCCATAGGTTTATTTGTCCCACCTCTTGACCATGTTTTCTAACAGATTTCTTAGAGTCATGCTTATTACATTTTTAAAATTTCCTGTGTAGAAGCCCAGAGCTTCTTAAAAAAGCCCCAACCAGCAAACCAAAACAAAAGAGCAATATTGCCTATTTATAAGTCATTGATACAAAGGGCAACTGAAGCAATAGATTTCATGTCATGGTTATTCAGCTGTTTTGACCTTTAGTGCTTTCAGCTAGTGAGAAACTTCTACTAGTATTCCTTACAAAAAATTGCCTATTAAATATCTTCTATTTGGTCTTCAGTTTGAGACAATTCATTCCATTCTTTGAATCAATGGATCATTCAAGTTGGAAGAAAGCTTGGAAGGTTCATCTAGCTCAGCCTCAAAGTTGTTGTTCAACCCTCAAAGCAGTGTTGCTCAATCCTCAAATCTGATTAAGTCACACAGGGTTTTGTCCAGTTCTCTGTCCTTGGAGGTGTCAAGAAAGATTTGACAGCCACACAGGCAATTTGTTCCAACGTTTAGCCATCCTCACCATTAGAAGCACCTCCAGTTCAACTCAGGAACACTGCTCCTTGACCTTCCACCATGCACCACAGCAGTCTTGTCCTGTCCTCTCAGCCTCTCTGGTCAAAGCAGGGCTGCTGTTGGGCAGCCAAGCTAAAAATCAAACCCTACTGCCTCAGCCTTTGTCCTGTACTCCAACTCCACACCACAAGGTTGCAAAGGTTCCTGCTGGTCCTTTCCTTTAGCTCTGGGTGACAGTCCTGCCCTTGGGCATATCAGCTGCACCTCCCAGCTCTCCCAGCTTGGCCCTGGCCAACTTGCTATGGGTGCTTTTGATCTCTTCAACCTCAAATGACAAATTTACCTATTTCTTGCTAAGAACAGTCCTGACAAGTCTCATTTAACATATCCCAGGTTTATTTAAGATAATTTTTTTAAGATTTCCAGCTCCTTCAAGGTCTCTATCACGGACTCTTCTCTTTGACTACTCTTTTACTTGTCAGCCCTTACACAAGTGGAGAAGTATTTAATTGTTAACTTCCACTTTGGCAAATGATTCTAAAGCTTTTCTATTTAAAATTATCTTTGTTTTTCCTCATATAAACACAGCTTCCCCATTTTTACTTTCGATATTGAAAGGAACAGATTTTGATTTCTAACCTCCTCCTTTATTTGGCTAAGTATTTGTTCCCCTCCCTGCCCTTCCCCACAAAGACTGATCCTGACACTCTTTGACCAACACATAATCAAGCCACTAATTACTGTGGTAATGATACTGTGGTAGTGATCAGAATAAAAATTCTCATTTTTAAAGACTCTTTTCCTTATGTCACAGTCTTGGTGCAGGTTGGGATAAAGAACAGGAATTCAGCTATTGAATTTGAATGCAAATATGTTTCATGTTAATCATATGGTTAACTCATTCACTGCTTTTCCAGTTTCCTTCAGAATACAGAACAGCTATAATACCTACAGTCTATCAGAATATATTTTCTTTTTGAAGACATCTCTAAGTAAATGTACCAACAGCTTCAATGAAATGCAAGCTGCAGTAGCCTCTAAGTGTATTTGTTAGCTAGCTGTGAAAGCAATGTTTTTATCATCCTACCCTAATACTTTATGAAATGCAAATACAAGTATTCAGTTAAAAACAATGTCAGCCAGCCATGAAGAAGACTAACATTCAAACCACAAAATAAAAATTGTTTTAGCTAAACACTTTTAAAGCATGACATTCTACTGTAGCTTCTAATAAATGTTAGATTCAGTCACTCCCCTGTAGATCTTAGATGTACAATAGTCATGCTACATAAAACCTTAAGACCTAATGGGTATACCAAAATTAAAACAACAGGGAAATCAGGAATAATTTTTCCAAGAGCACTACATAGTAGAAAAATGAAATGGGCCATGTAAATGTAAATTACGTCTACTCTCTATTAAGGCAGCTCTTGCAATTTCCTGCAGGGAACACTACATATTTTACAATTCTAGTGGATGAATTTTCTAAGAATGTTTACTTTCTCTAAAACTAATTTCCTCATGCCTGTTTACAGACTCACATTTTTAAAAAGCCAATCAAAGTTAAAGAAAACTACTGAGGAGTCCAAATGATTTTCATGGTGCACCACTTTGCCAACATAAATCTATTTTTTCCGTTATGTTGTCAGGTTTCCAAACAGTAGCTGCTACCTTCTGCAGCCAAAGTCCCAAAACTTGCAAGAGATTCAGCTGCCATAGTAGAGGATATCCCAAAACATTTGTTTCAATGAGCAGATGCCTCATTACCTTCAGACTGCTATGGAAACATTTCCCACCACCATGAACGACTTTTCCCAATAATCCAATCAAGTTCTTGTGCTTTATCAGTTTGACAGGACAGCAGATGTGATTTTCATGTGTGATCTTAATCACAGAATATTCTGAGTTGGAAGAGGCACACAAGGATCATCAGAATCCAACGCTTTGCCCTGCACAGGACAGCCCCAAAAATCACACCATTTCATATAACCTCTAGAAATCTATAGATGTCTCTGGATATGAGTTTGCACAAGTCTTTTTTTACTATCAGGGCTACACAGCTTGTTACAATTCTATAAAGATCAATGGATGTGATTTTTTAAATTAATTGGCTTTCACCATGCCAATACATGAAGCACCAATATGAAGCACAGCTATGCAGGCCTACATGCAGTTAAAGATAGTCACTCAAAAGGAATAACCAAAATATTTGCTATTTGTGTGCTTAGTAATGAAAGCCATGTCTTGCAAAATGTGTAGGAAGATGCAGAGTCCATTATAAGCAGCACAGTCTCTACAGCCTCACTGACAACCGCATTGTTCTTTCTCCTGCATCCAGCTCCATCCCCAGTAAAAAATATTCACAGCCTCTCAAGCCTATGCTTCAGACAGCTCTTATAAATTCACTTTCCTGCAATGACAATAAGCAAGCAAATGAGTCACAGTACAAACTATACCCTACAGTCTTTGTCCGTTTTCCCAAGAATTTCCCAGTGGAACAAGATCTTAACGTCCTTTTCACACTTGCAACACCAACATGATTTAACCCTGAATGGTATAACAGAGTGAAATCAATGAAATGTATACTTCAGATAAATACTATTACTTAAATCAGTTTGTAAGGACAGGCCAACAGGTAACAGTCAAAGCAGATTGGCAAGAAAAATGAAATTAATTATATCATACCTCCACTGCTTCCCAAATACTCTTTGCCTTCTACCTAACTGGCAATCTGACAAAAAGTTATTAGGCACTGAAAAGCTGTGAAAAGTTCTGTCAGCACTGTGTGTTGAATGTGCTCTAAAACACCTGCTGCTTATGAAGTCTAAAGGTGTTCACAGTATGAGACAAAATAAATGTACAATAGTGCAGAATATTACTCAACAGCAATCTAAAATACAAAAATCCTGCTTCAATCTGCTATAATCTCTGGAAACATTTAGTTTATGCTAGTTGTAAATGGTAAATACATACCTAGCTATCAAATGTATAATCAACATCTGATGGAATCACTTCTCCTGTCAGTGTGGTAATTTCCTCAACATACTTTTTTTTTTTTTAATGTCCCTGGAAAAGTGTTGTAAGTCAGTTGAACCAATTCCACTCAAGGCTATGCAAAACACATGAAGAAAGGACGAGATCTCATCAGTTTTTATGTTTTGACTATCAAAATGGTGCATGCACAAGCCTGTCTAGAAACCTTCCAAAATTGCTATGAACATTTACGTGTAAGTCTTACATACCACAAGAGCAGTGAATGCCACAACTATATTTATAAGCAAAACCCAACATGCCTCTTGCAGATGTGAAGCAGTACCAATAAAAGAAGCTCCCTGGGCACATTTTACATTAAACACTAAGAATTTGAAGGAAATCCCATAAATCAAAATTGGTCTCCACAACTTTAGCTGTATCAGGCACCAAAACCATAAAATTAATTCCAAAAACTTGTTGTTTATTACGATAGGGAAATATTAAAGTGACCCTCCCCCTCAATTCTACTGAAATTACATCACCTCGCTAAGTGGGCAAGTCCCACATTCTAGTTTTTAGGTTCAGAACTATGTTCATAGAAGCCTTTATTTTCTCAGTTCTCATTATGCTACCAGCATGATCCCATGCTCACCACAACTATATCACCTATATCCCTTTATAATGCAAATAGAAGGATTCAATTTCTCTCATCTCGGTATTTTTAACTTGTAATGCCTATTTCTTAAGGAATTACTTCTTCCTCTTTGCACTTCCCCAAGGAAGATTTCCTCTGCAACATTGTCTGCTCCTCCCAGAAGTGATCCTGAAAGCTTATACAGGCAGTTCCCATTTCCTTCTTCAGAAGCCCCTGAAAAATGTCCCCCCAATGGACCAAGAGGAAATTCTGCAGTGGGCTGGAAGCTCCTTGCTTCAGACAGCTGCCTGACACTGCTGAAAATAGTTATTGGACTTCTTCCTCTGGTTTGCCTTAGTTTGGGGAAATTCATATGCTTACATTTGCACAGACCAAACCCACTAGAACGATGCTCCTAAGGCCAAGAAGGCCGTCAAGGTTACCACGCAACTAGATATAAATTACTGTGAGTATTAATAATTTACTAGAAGATATAAGTACATGTAGTTTATAATGTAACAGCACTTGTCAAAATTAGACATTTTTCATAAGAGGCAAAAAAAAAATACATTTTTGTTAGAAACACAAATTCATGTTATACCGCTCTTAATAAATTTAAAAATTTATTTGAAGTAAATGAACAAACCTATTTACAGCTGAATTAAACTGAAAAAAACAGAACAGAAACATTTACAATCAAGTAACAGACTAAAAACCAGAAAGACAAAAAAAATTAAAAACAATTTTTGTAAATATTTTTCTGTCTCTTGGCACTACATATGTTATCATCAATAGATGCTAAAAATCTAAGGATAAACTGGCATCTTAGTGCTGAGAATGAATGCATTCTAATATTAACATCTGTTATTTGCTTACAAATTAAAAACTATTCTAACATAAGGAAGTTCCAGTGAAAATAATTTAGGGGGTCAAACCAATTTTTCTAATGTGTGCATCAAAAAAGCTCTCAAAATTATTTACAAGAGGAAAACAAAAGTCACCCTATTCTCACTTGCTATCCCATCAGTCCTGCTTGAAATGTGGAAGAACTCAGAACTAAATCCTATTTTTTTTCTTGGAAACATGAAGTAAAAGATTTTTTGATGTCCTTGATTTAAGGCCCAATGTGACATTTCCTTGAGAAAAGCTTCTAACGAAGTTTCTTGTTATATCCTGTTCTTGCTTCCTGCTCTTCATTTTCATTTCTAGTGAACAAAAAAAAAAAAGTTAATAGAAATAGAGAGACACTCATTCAATAAACATAAGCAGAATTTGGCCTACCTGGACCTCCTTTTCAGAATATGACTAAGAATTTTTACACAAATTTCTTGCCCTTATTGCAAGCCTAATTTTGATACACAAAAATATAATCACTCTCAGCTCAGTTATCCAGTGTGTTAATTGCTTAGAAAGTCCAATGATTAGACCTTCAACTGCCATGAGATGTTATTAAAAAGGTACAGTGGTCTATACAAAGATGTAGAAGTTTGCAAAAATGTTATTAATCTTTATTATTATAGAATAGTATTGAAAAATGCACACACTGCCATTAGAGAAAGTTTTGTCTATTTAATCTGAAAACAGCTCTTCCTCTCAGGGATCTGGTTACAGTTTATTCTTCTCTTGTAATGCATGCTTTTGAAAATAAGTAGTATTTTATGTACAGTTAAACTTTGAAGAATCAAAAATCTATTCCCTGTTTCAGAATGTGGTGCTTCATTACATAGTTTCTTAACTCCAAAGTAGTGATTGACTTTGGTAACTTCATAACCCAGTCTTTAGCAGTAGATACTGTAGTATCAGTAGTAGATATTGATACTGATATAACTGTGTATGCACTTTGCCAAATAAGTAACTATTTGTCAGGCAAAGTTTAGAATCAGATTTCCAGTTTCTAGAAAGTTTACTGTAATACAACCTCAATATCTCTCATGAATGCAGAATAAAACATCTTCATATATACTTGCTCCCTCACATCAGTTTTTATTTAAAAACATGTATGTGCTGCAAAAACCAGTGTATTGCCTGTGCTACGGGGAAAAGCCACACAACTGAACTATTCCATAAGAACAGCAGACTAAAACTTTAAACTGTCTTGGATCTCCTCTTAACAGCCCAATAAGATCATTAAGTGTATTTCTGAAGACAAAGAGGAAAAGGAGACAACTGGGTGGAGATGAAAAGAAAATTGTAAGGATTTAGTGCATTAAAATCTGCTGCAGGTGCCAAGCAACTTGGTGCCATGCACTGGGAAAGGCAGAGGGTTTTATAAAATTGTGAACAAAAGACATTTGTGAACATTGTCTGAGAAAAAGTGTTTGTAACTCATTTTGTTACAGTTCTCTCAGAGACAAGCCATGTAATTGTAGTAGACTTCCACAGAATACAACCTGCTGGTGTTATTATCAGCAATATATTAGAATCAAAATAATTCCTATAGATTGTTTTAAAATAATTTTTTTCCTCAGTTACTGTTTTCGCCCAAAATAGCCCCAAATTTTAAGAAATAAATCTCTGAAAAAAACCTGTATCAGTTAAAACAAATCAGTGTGGTGTCGTAAAACAAAGCAAGAAATTAAAAACAGGTACGGAAATTATTAGAGGATTTTACTTTTTGATAAACCACACTTGTGCAAAGACAAAATTGCTGATAAAGTTCACCAAATTTCTCAACAAGTACACAAACAATTTTAGGTGGAAGACCTTAAGCCCTTGGGGAAAAGGTGTTCCCAACAACCCTGTAGTAATATTGAATTTTGATTAGATATCAAGTAGATAACTGGGTTAGACATTCAGATGTTCGTTTTTTAACGTATATACTGTTCAAACCAATGGCTTGGTGTACTAACACAGCAACACATGCTATCAAATTAACAAAACCTTGAGCAGCAACCTTGATTTTGCACCTCCTGCACAAAGAGCTGCCAGTGCAGTGTCACACACGGGTTTTGACACCTACCAGACTCTTGGGGCACTCGCAGAGCTGCCTGGCCTGACAAGACGTCCCGTCGAACGCGTTTCGCAGACAGGGGGTCCTGCAGTCCCCCCGACACAGTGTTTGATGTAGAACTGCAAAAGGAGCCAGGAAAAAGTTTGCTTTCAGTACAGTCATTAAGCTCTATTACAGGCCTTGCTATGTAGAAACACTTTAAATGATATCCAGTGTTCGTAGAATCATAACAGAATGCAAGGAAGAAACTAATTTATGATGCATATCTATGGATATTATTCCCCTTTTTCCTTTTTAAAAAATTTACAAGAACGTTTCAAACTATGAAAACAAGAACTAATGTTGTCATTTGTGTTAAAATGCAGAACAATATGCCACAGGTTTTTGGAAACCACAGAAGCCAGTTTGGTGGTCATCACGCAAATTATAGTAAGAAATAATCTTAAGACATGTTAACGAAATCCTTGAAGTGACCAAGCTGTGTTTATGGAACAAATCACATTTTTTTATTGCTACAATAATTTTTCTACAGCTTCCAACAGAGTTGGAGGGGGTGGCTTCATGGCAGACAATACTTTTTAGCTAAGCTGCAAGAAAGCTGTTATAGCTTCAAATTCATTAAGACAAAACCTCTATATTTTAAAGCCTTTTATGTGATGGACTTAAGGCCTACAGTGAAAATTATGAACCTATCTGATCTCACCCTTTTGCAATTGCCTCACTAACTTCCTCAGTTCCACTCTGCAAGACAGCCTCATAAACAAGCTAATTGTATTTATGTCCCAAGTTTCTATGCTTTTCCTATTCCCATAATAAATATTGCATTATTACCACTTTATAGTCCCCTAAGTTACACTAACTTTCTTAATAATAATTTCCTGCCTAAATGAAAATATACAGCAAGCAGCAAAGACTAAGGTTTGCCTTGTGTTGGTCCTACAACTCTATTCATGCTTGCTTCTTGGAAGAGAACTTAAGCTAATAAGGATTAAATGTTACTTGGTAAGGTAGTCTCTGTTATGACTGACTTGTTTCTTATCCATGGACCTCAAAATACGACTGTTTGAAATGATATTTCTAAGATAGACAATATGTCTGAAATTTCCATTTTTATTCTAATGTGAGTAGGAGTGAACCACTTCATGAACCACTTCAAATAGGGGCAACATTGGAGAGAAAAGGGGGAAAAAGTAAAGAAGAGAAAGGAATGGAGGCACTATCTGAAAAATAAGAGCATATTCCTTCCCTCCTTCACAAATAAGTTTTCATTCCTTTGCTTCATCACCAACTGCTAGACAAAACCATAAATAATTTTGGTTTACAGACAATTCCAGTCTGAGGCAGAAGAAATAATCCCTATAAAAGGAATAAAAAGCTGTGGGATTTTCCTGTAGTGGTATTCTAACTTTGGAACTAGGAAATACATGCTTGAGGCACAGAAGAAACAAGATGAGCAGAAAGAACCAGTCTTTTGGGAAGAAATAACCATCTGTATGCCTTGAAATCATTACACAGTTATTACAAAAAGAGTAGTCTAAAAGTCTGTCTCGGAACTTTTACCTTAGGACTACAGAAATCAGGCTACAAAAGTTCTAATACCTCTCCCTGAAAGAATCTAGAAAAAACTAGCTTGGTTTCAGAGAGCACATGGTTTATTTTGCTAAATTCATAATCAGCTATTTGAAAAATTGGAAGTATGAGCGGTGCCTCTTTTCTCATTGTGGAGCAATACAGTTTATTTCTCATCCAAAAGCAAAACAGCTTAGAACAGTACTTGATAACAATTAGAACAGTAACATGAAACTGGACCAGGTGGATTTGTGATCTTCTAGGAAGATTCTCTGTCTCAAAGATGATAATTTAAAAGAAGGTACTAAAGTTCCTTCCATATCCTGTGATCTATCTACAGAACGTGTTCCTACAGTCCTGAAATATTCTTCAGAAGACCCATGTGGTGGTAGCTCCACTCACTGTCTAGCAACTCATAACATGATTTTAAAAAAAAGGTTGTGTCAATTTTTGCTTTTGAAAATAGAAAATAATAAAAAGAAAAGGCAAGAAGCAAAAAGCTGTTTCATCAGTACTGACCTCATAGTCAATCAGGTTTTAAATAAATTAAAAAAACCACAAAACAATCAAACAAAAAACCCACAAAAAATACAATTCTACTTAGTGTCTATTCAGTTTCAGCTTTTCTGCTGTTCCTACTAACAAGCCTCTTTCGGGGTCATAAAACAGATGTGATGATATGTAAGTTTTTCCTAGAGCTGACCACAAGAATGAAGCCACAGTATCTGAGACTGAAAATTAATTATTGGGTCAAAAAAAAAAGCTGACCAAATAAGTAGTGCCATATAGTTTTTTTCTCTGCTTTCTATTAAAGATATCAATATTTCCTATATGGTAATAATTTTTTTCTTTTGATAAATTGTTAAAGGACAATAACAGTGCAAATTGATAATAAAGTTCATTCTTTATACTTTTCCAGTGTTGCATATATATTATATATAGCAAAAAAGAAAAAAGCCTTATTTTGTTTTAATGTACAATGATGGTTGCATCACATAAAGACCTTCTGGTAGTTTCTAATGTGTTCCAGCAAATGCAGAACATTTTCAAACAAATCAGATGTTTAATTGATGATGGAATTTCTCTTTTCAGAATTACGTGTCATCTTTCTATTTTGAGTAGGCAGCAGGTACACAAGACAGAGTAGTTTATCATTATTAAAACAGAAGTTCCTAAACAAGAGTGAAAAAAAATTAATAAAAGAAAGTGTACTGAACTTGCCAGGAAAAAATAAAGAAAATTGAACTGCATTCAAACTTTTTTGAATCAAAACATGTCATATGCAGGTTCACTTGACTTGTAGAAGATATTTTCAGACTTGAAATGTCATACTGCAACTGAAGTAAGAACACAAGAAATGAATACAAACTCATGTATAGAAGAGTTAGTTTAATCTTACCTTAATATCTTCCTTTTTCTTTGAGCAGCAGAAGTCATTGCCATATATGAGGGCTTCTCAAAAGCTGAAGTAGAATTTTTGCTTTTCAAGGAAGAGAGATCAAGTCTGAAATAAAAGAATTATACTTCTGTAGAACACATTCTTAGTAAAAGTTAAGTGAATTTGTTCTTAACTGTAAATATATGCTAAGTCGAAAACCAAAACTGGAAATTCATTTCATTGGTATTGCTCGTGGCAGCTTTGCTGACTTCACACAAGCATGGCACCTTTAAAGCATGGCACCTTTAAAGCATGGCACCTTTAAAGCATGGCACCTTTAAAGCATGGCACCT
>JAWWLV010000179.1:641573-699482 GCA_035041135.1 Platyrinchus mystaceus
AAGCATGGCACCTTTAAAGCATGGCACCTTTAAAGCATGGCACCTTTAAAGCATGGCACCTTTAAAGCATGGCACCTCTCAGTGTGGAGAGGTTAAGCATCCATTTTACAGACTGGAAACATAAGGCTGTGAGGAAGTAGCTTGCCTGGAGCATCACAATCAATTTCAAAAGCACTCTACTTCTTTTCAGTACCTATCTTATAAAACAGGATAAGCTCCCAACTTCATCTGTTGTCACTAACAAACCACTGTTTTCAAATAATGGCAGAATTGAATCTGATATTGATCAAAAATGAGGGTTTGATTTTCAAAATGCTGCATTTACAAATAAAACGGACATAAACGGAAAAACCCAGCTGTAAAGATACACAGGATCAAATTATTTGGTAACATTTCTTGCCCATATAGAAGAAAAATACCTTTGCACAAGGCTAGTGCTGCATGGCTGTGACTCCTTCACGGATGAGTGCGTAGACACTTCAGTGGTTTCATCTGTACCCTCGTAGAGAATTATTGTTGAGTTCATGATCGTTTCATCGCACTCCGGGATCACATCGAGCGTAGTGTCCATGACACCGGCCTTTTGGACTGGTGTATCCGTGCCTTGGGCACTGACCTCCTCTAGGCCTGCAAGGTGCAGAGCCTTCTTCACCACAGTCTCTGTGCAGCAGCTTTGTACTGGCTTTCGGCAAGATTCTGGTGTGTACACTATGGGGTGGACTTCCTTGGTGAGAGAATCCTCCAGGTGCTGGAGACTGGATTGCTTGGATGCAGCTGGACTTTGAGCTGCTACTGGAGAGTCCATTAGCTTCCTCCTTATTCTTTTCTGTGGTGGTTCTGTATATTCTAATACTTTTTGTGTATTTTTAGTCATTTCTTGTGATGGTGTACCGAAAGAGGTACCTGTGAAACATAAGTGACAACGGTTACCACACTGACTTATACCTACTGCTCACATCTTGCTTTTTCCCCTCCTCTTCCTTACTGAGACAGAAGTTACTGGAAAACTTACCTGAAATTATTACAAACACTATTTCATTTACGTATTAGTTTGATCATATAAATGAAATTATTTCCATTGCAGCGTGGTCTAGATGGTGTTTGTTCTGTGACACTCAAAGTATTATAAATATGCATCGCTTGGCATAGTTAATCCCAGAGATAACACAAATAATTGCAAGGAAGATATGACACATGACAAGAGGGAATGGAATAGTAAGAGTATTGAAAACGATCACATTATCATGACAAAACTCACACTTTAAGATGGTACAATCACAGTAATCTAAGCTGACTCCTGATCACAGCCATTCTTTGATATTGCGAATGAGAACGTAGGATTTTGGAAAAGGAAAAATAAAGAAGTTACCTGGATTCTGTCCTAATACATCAAGTGTGTGGAGCAAAGCTCTTTTAACACCTCCCCCTGCCCTTGAGAATAAAGCAAGGAACATAGCAGTAACTGGCCACTCTCATTCATTCTGATTTAAACTGTTTTTCTTGAAATGTTAGAGTATTTCTATTTTCAAGCAGGTGGTAGTAAAGGCAACGTCCAAAGTAAGACAGAAATGGCCTTTTTTAATTCAAGTTTTCAGTAAAGTAAAATCATTTTAAGACACAGCCCACTGTTTAAACAGTTAGGCAAGTAGTGACTTACATAGTTCAACAAAAAATGAAGCAATTTTTTTAAAAAACAAATCAAGAGCAGGAGAGGGTTGTCACAAACCCCAAGTGTTTCTATATTTAACTTCCAGTGCAAATTTAAGAAATGAAGCCTAGTATCCTTAAAATGCCTATGGATTGGCTCCACTTCAGCTGGCAGCCACAGCTTCATACTTCTCCTTTCTGCATTGCCTACTCCATGCCTATGAGAAACTAAACTGCAAAAAGAACTCCTGCTTTTTAAATTGCTGCAAGTTACTCAAGGAATTAGCTATGGTATTCCTAGAACAGCGTTGATAAATATTTATTTCTTCTAAAATTTCATTTTATTTTTGCCTCAGAGTAAGAAAGTTATTTTGAACTCCTCAGTCTGAATGCTTTCTATAGTTCTCTCTCATGTGTTAGCACTTAGGGCACTTTCGCTGTTCCAAAAAAGTTCTTTGAAGAGGAGGAAGATTGATTAGAAACACGTATGTATTGCATTATTCTACCTCCACAAGTTTGATTTCTTACAGAAAACAAGGCTTAAGTGATTGTAGTCTTTTCTGTTTACCACTTCTCAGTCCCCATTTAATTTTGACCTCGTTGCTCAGCTGCAGCCCAATTTGCCAAGCTGCTTTAAGAATGCCAATTCCCCAAGTACCCTCAGAAATCAGATGTCTTATGGAAAAGACCCAAATAAGATCCTCAGTGAAGGAAAGGTGATGAAGAAGGATGATCCCAGCACCATTTTTACCTGCACCCTTTGGTACCAGACACGCCACAGGATGGATTCCTTGTGCCCAGCTATGAGATGATGCCCAATTAGAAGATACAAATAGAGTTATATGGAGAGAGCAAAGGATTTAAAGACTACAATGAGACAGACCTGTTCTAGGAGGAGGGAACAGGTAATATCAAAGTGTGTACAAGTAGCAAGAAAATTAGTTGCTAATATATAGGCCACAAATCTGTTCTATGTTGCCAGAACTTAATTCAATAACAAAACCATTGGAAAAAAAAAAAAAGCAAACATTTATTCATCACTCAAGGGCTCAGTTTCAGAATGAACAATGTTTAAACCACTATGGTTCAATAAATATGTAACACCTTATCCAACAATGCATAAGCAAGAAAGGCAGATTAATTTAAGATAAACTGCTTATGAGAAAAGATGTCTGGACAGTTACACAAACAATTACAATTCTATTATGCTGCTTTCACTTTGAAGAAACACATACATGGAAGACTCAGGCCCAAGAAGACGACCTGACATGAAATAACTGAATTGTGAATTTGTATATGTGTGTGCCCATGTACAATTCACCTTGAGTATGTGCAGGATTTCATTTTGTTAAAATGCAAAATACATTATTTTCTAATACCTTGTCTAATCCATGGTCAGCATTTATCAGGGGAAATGCAGCAGGTTGTTGAGACACAGTAGCTCGATTGTAATCTAAACACTAAAGCTAATTCAGGATATTTTCCATGAGCAGTGGAATGGAAAGGCTAGTAAAACAGGGTCTGTGTGCTTCCCAGAAAATCTTTACCTCCTCCCAAAATATCATAAGCCCACTGTGATTAAGACACATTTCTCCAAGACTTGGTAGGACTTTGTTAGTAGCAAGCAAGAAACTTATTTATGAACAATTTAAAATATGTGCTCTCTGACACTATCAACAATGGTATGATTCATTAATGTGCTTGCTCTTTAATTTTGCTTTAATGAGTACAATATATTCTTCAATGTAAAAGACTCAAATCTTAAAAAAAAATTCTAGTTATCACAACCAAAAAATTGAAGCCATAACCTTTTTTTAAAAGACTTTTGACAGCTTATATTCTTAAATACAAGACTAAGCTTCATCTAATCTAGTGTTCAAAATAACTATCCATTAAACGCCTCAGGACACATTTAAAATATTCATTTATTAGGTTTTCCTTCTGCTTATATGCATCTGAATGTGTGTTTCGGGAAAAATAATGGTTAGAATTCTATTAGTCTGTTGTTACATTAGGACAGGGAGGTTTCAGTTTCAGAAAGTTTGCTTACTGTAAGACACTGAGGTTTTGCTAATGTCCTAAAGTTACTAGAAGGAAGTCTGATGGAGAAACATTTTGGTGGGAGTGCCAAGTCTTAGAAGCTTCTCCAGACCTAAATATTGGAAGCGTTTTTAAATTAACTGTAAATGCAAGCATTTAAATCCTGAACTAAATACGTAAAGAACAGAAAAGTACTGCCAATATAAATAATTTGCTGAATTGCATCACAGTGAACAACATTTCATACTGTAATACAAGTAAATTAATAACTAGTTACAGCAATTCTATATAGGGCAAATATAAGCTGTTACTAAAAACCAACACCCATTTTAAAAGCCATTTTATTTCTGGAATAAAACTAATTGTAAAACTACGTAAAATATAACTAGCTTTTCTTGTCATTAAAGTATTGGAAAGCATACAAAATATTTAAGAACTGTCCCTTCCCATTGCTTTTTGTCAAAATATTAGGTTGCTCCTAACACAGTAAACAAGTAAACAAACATCACCAGCAACCTCATATTTAACTTGGTTTCACTAAACAACATAAACCAAATACGATGTGACAAAACCAACCCCAGAATTCCTGTTCCCCTCTAACTTGTTGTTACACAGGATATGGTTCCAAACAATTATGATCTAAAGGTAAACAAAAATACAGCAAGAAAAACATTTCTTTATTTTGAAAACAAAGAATTACCAGTGTTTCTATTACTAGCATATTAAGGAAGTAAGATCCCAAAGCTAGTTGCTAGTTTTTTTGCAGGTTCTTCTACAAGTTACCACTGACAAGCTTAAATAAAATGAGCTCAGACCACAGAAGTTGCTACAAAAGCACTACTCCCATAAATTGCTAAATACATGGTACTGAAGATGACACAGTGGTGGACCAAGTAGGGCTATTTGTATTTCCTTAAAGAACAAATCTAAATAGTTCCTGAATGGATGTCTATTGGTAATCATTAAGTGCTGTCATTATTTTCCTACTGAAAGATAAACAACATGCTCGAACTCTAAAGAAAATCTCCAAACCTGTTCCATAATATAAATAATTACATTTATGGTTTATATTTGCTTCACAGTTTTACAGCCAGCTCAATCTTTCGCATCATAATGATCATCATGATTCAGTAATATTATTTTTTATTTCATACACAAAAATGAATCACTATATACTTTACAGAACATCAGCAGTTAACCTGATGGAGTTGCTTAAAAGAAAAATTTAGAAGTTGCATTTCCTTAGCTAGTGCTTTCAGCTACAATGGTTCTCATTAAAATTTAGCATTATGCCAAATATGTTTTAGAGAATAGATCACATTATTTGCTGATCTTTAATTTCAGGCTGATGTTTATATAAGATAATTGTCAGAATTCTTTAAGGTATTATTTTTCTTAAGAGATTTACACAGAAATCAAAAGTAAAAGCCATCCTCCACTGACCATTCACCCCCACCAAATGATATGAGGTGGTTTTGGCCCTTAGTTTGTCGTATCATCTGTCCCAAAAGACTACTCAGAAGTACTGATTTACCAGACACAAAACACAGCAATATTTAGATATATTATGTGTTAGTGCATTCTGCTTTTTGTATTATCTGTGAAACATGAGTCACAGCAAAAGTGAGCAGAGCTCATGACAAAACAACTCATGAATTGAGTTAGTTCTAATTGACATTAGGGACAAGATGATGGCCAAAACTTCTCTTCTTCTAGAACTCATGCTAATAACATGCATAAGGGGATTATGTCTGGAAACTGTGCTAAATTAAGTCTACCAGGTTGTTCTGCTAAAGTGAAATCAAATATTAATGTATTCATTTCAATAAACATTTCTGGGCTACCACTGATTGATCCAATTACAATACTAATCACACATTTTCATTCTTTTAACAACTGACTCATGGAATTCCAAATCGCAAATGAGGTCTGGTCAATGCATTTCAATTATTTAATATTCATACTCAAAAGCATCACTGTGATGACCAATTTCACTACAGGTTCACAGCTGTGAACTGAGGCTAAAATGCAGGTTACATTCTTGTGAGTGCCAGTGATCAGGTGTACTATTTTACTCAGCTTGAGAAGAAATACTTAGAAGCCATATAAGACAATGTGAAAAGGCTGCTCTTTCCCATGTACAAGACACACATTTTTCCTACTTCTAATCAAGTTTTTTACTATGTACAATTACACCCCGATTTTTCCTGCCATACCAAGTAGAAAATTGACTTTACTTTCAGATGTTTGTGACAAGGGGAGGCAATGGATGCCCTGTCTTTTTTTTTTTTCCTTTCCTATAAATCAATTCCATTCTCTCAATGGTAATGTACAGTAAGGCTTCTGGAAATGGGATGCCTGAAACAATGCCAAGAACTTTCCCATTCACAGAAATACTTGCAAATACCAGTCAGAGCTCTCCACCCATCAGTCCACACTCTGAATACTGGATGGCTGTCCATTAATAAACACTCAAGAATGGGCACCTGAACACGTTTTTAAATGAACTTATTTTCATAGCTGTGCTTTCTTTGATACAAACAGTTAAATTGTTCATGAGATTGCACATTTATGGTTACAGGAAGCATACACAAGTTCAGATTAAACTTTTTGACATATCTGTAAAAAAAAAATTGGAAAACTAACATTTTCTCTAAAAAAAATAATTCCAATTTAGAATTAAGGTCAGCATTTTACAGAAGGTGTTTTAAAAGTTAAAGGAAAAACAAGAAAGGAGGTGGCCAACTCCTTTCATGTGCTTTGGCAAAGCATACAAACTTTAACTTTCACTAGAAATTAGGAGGTTTTAAGCACAAGGATTGACTATCTTGATATCTTGGCCATAGAAACAGATGTTGAATGATGGTCAGAGAGCATCTTGATCTTTTCCTCTCCCACTATGACTTTATATTAATTAATATATAGGAGATCCTTTCCAATGAAGAAATCTTCACTACAAACAAAGATTTAGGCATTGCTGCAAATCAGCTCAAATCCTTTGCTATTTTGAAACTCTTAATAGATAGAAGGATCTTAATAATATCAAAACCACTTCATGCAATAAAGTAAGAACATTTGGAATACATTTCAAGAACATACTTTTGTTGATGACTTGTAACAAAACCTAGAACAAAAACCTTTTACCTTTGCTATCCTACTCTTTACTCTTTCTAGTTTCTTTTTCCACATTAGTAGTTTAACTTCCTTCTTCAGAATCAGCTACTGAAATGTAGTTAATTCCAAAGAAACACATAAGAACTTAAGGCCCTGCTTTCACAGCTTTTCCTGCTCCGCAGAAATGATTTAGCAGCTTTGGCCTTTTGGAAGTGGTGCTTATAATCACACAAGTTATTTATGTGACTTAAAGCATTTTAATTTTTATGTGAAAACACTCAATGGCAATTCATTTGCATTTGAACATTGTCATGGTTCTCTCAAAGAGCTGCAGGCAATAGTTTAGTGTCATTAAAAAAGTTCCTGCAATGATTACTGCCTCATGTTCTGCAACACAGAATTCAGCAGTGGCTTTAAATACAGATGGTTTCCTGAGTCACGACCAATTTAAACACACAGCAACTAAATAGGAACTTGTAGTTTGTTAGTGATTTAAACTTTCAATTATGGAGAAGGCACATGTACTGCATATATCCCTAGATACTACCAAGCTTAACAAAAGAGATGTAATTATTTATTTCATAAGCTTACACTGAAGGGGAACAAATATTTTCCTCATAAAGATCATTGTTTTCTACATGAGTACCATCTCATTTTTGCAGAGAGATTTTACCTCAAAAAAAATAATATTTCAAATATGTTCAAAAGCAACACACCACATTTGTTACTAGTAGACACTCTCTTCCTCAATCTAGATGCTTGACTTATGTTTCACATGAAACATTACATCGGCACCAATTAACTTTTATATCCTCTCCCCCAAATTATTTAGAAAAGAAACTTTGGGACACTAACACAAAGCAATGTATATTCAATAGGAGATTAAAAAAAGAATTACTGCTCTCAACTTATGCCATGAAAAATAAGAACCAAAGTCACAAAAACTGAAGTGCATTGCTCTTTCATGTCGACAAGATGAGGGTCCATGCAAATAAGGTAAATTTTGAAATATGGACTTTTAGACAAGGAATAATGACCACTGTGGTTTTTTGATTATTTTCTTTTTCTTTTTTTTTTTTTTTTACAATCTTGAAGCAAAACACTACTTCCTTCCCAATATCTTGAACAAATTATAAATAATAAAATATCAATGCACCAAAGGTGTGAGGGGATATGTATAAATCTTCCTTTTTGTTTGTTCATTAAGTTCTTAGGTCAGCTCTTGCTAACATTTGCCAAGCGTACTTCTGAAATGACTTTAGGAAGCAGGAATTGGATTCTTGAATAATTTATTTCATCTTTAAAGGAAAAGAGAAATTACTACATCCTTCCTATTTCTGATCAGGATGCTGCCCTCGTATTACTTCATATTTCCCCATGCTAATGTCATTTTTCTGATTTATGGGTTTTTTTAGAAATTAATTTCCATGACAATATCATTTAATAGTTCAATGTATTTTAAATGTGAATTCAAACACACAATTGAAGAGGAGCTATTTAATTACATTTGTCTTGTGCTGAACAGAAAAAAATTTAAAGCACTGATAAGTGGATTACTTTTTTCCACCACAACTCCCAAGATGTATTGATATGATTGTGTCAACATCAATAATATTTTAAGTAACCTTCCCTTAAAGGTTACAAAATTTTAGGGGAGTTGTTTCTGCCATGTTTTATACTGCATCTAATTAGAGAGGGAAAGGAATAAAAGTAACCTATTCTATTTCCTTTTCCAAAGAACAAGACACAAACAAAGAAAATCACCAAAGTACCAAAGATTTCCATGGACATCTTCAGGCAAATACACCATTTACAGCTGAAAAAAGTCCATTTTAACTGAAAACTCTGGTGTCCATTACTTAGGGTGAACATACAGTTCAACAATATTTAGATAAAGAGAATAATGGGAAAACCTCCACATACAGTTTTCAAGACAACCCCTCAAATAATATCTAGTGATTTTAATGAATTGAAATGTTCACATCTTAACAGTTTGTGTGGAATTTAAATAATAGTCATTTTAGTGGTAATTTCAGTAAGAACAGATCAGGCCTCTTGCAACACAGGACTTCAAGAAAGGTGAAAAGAAGTAGATTAATCAAGAAGTCTAACAATGCTTACTAGCATCAGGAATTAAAATTCACAGCAATGATAACCCACATATGACAAGACAGCATCACTACAATCAATACTTAGTTACAAAGGATATTACAGAGCTTCTGGATTACTCTTTGGGTACATCTCCCTACCTATTCTGCAAAAAGTACCTCTAAAAGCAAAAAAACCCAGTATCTAAAAATATGCCTGTGATATAAAATAAATAACAACTTTCAACCTTCCTGAATGAATCTCTGAGTAGCCTGGGCAGAATAAGAAATGTAAGCATGCAAAGTCTGCAAACTTTCTTTTCCTTCTTTCTAAAAACACAAAAAATAAACACACACTAAAAAGAAAACCCAACCCAAACTAAAAATCAACCAAACGCCACTCACGCAAAAAAACTCCAAAAACTCTACAACAGCCTGACATTCAACACAAGCTGACCTTTTACACTGCAGACAGTGAGACACTGGTATCAACTATCTGGTATCATCAACAGTGACACAAACATATGCCAAAAATCACATATACACTTAATCAGAACAGAGGCAATAAATGGTTTTGACAAAATAATTCTCAAGCTGTATAGAGAAAGAAAGCTAAAGAAAGGAGGGAACTAGTTTCACAGTTCTCCAGGGGGTCAGTGCTCTTTCATGACTACCAGCTTTTGAGAAGCTGAAGTAATATTTATCTGTTTTTCCCTGGTTACTTATGGATGTCTGTCAATGTTATGGATTAGCAGCTGTAATGAGAAAGCCCCAGACTGTTGAGTGCTGCCTATCCAGAGCACTAGACAAGCATTGGCCCACAGCAGTTGCACTACAGGCTGAGATTTTGCTTGTCATCCATCAGAACAGCACCTTGCATAAGGATTTTGCATCCCTTTTTTTTTTTCCCAGA
Organism: Platyrinchus mystaceus; assembly: GCA_035041135.1. Classification (NCBI taxonomy): domain Eukaryota; kingdom Metazoa; phylum Chordata; class Aves; order Passeriformes; family Tyrannidae; genus Platyrinchus; species Platyrinchus mystaceus. Next base: position 651,375 of record JAWWLV010000179.1, read on the forward strand.
CCATGCTCCAGGGCAACTCACTTCACAGCTAAAGAAGAAAAAGCCAGCTACATAGAGTTATGGGGGGAAAATGGGGCCACCAAGATAGAGCAAAACAGTCAATTCCATGGTAGAAATGATGAATCCTTTGATTCTTGGAAAAATAAATATTATGAAATTCTCTACTAAATTGATTCCAGGTAAACCTGTAATTAATAGGAAATATCATGTCCCTCAAGGCTATCACTAGAAACTGCAAAGCTGAAGTACTTGCTTAACATCTCAAATCAGTCCAACAAAATTATAACTGACTGACACTATGATTCCTTTTCCATCAATGTAATCTGAAAGTTTCAAGTGGAATTCTTAATAGCACTCACAAGATCTACAAGCATTGATACATGGGATACATTAAGAGCATGGAGTCATCTCTTGCAGTGTGACTGAAAAAGTTACTGAAAAAGTGAACTTCTTTCCTGTATTCAATGGTGTACAATATCTAGAACGTGGGTCTGAGGCTCAATTTTACATCTGGCTTCAAATATTTGCAGAAGTGTGTATCCACTGTCTTTATGGATGACATCTGGCTTTTGCAGGACACATTTAGGAGTATTTCCAACAGAGAACAAATTAATTATATACTTACGGCACGGGGTGTTTGGTCTGCTCACAAGCTGTGGGAATGCAAAGATAGCTGACATGTCTACTTCATGGCTTTGATTTTGATCCTTTCCTTCAGTCTGGTCAGCCCAAGCTACTGATTTTGGTCGTTGAATAAGCTGCTCAACCTCCCCAAACTCAGTCTCAGTTAAATCATTTGTCAACCCGGCTTCTTTCAAAGTCAAGTACTGCTTGCGAAGAACTGGAAGCAAAGTATTTAGTACTCTGTAAAACAGCAAGAGGCAAGACAAGTTTGCTTAAGAAAACACAATTCTTACCCCCCAAAAAAATAATAATAATAAAAAAAAAAATCTTGCTTCTGTTTCAATTTAAATTAAATTCTCTGAATAGGTCTTCTGAAGTTATAAGTGTCAGAACATAAAGCCTTATCATAACTGCCATGAAACTATACTTACTTTTCTGTTTGTTTATAATACTGATCTTGAAGGGACACCAGAGCCAACATGTGCTTAATCTGGGCTTTCAGGTCCTGAACTTCTAGGTTTAAATGGCAATACTGCAGATCTTGAAGAAGTTCCTTTGGGAAATAGGGAAGAAAAAAACCAAACAACTGCACATCAAACTGATAGGGGAAAACCCAAAATTTAAGCTAAAAGTAATATTAATTCAGCCAATATTGAAAAGTAAATGTGGAGTAGAGCTATATTATTATATTGAAGTTTTATGGCAGAAAAGTACGAATTGTTTGATTTGTAATTATATGCATAAGCATTGATTTGTAGATTCCTTTGACCAGTGGTGGGTGTGCTGCAATTAGCATTAAGAATCCAACAGGCACACATGCACGCTTACCTATGCAAGACCAAAGATATGTTTGCCTTTTATTCTGTGTACTCACACACTTTATTTCAATTATTAAACTGTTCTTAACTTGTAGGTTTTACCCTTTTTCCCATTCTCCTCCCCATCCCCAACCCTGACAAAGGCATTTTACCTTTGGAATACACCCATCCCGACCCAGAAGACGCATTTCATTTTCAACACGGTGCAGCCATTTGGTATTTTCCTCAAAATGTTTGACCTCCTCTTCTTTTTTCTTCTGCATGTGCACAGAGTGGATATTAAGTACTGCAAGCCTTTGATCCCGCTTGCAAATGGCCTGAAAAAGAAAAGAATTAAAAAAAAAAGATTTTAGCATTTAAGGGGAAAAACCTTCAAATTATGTTCGCCAAATCCTCTCTCTCTATATGTAAAGATTTCTTTTCCTTATTTTGATGTTACACAAACAAAATTCCTAGTTACTCAAGTATGAAAATGAAGAAGCAATTTTATCTGCTTTGTTTTCCTAAATGTGTTCTAGAAAAAGCCCGATAAAGAATAAAATAGTGGGCAGAAGGAAAATCCTCTATCTGCAAGGACCAAATTCTTCCCATGTTTTGCTGAAATCTGGCAACCAAAAGGCTCAAAACCAGCAAGTTGGATATGAACGAGGTAGTGTCCTAACAAGGCAAAGGGTACTCTTTCTATTCAGAGGACAACTATACGCTGCTGTATACCTCAAAAATTAGGTCACTAATGCAATAGTCATAGAGAAGTGATAATCAGTGTGTCCCATTTTAATTAAATATTTAAGCATTAACTCATTGCATAATTACTTAAGCAAAATATACACATGAATATAGCAAAATGAAGAGATTGCATTACATTATAGAAAACTCACCTTTTCTACTTTTTCTTCAGAGCACAAAAGTCGAATTTGTTCATGACATTGATTATGGTAATATTTCTTCAGTGTGTTTTCTTTCAGTTTCTTTTCCATGTTGAGGTATTCTTTTCTGATTTCCTCACGGTTTGCAAACACCTTTTTAAGGATTTCTTTGTATCTAGAACCAAAGGATAAGAATAAATAATTAATTACTGAAGACTTTATATGGCCATCTCATTTAGAAGGGGAAATTTCAATTCCAAGTTAATAAAATAAATATAAAGAACTTAAGAGGAAATAAGTAAAGCCTGTTACATATGAACACTAAATAAAGTGTCAATATATTGGAAAGGGTTTTATGTATTTGAACTGAAAATGAGATGTGAAATTTTTAAGGTATCACTAGAAATAAATTTTGTTGTATTTATAAAGATGACACCAGGATTTAAAAGAAAAGCATCTGAAACTTTTCACATAAATCCTATCTGTACCTCCCAAACATACTAAATAGGTATGTTCTCTACTTCTTATACCAATTTATTAAACAGATCAGACTACTGTTGCCATAGACACAAAAGGTCTTCAAAAAACCTGCCAGCTATCTCTCAAAAAAGGAAAACCCAAAAGCCTTTAGTTGCTCACTGAAGTTGTTGTACAATTTTAATCACTAATGGACAACAAAAATCAGAACATGGATCATGTTTTAACTCATACTAGGCTAATAGCCGGGAAAACCCAAACTAGTAGATGGTACCCAAGGAGCTATTGAGTAACCAGTTTTCTGGTTATGCCTAGTCTGCAACAGAAATCAGAATAACAAGGATAAGGAGAAACCAGGAAGCATTCCCATGTTACAACATAACTTTCAGTGGTGGTACTTGTTCACTCCTGAGTGCTGAAAATGCAACAGTACAGAACAGCCCAAAAGGCACTGTAGTATATCTCAATAGTGACCAACCTTGTATATAAAGCATTTCATAACATCCTGAGTTGTTAGAACTTTACATAAGAAAAAAGACACAGTTTAACATGTAAGTGTTCTAAAGACATGTAACATTTGAGGTTGCTAAAGTGTTTAGCACTAAAACCAAAAAATCATAAAATTAACTATTGTAAAAATGCTAAAAAATAAGGCAGGTTCGGCACCAGAACAAGTTGAACAGACATTCTTGCCATGGAACTGACTTCTTGCCAGTATTTCAGAAGTAGCAATTCTTTTTCACTGTCTAAAGTTTGAATAACTGAGCCCTTTTTTGTAGTGTTTTATTACTCTCCTTTAAAAAAAAAACACAACAGAATTAAGAAAAGAATTCTTCTCCACAGTTTTAAAATAAAGCAGTTTTCCCTAAGTGTCCAGAGAATGCTATCATATTTAGTTAAAAATGCATACTAATACAAAGAAATATTATTTCTTTAAGAAACCATCATAGGTTAATGGTTGGACTCTATGATCTTCGAGGTCTTTTCTAATCTAAAAGATCCTATGATAACGTAACAGTCAGCTGCACTCTATCAGAGCTCTTACCCTACACTGTTACTATCTATACTACTATACTATCTACTGTACAACTGCTTGCAGAATTTTTGCCCTCCGTAGTATCCATAGAAACACAGTTCCTCCCAGCTGCCTGGGAAACACAGCAATAGGGAATCCAAGAGAATCCTCTCTGTTTCCCCTCACAGTAAAAGCCTGGGCATTATTTAGGAGAGGGTGCACATCCTGATTCTATGTACAGTCCTCATGAGGAGCTATTACCAGTAAATGTGTACTTATAAACTATTGGTGCCCCAATACAGCATCAAGTACAGAAGCCTTTGCAAAGTTCCTGCCTTGAGCTGGATTCACTCAATAAGCACACTTCTGTTCTTATGGAATTAGCTTTACTCTCTCTTCTTCACCTGCAAAATTACAGAGTTATCCTGTAGGCATATGAACCCTCTACCCTGCCTTGTCTCAAAGAGCTCAAGGACCTGATGGCTGTAGTTCCAAAGCCAGCATCCACTGTCTACCTCAACAGGCTTAAGACTTGAAGGGCTGGCAGACAACACGATTCCAAGCTTCAGACAGATGGAGAAGGAATGATTTCTGGGTTTGAAGAAGCAAGTGCAATACTCAGTGAGTCTCTTTCAGATGACAGTGAAGCAAAAACCATGGGTAGTTGGACTGAAATACAAGCTCGTGGATAAGACTCTCTTCCCTGTCCCAAACAAGAGAGAGAAGGCAGCACAATACCTTCAAAACCTGTAAATGAATGTGGGAGAAAGCAACTCATCACCCACACCATCAGTAGGATGAACCTGACAGGATATTCATGAGGAAGAACAGAATGAGACATTCACTTTATTTCTGATATCTAGAGGGAATGGAATGGGCTTACATGTGGCTCTATGGATATGCCATAACATTAAAATGCAATCGTTCCCTGACCAACTAATCTTGGCAAAGAATATGTCCAGCATTTTGAAAAGATATTTTAGAGACCTTGCCCTTGACTGACTCTTCCCACACACAAAGAATGAAATAAAGGGCAAATCACAGGAAATTAAATCAATCTTAAAGACATACAGTGCAAAAATATGCAGGGAAACTGTCAGAACTATCAACATGACTTAGAAGCCCACACTTATTTCAAAAATTAAATTTAAATAACCTGAATGAGAAGGTTTATTGAAATGCCTGCAATGCCAGTAAAATGAAGCATAGTTAGAGAACATTTTGCTTTTGAATGGGTTTTTACTTCACCTCAGCAAGTTTCCCAGGTTAAAACCCAACACATTCAAAGAGCCAATTAAAAAAAGTTAACTGAATCAACTTAGTTTAGTAATTCTCAGAAATATGCGATGAGATACACTGAGACACATCCAGAAAGACTCCTGCACCGACACCCAACCTTCTCAGGGAATAGATTGACTTCTGCAACAAATTGATACTTCACATCTTAGTTTGCTACTTTTTGGGGGCTGTCATGAGACATGAAAGAAGATCAACAGGAATAAGAAGAGGTCAAGAAATACAAAAGCAACAGAAAATAAGGAATCCACAAACATACGTTAAACTCTTTGTGGAAAGAAGAGCTTCAAGGTTTTTGTCTCTCAAACCTTGCAGGAAAGATACTACTTGAAGTAGTGTCTGCCAACAGTAGCAAGAGCTGCTGTCATTTATGCAAACTCCATTCTGCCTACCCACAAACACAACCTGTTAAGCAGCTTTGCTGGAAGCCAGCATTCGTATGCTCCTTCCTGTCACATCCCATTTCCTGCACCCCCCCTTTCATTTTAAATCCACCACCAAGTTGTTCTAAAAAGAAGCAGCACATTATGCAAAGCCATACCTAGTCTAAGAAAAGCAATGTGAAAATGAGGAAACCAATACTGAAAAGAGTAAGTTTGTTTTACAAATGCGTTTACAAGTTACACAAGCTCCGTTTTGGAAGCAAGATTGAGACGCGATTCATTTACCTTTCTATTTCCACTTCCTGGTTGTTTAAAAGTTCTGCAGCATTATAATTTTCAGGAATGCTTACTTGCTTTTCTTCGTATTCCCTCAGTTTCTCCTTCAACATTAGGATCTAAATCAGAAGAGGTACCTTTTATTTGGGATACAGGATTTTTTTTGCCTTTTTTTTTTCCAAGCCTATCATTCTGTGCTGATATGTTGAACAGCTTTACAAATGGCAGTAGGTAATACTGCACTCAGAAGACAAAATTTTCTTACTTTAAAATACTATATGGGAGCATTAGGACAATATTGCTTTTAAGCTTCAATCTTGTATACTTTTTTTTGGTAGTTAAAGTTAACTTTTCAAACTTTTAACAGATTATTTTTTTTTTTACATACCTCTTTCTTTTGTTCATTGCAAATTTTAACGTACTGGCTTATATGACTGTCCAAACTAACAACATTGCTCTTCAACTGTAAAGAAACAAGTTAGAATTTAAGGTGGCTCCTTCATGTTTTCATGCATAATAAATACACTGTGTATAATTACTACATAGTTAGACATACACTGTATTATGAGGAAAGGGATGAATACAATCTTGACTTGCACAACAAAAGTATGGCTCTCAGCTTTTGCTGTCACCTGTTGTGCACCCATGGCCAGGTAATTTCACTCAACAGAACAATAAAAAGTAATTACATTTACATGTGCAGCACATTTTGCATTTATTCAGACTAGTTTGACCATTTAATGTGTATCTTGCAGATTTTACTATAAAAACTATTTTTAATTATGCAACAAATGGAAACTAAAGTGAACCCCATATTACATAAAAGCAATTAGGAACTCCAATAAAAAAGATTATGAAAAATCAGAACAATAGAGAGCAGAAGACAGGACATTCTGGTGGCATTTCATTTATCAATATAATCTCATTGAACTTCTTGGCTTCAAGTTGAATTCTACTTGTAACAAACCTGGACTGGCTCTTGTACAACACAGACACATCTTTAACATACTTTACAGTTCTTCGAGAAAGTAACAACAAGATACTGAAAACAGATGTGAATTCTACCAGCTGAAGTTTATTTCTAAATCTCATGCTCACTAAAACTATTTCAAACTGGCAACATCATCTCATTAATGAAGCTATGTTGCTTTTAGGCCAGATCTAGTATCGACTCTATCTACTACATCTATCACTCAGATAAGAAAGAGGTGATAGAAAGAAGAGATAACTGAACAAAATTGAGACAAAAGTAAAGGAAAATATGATATTCTGAAAGAAATAATTCTCCTTCTCTTAATACTGCATTTTTATACTTTGACAATAGATCAACAAATACAAATATACTCACAGAAGACTTGATATCCTTCGCTCGGTTTGCATACCTAAGGGTGTTATAGGTATCATCATAGAACAAAGAGGATGGACTAACAGCAGCTATCATTACTGTCCGGCAGTTTCCTCCAAGAGAATCCTTCAACAGACGAGTGAGCTTGCTGTTCCGATAAGGAATGTGTTTCTTGCGCTGAAAAGAGTTGTACATGTTTTTATGGACTAGTCAACTGTACTTTAAGTAAAAGTCCACTTTTAGAATTTCAAAATGCCACCAGACATGGCAAACAGCTATGAAACTTTTCTTTGACCTAAGTAATTTCTTTTTTTTAAATTACCTATACATCTCAAACAGTTTAAGTCTGTTGAAGCTGTTGAATACCTTTAGAACATGTGTATTAGCTAAGTTACTTTCTGATGTCTGGATATATAACTATTATTTTTGTGATGGGGCAACCAACAGAAGAGGCAAGATATATTAAACTACTTTCAGTTCACTTTGGGAAGGACTTCTAAGATCCCTATAGTTCAATCCCTCTGCTCAAGCAGGGGCAGCTAGAGCAAGAGGCCAAAGGACTATGCCCAGGTGGGTTTTCATTATCTCCAAGGATGGAGACTCCACAACCTTTCCAGGCCCCAACTCTGCTGTGTGAAGCTTTTTTTCAAGCACATCTACGAGCTTTTTGTCTCATTTATCTCATGGTGCTAAGTTAGGTCACTAGGAACCCAATCCCACACCAAATAAACCAACATGAAGAATCTTTCTTATGCCCATGGTCCAGATTTTAAACTCCTCCTTCCACTCCAACGAGATGGTGATGAAAATTTACAGCACCAAGAAGGGAAATAAAAGCTTTGATCCTTTTCTCCTGGCATATCTGAAGGGGGAATTTGCTAGTTGCCCAGAAGGACAAAAAGAGTGTTGTGGTAGACAGTGGTCTTGACTTAGGCAAAAGTTCAGGAGGTTTATCCTACTCAGCTGTAACCCCTCCTTCCCTTGAGCTGGTGAGCCAGATCAGGAACCTGCTTTGAGCAGGGGGTGCGTGTGTACTTATGTAAGATCACAAAACAACAACTTGGAATAGGTGCTGTTTTATGCTATAAAAGCCTCTTTCCCTGAGATTAAAGATTTGTAATGCTCTTCATTTACTCATACAAGCTTCTCTACATATGCTTGATTTTGAAAAAGGTAGGTAAGAAAAGCAAGTTCATTCATCTTTGAATATCCTTAGGTAACTGCACACTGTTTTTGAGAACTCTTTCTCATTGGGATTGTCTTTCAGCTATCAGAGATGGTGGTGGAAACCCTTAAGACAATCTTAAAGGAGTAGCAGCAACAATGTAATTCCCATTACTCAACCAGCTTAGCATTTTAAAAAAAATTTCAGAACACCAGGAGGTGAAAACTGCATGAGAAAGCAACACATACAAACCTTTGGATCTGCCAGTGCATTAATGACATTTCCAAGAGCAAGCAGGGAGCGGTTAATGTTTGTTCCTTCCACAAAACGAGCCCCCCTGGCATTTGTTGCACTGGCACGTTCAGACCCTGCCAGGTCAATGAGGGACATTTTGGCGACACGAACATTTTGATTAATACTGGCTGTTTTATCCTGCTGCCGTAGGTAAATCTACAATTAAAAAAAATAATAATTAAAAAGTAGCCACTAACCGTCTAAGCAGTAAGTTAAACAATAAAATTAACAACTGTTTTCAGAAATCCTTACTGGAATCCTCCTTGAAAACCAAGATAAACCTTTCTGTAAATATTTAACACCAACAGGCAGCTTAGCCCAATGGAAAAGAGCAAACCCATTTCTGACACCTCTTAAACTCACTTGTGTCAGGTATCAGTAAGGAAAAAGAAGCAGAGTGCAGTTGCATGGAGTTTGACTGGGGTGGAGTTAAATTTCTGCACAGCAGCCTGTACGGTGCTTTCAGATTTGTGACCCAGTCAGTGCTGATAACACTGTGGTGATCGGCTGTTGCTGAGCAGTGGCTGTACGGTTGTCAAGGCAGTCAGAAAGAGGTTGCAAGAAAACAGCTGATCCCAACTGACTGAAAGTTTCTCTGAAGTAGCCCTTGCTCGAGGAATGGCTGAGCATCAATGTGATGGTGGCAAGTCATTGTTCCCTCCCCTACTTCCCTTTAGTTAAGTGAAGCACAAGGTTCACAAACCCCTCGCTTTTGCACTTCTGATTCTCTCCCCCATCCTGCTGCAGAGGATTAAGTGACGAACTGGCCCCAGGCTTACAACAGCAGCAAAGATTAGGGAGGTTTTTTTTACTTTTTACAGGGAAAAATGAATTTCACAGCTAAAATAGCTCTTGATTCTTCATCATTTAATGTGTATATCACACTATTTGCACTTTGTCCTAAATGCACATTTAGGAGTATGCAACAAAGATATGTATACGGATAAACCAGGAAAAAGGCTGGACTTCAGGGACTTAGACTTATTTGTATCTACCATTCATAGGAAACAATACTTATTTACTGCAGTGAAAACACACTCCAGGATCTTTTGGAATGTGGTGCCCCTGAGACCTCATCCCATTTTTCCTGAAATTTTCACAGTACAGGAGATGTACAAGGAACTAAACACTTTTGCTTCCTTCTGCTGGTGAAGCTATTCTTTCCTCAGGTTTATAAGAAAGCAGGCAGAGCATGATTATACAGTCAGTAAGGAGAAATAAAGCTATCCTTAGATGGCTTTTACTTTTCCAGAATTCTCCATAAATTTTCCCTTCTTTTGTGCTGAGTGCCTTGCCATTTGTTAATAAGGCTATTGGTTACTGACCCGTTCATGAACACACTTTTAGACAGTTAATTAGGAAAGAGCTGCCATGCATGAAGCAATAAAGACAATATCTCACTAGTTCTGTAACTTTAAGCTTTGTGCACAAGAAATGAAGTCTTCACAGCACTTTGTAACAGGGAAAAATTTGACAAGTATTCTGAGCGAATCAAATACTTATGACTTGCCATGAAATGTACCTATTCCAAATAGATAGATTTCTATATCAAACAGTACAACTAAGTTGTACTATTTCTAGTACAATAGACAAAAAAAAATTCCAACCTTAGACTGGGAACACTCAATCAGAACAACCCAGTAACTATCATTAGTGAAGTAGGGAAAGGTGGAGTGACAGCCAAACCACGTTGTACGACTCAAGCTTTTGTAAAAGTTCAAAAGATACAGGAAATGCCCCAAAGCAGAAACTTTCCTATTTCTTTGTCAGTCAGCAGAACACTTTCAATAGAACAGTGTGGCAATTTGGATTTTCCTTTTGGATGCAGTAATTGCCTGACCTAGATAGATATTTCAAACCTAAGGCAGATGGTACGGGAAGGCAAAACTTGCATCTCCCAAATCAGCTCAGAATGTCCCGGGCTAAGAGTTTTATCAATTTCTGAGTCGGTTTCAGACAACTTCCTGCTCCAATAAAGTTAACAAAGCCAGCATAAAAAGATAAAACATATCTCTACAAACAAACAGCTCTTAAAATAATAGAAAAAAGGTTCAATCAAGACAACACCGGGGATTTCTCAACACTTACATCTCTGGAACCAAAGACACAAATTTGTTATGCAGAACGTCACAGATGTGTGGAAACATATGAGAAACTGAAGTGATTTATTTAATTGCTTGCCACTTTTAGAAGTGTCCTGAGAAGAATGCAAAGTTTGCCAGATAATACAATCCAGAGCTTTTTTCCTGAGTCAAGGTGAGGGAGATAAGACACCCCAGTCCAGCAAGTAAACAAACAGACATCAGCAGTTCACTCTGATCTCTCTGTAGCACTGTGCCTTGTGCCTTTACAAAGGCAGAACACATCCACAAGAATGAACAACTTCAGAAGAAGTCTTGGTATGATCGTGTACTGTGTACAACCAGGGGCAAGACCTCAGGGGAAATTAAAAACAGGGAGGGCAATTTCAAACAGAAGTTTAAGGTATATAAGAAAACATAGAAGCTTTTGGAGTGGCAATGACTTTTGCTCTGTTACTTTTAGCTACTCTTTTTAAGCACTGCCAAAGTCTGCAGACACAGTTAAGAACTGCCCAACAGTTAAATGCTGTAATGCAAGGACCAGAATCAAATTTAATATTTTTCAACCCAGAGTGGCAGAATATAAATAAGATACTGCTTTGCAGTAGGCAATAACAAAGAGAAAAAGACATTTTAGTTAATGGGATTGGTTTTTAAATATTATTTCTTTTTAAATATCACAGGTTGTATTTAAGAGGAGTCAGAAGGTAGCACACAGCAATAATCTTTGGAGAAGTCTTAAGTTCTAGCAGATTTATACAACTCATTCAAAAATTCATTTATGGAAACTAAGAATCATCATTTCATTTTCTAAAGCTTGGTACATACCAGAACATTAAGAAATCACTTTAGTGTAAAAATTAACATTAACCAAGATAAGTACAGTAAGAAAGTACTATTTGAGATTCTCAGCTTATAGTCAGACACGTAAACTGCATTCTGTAAGTTATTTTTCCCACAGAAATGCTGAGCAATATAATGAAACCATAAAGAAACAAACAAAAACAACAATAACTTTCAGTTTATAAGATTACAATATGGAAGTATATTCCAAGCTCAAAATTACCATTTTTCAGAAAAGATATTTCTTCCAAGGCATATAAATTAAGAAGTCAAAAATATATTATAACAAGTTCAAACTATTGGAATTAGAGACCTTTTCATTGAATTCATTATTTGAAATATAAACACTATGATCCTTTACATACTTCTAAGGAATAAGGAGTCAACAAAAAAACTGGAAAACTTCACTCCCCTCTCACCCAAATGAAGGCTCAACACAGTTTAAAAATAAAAGCTTCCACTGTATCCAACTTTAAACAAAAACTGCAACTCACAGTAATGGCCACTGTATATCTACTGTGTCATCTTACCTGAAAGACAGCATGGGACCGGGAAGAGGAGGCATTCACATCTGTGGGATGCTGAGTTCTATTTTTATTCCCATAATCCAACATCTGAAGGATTTCTTCTGCTGATTTAGGCTTTAATAGTAGAGAACAAGATAAGTACACTTGTTTTTCTTTTCAATCAACTGTAGGAGATTCTACAATACATTATCATTCACCTTCAGAAAAAAAAGGAACTTAATGTTTTAGCTACCTAGAAATAAGAGAAATTTCCTGTTTTGAAACTGAGCCACTTCAAACAAATATTCTCCACTAAAAAGCAGTAATGTATGAAAAGCAAGCAATTAACTGCAGAAATTTAGATCAGAGAATATCTTTAGTAAAGAATTTAAACAAATTTGAAAAGGTCCTCCATAGTTAGAAAAAACCTCATTTAAGAATGTCTGACTTAATTCTTCTTGTACTAATGCATTAAACAGTGACATACTAATTTTTTTTCCCCTCCCTTGCCAGACTCAAGGTTTTGGAAGCATGAGGTTCACAGAGCAAACCAAAGAATGCTGTTTCCTGTCAATTCATTCCATGAACACAAAATCTGGAACCTACATAGCATGTAACATGTAAAAGCATGTAAAAGTCTACAAAAAAAGGAGGTCCACAAGAATTGACTATCAGATTGCAAAACTGACTTTGCCTTCATTGCCATCTTGGAGTGTTCTACACCAATGGGAAGTCTCAGGGTTGTTTCTGTTTTTATAATAAGCATGTTTGAAAAGTTTCACATTAAACTACTTTTCCAGGCCAGCATAGCAATTCTTTGGCAATGATGCCAAGATGTTTTAGCTGAAAAACAAATCTGCCAAAAACTGCTGGATGACAATAAGGACTGAATGCTTTATTTATTTGCGTTCAATAACACTGGCAGTTTATTCCACAATGTGCGTTTGACTAATTAGTTAAGTTTCCAAGTTACTGCCCAGAAAAAAGCCCCATAGGAAATTACCAAGCTCCGTACAACTCTCACAGAACTATGGGAACTTTCTCAAATTTCTGAGGCACATTGTGAGTTTCTGTATGTACTTACATACCTGATGTAAGGTCAGACCTTGAACTATCACCCCTTGCTGGGCGTCTTCACGAACAGCCAGAGGCCCAGAGCTGACCAGCAGATCACGTATCTGTTCATTGTAAATCTTTGAAAAAGAATTTAAAGTATTGTATTAAAACCATCCTCCCATACTTGACTGAATTAAACTTAAACAAACAGAAATCACTAGTCTTTTTTAGTATTTCTTTAAGGCAAAGTAACAAATTCATGCTGTGGATTTTTTTCCAAACAGCTTTCCTATACTGAGCTTAAAATATTCACTGTGTGTGATTTCTTTTAAGCCATTAAGGTACGTAATTTTTTCTAGAAAATAACAATTTTACTACTACTACTCAAAAGCACTGTCAAGACATTGACTTGTAAAAACAGTACATCATTTTGTTGTGCAATTTCACAGTACTTCTAGGATGTTATTGTGAAGTCACGACATATAACCCTGGTATTTTCCTGTACACATCAACAGATGTTCAGAGGGATGTAATTCATCAGCAAGACACAAATCATGACAATGTTCAGTGAATATATTAGAAGTGATTGCTCTTTTTGGGCAGCCTTCTATAAAATAGTAACAGGTGCCTTTGAACAGCAAATTTGGCAGACCACGGTTCAGTTCCACTCCTGTAAAGGATGCATTTTGTCAAGCCCCAGAAAGGGCCAGGGAAAGGCAAAACCAGCTTGTCTTTATTTATTAAATATGAATTATTGAAAGCAACATATCAAATGCAGGAACTCACCTCCAAATAAGAGACAGCAACATCACATATTTTATCTTCTTTTATTTGGTCCATGCGGTTATAGAGTGTCATCATGGTTAAATACATCACTCCAGGATCTTCGGGAGAACCTAACATTGTATGAGTCTTTCCAGCTCCTGTTGCACCATATGCAAGCACTGAATTTACACAAAAAAAACAAAGCAAGAATATGCAGTGTATACCAGTAAGCTGATCAGAAACACGTAAAGTCAAATGAACATTCACAGACCTGTCCTTTTGAACAGCTGTTTCCATAAACGGATCAGGTTTCTTACTTAGACTTTACTTTTTAAGGCTGTAACCAGAGAGCTATTTCAAAGTAACATTTTTCAATTGTCAGTTCAAAATTTACATGAAAATATTATTTACTTACTCTCGTAACCCTACACTTATTGCTAAAAGACATTTAATTTCCTCATCACATTCCATTTGCCAATTAAAAAAGCCCAAGTTCTTTAAGAGTTCATAAAGCAGGCTACCACACTTTCAGTGACACAACTGCTTCTGCCTGAATAACTGCAGAGGAGTTGTTATGCTATTAGCACACATATTTCAGATAAAATTCTGAGGTTTTATATAACCCTGACACAAATTTACTTTCAAAATAGTAGAGCTATCCTAACTTCCATATGCTAAAAAGTCAGCCTCTCACAAATATTAATTAAAACACAATGCTTTATTTCCATCTCAGGTTTTTTTAATGCCCCTGCAGCAGCTGCATACAATGGTGGAAACTCTGAAGTTTTTCAATTAAAGAAAATAAATAGCAAAGTTACCTGTGCAGTTGTATCCATTTAAGAAGCCATCAATCAGAGTTTTAGTAGTATGCTCAAAAACTTCCAATTGGGATGACATTTCATCAAAAATAGCATCAAACATAAATTTAAGATCTTTCCTTTGTCTTTTGTTAATATCCCTATGGGTCAGTCTCCTCCCGTTAAAGAAGCTAACTTCTTCCTCCTTTGGATCAAAGACCAACACATGCTGGTCAATAACATGGACAACCCTGCTAAAGTTGTCTTGTTTTTCCTTTTGGGTCTCCGGACGGACACGGACCACCACTTTCACGTGATTGCAAACATCTTCTTCCTTAGCGGGAGTCATCCCTTCCGGACCCCAGCTTCGCTTCCAAGACTCTTTCAGGTAGCACAGCTGAATCTCGTCTGCAATTGCCAATACAGAGTGAAAGGCATTATATTTCGCATAAAACCTTTCAGGTAGTTCACACATTTAATAAGGACTAACACCCGGCACCTCTGCTGGGTCCACCCATCGTTTGCCAGTTAGCTACAACGGACCGCTACACTGGCAGTGCAACTTTGGGAAGCACTGTAGCTGGCCTGAAAAGATGATTTAATCCAGCACAGCTGTGAGAAACCCAGCTAGCACTTCCCTAGTAAACGCCTAAATTTATTTTAACAATTTAAACTCCTAAATGTCCTTTATGTCAGAGCAAGCTTGCAGATGAACTTCCAGGTTCTTACAGACTAATGCGGGCAGTTTTCTTGTCCTTCAGCAGAAGGCAGAGCAGCCGCCTATGCTGCTTTCGCTGGGTTATCGATTTACTCACGTTGGACGTGGGTTTTAAAGGGAGTTACAGCGGGATTTACGTTAACGTCGCTTGCATGGAACACAGTTACTGATAACAACCCGGAATTTCCTTTAAACGGCCCATCCTTGCTGGTTCGTTCCCCTGAGAGCGGACAGCGACCTGCACGCTTAAAGGCTCTCGGTGACGCTTCTGCCGCTTTAGGGCGAGCTCAGCTGAGCCAGAACCGAGACACGGCCACGGGGCAAGGGAACAGCTGGGGCAGGGGAACAGCTAGGGCAGGGGAGCGAGGGGCTTCCCCCCCCCCCGTACCCCACCGCACGCATCGCTGCAACACATCGGCCCCGCGGCGTCCGCCCCCGGCACTCACCCCCCGGCCCGAGTCATTCCCCGGCACTCACCCCCCCACCCCGGCCCGCGTCCGCCCCCGGCACTCACCCTCCGGCCCGCTCCCACCCCCGGTGTCCCCCCGGCCCGCCGCCCCTCCCCGCTCTCACCTCCTCGGCCGCTCCAACCGCCGCTCCCGGCCCGCCCGATTCAAACCCCGGCCGGCCGCCCTCCGCGCCTCCCCATTGGCCGACCGCTCCCGTGACGTCAGCGGAGCGACGGCGCTCGCGGTGAGTGCGCGCGGGGCCGGGCTGGGCGCGTGCCCCGCGGCCTGAGGGGAGCGGAGCGGGCCGGGCTGGGCGAGCGGGGACAGCGGGGACAGCGCCGGGGCCACCGATGGCCTCTCGCTTCGCGTGTGTCCGCCCGGCCCGGCCCGGCCCGGGCGGGGAGCGGGGGAACAGCCTGCGGCCGCGGGGCTGCCGCGGGCCGGGGTGCGGGCTGGTGACGCTTTCCGGGCGCCCCTGCCTTCCCTCACCTTCTCGCTCAGCGCGAGCCCCGCTCTGCCTCCGGCTGTGCCCGAGCGCCGCTTCAGACCGCACTGATACTGAAGCGCGCTCTCTGCTCGCTCTCTAAGAAACAAACCCCCCCGCGGTCTGATAGAACGGGGCTGCTTGTAGGCAAGGTGTGCCCCCGGAGAGAGCGGGCTGGGCTCGCACCCACGTGGGCCGGTGCGAGGAGGAGGAGGATCATGATGAGGATGAGGATGGTGCGCACCTGCCCTGCTTGGACCAAGCGCCGGCGGCCGCTCGCTGCCCCACCCCCGGTTCGGGGAGAGCGGGGAAAGGGCGAAAACTGAATAACCTGTGGGTTGGGATAAAGGCAGTTTAATAGGGAAAGAGAAAGCTGCGCGCACAAGCAAAGCTAACTAAGGGCAAGCAAGTGCTCAGCCCTCTCCGGGAGAGCAGCGCCCCTTCACGCACAACAGTGACTTGAGAAGATAGAGCATCACTTCAAACCTACCCTCCTTCTCTCCTCCCCTCTCCCTTTATAAATTCAGCATGATGTTATATGATCTGGAGTATCCCCTTGGCCAGTTTGGGTCATCTGTACCAGCTGTGTCTCCTCCCTGCTGTGTTCAGCACAAATACAAAGCACAGCCCCATACCAGCCTCTGTGAAGTAAAATAACTGCCCCAGCCAAAACCAGCACAGCATCCCATGGTGATGTGTGTGTTTGCTGTAGGGGCATTGTGTTTTGTTGCAAAACCTCAGGTCTGTGTGTCCGTGCAAAGTCAGAGCGATATGCATAAACAAATTTAAGGTAGGTGGAAATACTGCACAGCTGAGGCTTAAATTACTGAGCGAATAACTTTTCAGAGGTGATTACTCAGCATGTTCTTATCTATGCAGGTAAAATAGCTGAGGCCTCTGGCAAGGTAAATCCGAGCAAAACACATAATGAAAATTTGATAGTGAAAATAATCTACTTGAACATGATTGATTGGTAGATAACACTGAAAATTCTGAAAACATATTTTTGCTGTCGTGACATATCTGTAAAATGGCCCATCTTGGAATGTGCATTGATTGCTTTACCTATAGCAGTTCCACTTTGTTTTTTAAACAGATGCACTGTTTCAAATATTTGTTTCAAAGTAATTCCCAGCGTCTACTGTTCTTCTAGGTTGATCAATTCCAAAATGTTATCTCGGTATCTCTGCCAAGTTTACAAGTGTTTGTTTCTGCACAACTTAAAACTGAATTCGGTGAGCGTGGTTAGTTTGGCCAGAAGGATCCATACTTCATCAAAAAAGCTTTCTGACTGTGAGTTAAAGGAACAAACCATCCAGAAATGCAAAACTGAAGAGGTACCTCAAAGTATGGAAAACAATAACTTTGGAAGATTGCACGTACCTGTGATGGTGGAGGAGGTCCTTAGTTGTTTATCCCCCCAGCCAGGTCAGGTGAGTTAAATGATTAATTAATGTTTGTGATTCATTAACAGAAATTAGCAGAAAAATTTATGCAGTGTAGGCATAACTTTTGTTTAGAGGAATAAAGGGCTGTTCTTTAAGGATTAGTTGCATCTTTTAACAGTTCTACATTGTTTTGCAATTCAATTTAAGATTCCACGTTCAAACTAATAAAATTCTTCTATTTGTATTCCTGAATCCCCACGTGAGCAGTGTTTGAATACTCTCTTGCTTTTGTGCTTGTCTTTCCAAATTGCACTTGTGTATTCCTGGGGTTATGTTAATTACTCATAGCAGTGGGGAGTTCTCATGGATGGTTGTGTCATGAGTTTGTGTAGAGCTCTCTTCCTCTTGTGTAAGAGGTAGTAGGTAGGATTTAAAAATCATCCTCATCACCCCTTGTTCTGAGATAGTTATTTCCATGGTTGGACGTGTTTCCTTAGGGAATGCTTACACTGCATGAGGAGCACTATAGAGGTACTCTAGTTATAAAATGGCTGTATGGTACCAGAAATGGTTTTGCCTCGTTGGTATGGAACTTTTTCAAGCTGTCTTACTTGGGGATGGTACTGTAAGTAGTTTGCTTTTGGTATGTGGGTTAGCACAAGTCTCTGTGCTGCTGTGTTGATGTATCTACATTGTATGCAGTCTAGGTATATTGTTATGTGCCTCCATGAAAATAATGATACAGTGAAATGTTTTTTGTCAGAGTGACCTTAAATGCAATGTTAAGTTGAAAGGATTTCTTATACAGTGTAAATGCTTAAATAATTTTCACATTTTAGATGCTTTCACCTGTGATTTTAGTGCTTGTGTTAGCTTCATAGAATCTTATAATTTAGGCTTATCAATGTGTAGTTTTACTATAAAGACTGAAATGATACATGAATAAGTAGAAGGTTTAAAGAGTATGTATGTTCTTGTTTTCATTTGAAAACAGCATCGTCCAACAGTGGTGAAATGATATAGCAATTTTGAGATGGATTCAGTGATCAAAAATTTGCAGTCAGATCTTGTTGTGTTGCCTTGTATTTTAAGTGTCTGAAGAAGCAGTGAGAATGCAAATAGTGTACATACACATTAGCATACAAATTGCTTTTGCACGTGTCCTACTGTTGAGGATACCTAAATCAGTCAAATACATAAGGAACTTCAAGTTCAGATTTCTATGTCAGAGCTATGGTGAAACTTTCACACATTAAATGAACATAGAAATTGTGACACTGTATGTGAAGTATTTTTTCCAGTTATGTAAGCTTTTATTTGGATAAGAAGAGGCTGATGAAGTGACTGTTCATTAAACTGTCTTTGATATAAAAAAAACCCAACAAACTTTCATGGCAACAGAACTTGCAAAAGAAACTGTTTGAGGTTATAAACCATAGAGAGTAACTATTATTGCCCCTGAAGAGTTTTTGGTAATTTAAATATTTATGAATGTAAAATAGCTTATTATTGGTGTATTGGGCTTTTTCAGGTCTGTGAATGCATGGTTTAGCAGATTTCTAAGCTAGTAGTGAAGGACTAATGAGTGCTGTAAGAGAGTCCAAGTGTGTTTTACCTCAAACAGAAGCATTTATAATACTGCTAACCTGTTCAGAGTAACTGAAACTGGAAACTGTTCAGCACTCTCATTTTTCTTCTTATATATGTATTTTCAGCACTTTCTGCAAAAGAATCCAATGTGTCAACTGAGTTTTGCTGGAATAAGTGAAATTTTGACCACAGATTGAGACAGTTTCTCACTGACGTGAGTGGTGGTAACCAGTTGGTATTAACATAGATCTCAACTGGGACTGTTGTATAAATTTACATTTTTAACGTTGTAGTCATGACAGGGAAGTCCATAAACACTTTATTGTGGGTGGGGAAGGAAATGCTCTGATCCTGGATTTAGTTTTTCTGCTTTCCTCTCTCCTACACACGTAAAAATTTCCTTTACTCAGCTTTAACACAGTTATATTCTTTGATATAAAATAACTGATTTTGGCCACTATTTCTTGTTGTGTCCTAGTACAAGGAGTTGCCAATATGAAGAAAATCTAATTAGAAAGATGATGTTCTCCCTATAGTTATGGTCAGTCAATGGGGTTTTCATTTTACTTATAGGGGTTCTTTAGAAACTAAATGTTACTTAAGAGTGAGTCACAGCTGAGATAAAGATGTTAGTACCCTCCTACTGAATATTCTTGTTGACTGTCTCCTTTGGGGAGTCTGTTTGTCAGGAGTTTTAGCAATAATATTTCCACTTATCCTTGAATCTTCTTTTATTGCCTTGTTTCACAAAGTCCCTGTAGTAGTCCTGTCTTTAAAGCAAAGGCTACAAATTAGTTTGTACTGATCTACCTCACTTCTCAATGAAAAGTCTGTTGCAGTAAATCCACATGCAAGTAATTTCCTCTTTAAGTTTACTGTATTGATTAAACTACATTTTATGCTTTTCAGTCCACTCGTGTTCTTTGCAAATACCCAACCAATGTTTTTTGCAGTTCTCTGGGCAATTGAGTTTTTTCTGTTCTCTTAAAGAACCAAGCATATTTCCAGAATCAATGATGTCTTTAGGCATCCAGAAGCATGTTTTCCCAATTTTGACCCTACTTTTTCCCCTCTTTTTTTTTTTCCTTTGCAATAGTCACTGGCATTTTAACTAGAGATGTGGATCTGTTCCACATATTATGGCTATAGTGATATGTAAAAGAGTTTCATTAGCAATGGCTTCTAGTATGAGTGTCAGAGGCTGAAACTCTGAAGTTTTAACTATTCTTAGGAGAACCTTAAAGGTTCTTATGAGTTGCAAAGCTGTAGGAAATAACAGTGCTCCAGCACCAACAAACACTTCTATGTAAAATCTTTTAACTCCAGCTAGAACAAAAGCAAATTGTGCCCTACTCAGATTATATGTAATCTGATGACATCTATGGTTTCGAATTAAATACGATCTAGAATAGACTAGAATGGAGATAACATAAGCTCTACTAGTATTATTTGGTTTATGATAATTCTGGAAGCTTTTTTTTTCCCCCCAGTATCTGTAAATTATTGGTGTAAACTATAGGTATCTGTAATAATAGGTGGTCAAACTTGAGATGAAAAAAAATGAATGAGACCTTTCCCTTTTCTACAGAGTTTAAGTGATTAATCAGAAACAATATCAGGTGATTTTTTTTTTTTTAAATCTCATTATGTTAATTTGTGTAAAAAAAAAATAAGGCAGTTAATTTTCCCCAAAGAGATCTTGTCTGACATCTTCTTGAGTTAGCTGGGACTTATTGTGGAGATCTTGGTTTTGAGTCTCCCTAAAATCATTTAGATTATTTTTGCTACCCAGCGTTCATTGAAGGAGGTATCCTCCTTGTCTTGAAAGTGATGTGTGATATCTAGTTTCTAGAAAGAGACAGGTATTTCTTGAAAACATCCAGCTTTGCCATGAGCTCTCCTTTCAGGTCTATATTGCTTTGTTTTCAGGATAGTCACTATTTTCAATGATTCTCTTTCAGCCGAGATTATAAGCCTGGCCTTCTAAAATAACAGGAGGAGATATAAGACATTGCTGGCAGTCAAACATTATTCTGTTGGGAGGGAAGTGATGCTTGAGCTCTGCAGCTGAAATCCGAAGACAGTGGCTTTTCACCTCCTGAAGGTTCTGTTGCCACTGTAGGGTGTTGTTGGGCTGGAATATGATTGTTTCCTTCCTTTTCTGCAGAGCTAGTCAGTCAAGTCACAGGTGACATGGGGAGGAAGCTGAGGAAGACTGCTGGTGTGCAAAAGTGGGGTCTGTTGTTCAGAACTTGCTGTCTTAGTTTCTTTATATTCCTGTCCATACGTCAGTATTCTCTTTCTGCCTTATACTGAGTGTAAGCTCTTTAAGGCAAAAATAACCTTTCTCTGTACAGCATCCTGCAGAGTGGACTTCTGTTTTGTGAGAAAGGTTTCCAATTATCATGGTGTATAAATAGTTACGGGTCTATGCTGGTGACCAGTGTTCTTATCATAGTACTTCCAAAGCCATCTGCAAATAAATTATAACTGGAACGACCCATTTACACTAGAGGCTCTCAAAACTGAAGTTTTCTGCAGGGTATCCAAAATAAACAGGAGTTGAAAAGGGATCTGGGAAAATTAATTCTGAGTTCTCAGGCTGTATGAGGGGTTTTTTTGTAGGATGCAACCAAAATACCAAGTTTGGAATGGAATATTAATTACATCGTGAGATAAATGCTGAAATACTTGTTTTGGAAAAGCACAACACACACATGGGCGTAGTAAAAGTTTTTATTGTTTTAGCTTATTTTCACTGGACTTGTAAAATTAATTAGGTGACATAAAGCAAGTGATTTGTAAGTGTTCTTTATTGTAGAAACAGCTATGTCTTTTGGTGGGAAGCATGCTGAAAATATCTTTCCATATGCAAATTTTATGGCTAATTTTTCTGTGTCAGGAGCACAGTGATTTATATGGTGATTGATATAGATATACCATTGTTGTAAAACAGAAAGAAGGATATAGGAACTTGCAAGAGTCAATAAATTAATGCAGAGAAATTCTGAAAATATTCTGGAATTTACAGAACACACTGTTTTCCCATGATACTTGAGTGTTACTGGGGCATATTGAGAATTATTGCAGCTGATCATGTAGTTCCTGTGTATTCTTTCAGTCACTCTTATCTGATTACATATATTGTGAATTTATGGAAGAGGCTAGTCAAGCTCCAGATCACAGCTGTGTGTGGATATGTGTAATAAAATGTGTGTGGAGTGCTTGTGTATGCAAAGTGTATTCATTTTTGGTGGTATGTAATAGGAAGCTAGTTAAATGGAATCTCATCAGATAATGGTGTTTAAAATATTTGGCTAAAGTCGTATTTTAAGAGGGATTTTTTTTGGGAAGTTGGCATTTGAAGTTAGTGCACAAAAATGGAAAATATTTTCAAAATAGTTTTGATTAAGATATGCAAAAGATATTCCCCCATATATTTGTTATTATTTAAAATAGTAATATTGTTTTGTTTTATGATGGTAGTGTCTACATGTGGGTTTGGAAAATCAGACCCCCATTTGCTTAAGTTCCTTAAATTATAACTGATTGCTCCCTGCTGTGACATGCAGTCTAAATAAAAAGTAACAAGGTATAAGGAGTATTATTTAACAGTGCAATGCCAACAAATGTCATATATGTTTTACAGTATCTGCATCTCAGTAAGTTCCATCACAAGATGAGAGAAAAGGAGGGGACTGGGAATAAAACAAGACAGGAGTCTGTTCACGATCAGCTAGTTGAGGAGGCGGAGAAAGTCAGTCACTCTTGTCAATTATCTTTTTGTTTTGCTGTCTTCTGTTTTGGGTCCTCCAAAAATACAGGGATCTTAAATTCCTTAACGACAGAAGACTTAAAACACGTGTGATTTATTTGAGAGCACTGCATAACTGTGTTCTGTTTGGAGCTGGTACTGCTGAGTGATTGGACTGTGGTACCAGGAAATGAAAAATATCCATGTATTGCATCTGAACGATGGCAGGATATGAATGAGGCATGGTGAAGAAGTCCCTCCAGATTTTACTCTTTTATCCTTCAAGATTTTGGTCTTTCGAGAGAAAACAACTAAAATGCTTGGAAGGGGGGAGGAGTAAGTTGATGGCTACAGCTGCACAGGGAAGAATCTTCTGTTGGTAGTTCTTGGACATCGGCCTGACCTCCTCATCTTCCACCTGCACCGTGGCTCTCTGCAGGCACATCTGAATGTTACCAGCAGCCACAAGAAGAGCTCTCACCAACTTTGATCTGCGTCCTTCTCTATTGCAGTAGAGGAAGGGAAGCCTGCTGCTGCTCTATCCAAAGGGACCAGCAAGAGAACAGGGTCTGCCTACTGAGAAGGACTCTGCAGATGCGCCAGATTTCGTTTTATGGTGATACTGGGTTCTCTTGCTGTTATCACTGTCGCATAACAAATGGTAGTGCTTCAGGAGACTATTTAAGATGCTGTGTTATAATAAAGCAAGATTCAGTGCTTTTGGGTGACTCAGCTTGTAATGACGCTGTAGATGCTCTCCTTTTCTGTTGTGACAGCATTAGTCTTTGCACCTCTTGGGGAAAACTAATAAAATTCACCAGAAAGTAATCTAAGCCCTTTAAATTTTAACTTGATTGAGCCTGTGATCTCAGAAAGGGTGATAATTAATATATGTAGCTACTCATTTCCTCCTCATCTAGTACTATGTGTCTTTAGTCAGCCTTTTGGCTAAGCTTTCTTATTAAATATTTGAATTTGAGTTTGCAAACAGGAATACAGACTTTTTCTATCACAAAAAGTATTACTAGCAATTGAAGATCGCAATTGGAGTATGGAAAATATCTGCAGGTTGGTTCTTTTTGTTTTCTTGTTTTGTGTTTAATCCTGTAGTGAGTAGTTTTGCACAGACTTGTTCTGAATAAAGAGACAGTTAAAAGATTAAACTACCAAATTTGGTGTTTAAAGGGGTATCTGAAGTTATGCAAGTGTATGGTCTGATTTTTTTCCAAATATTGTTTCTTTTTCCCAGATTGTCTGAGCATGTCATCTTCATTCCAGGGGTATTTGCTGGTGCTCAGCAGCACCAGCTTGGGAAAATACTTTTCTAATAACTGTGTTTTAAGCACTGAAATAAATTAATATTGTTTCAGGCTCCCTCTTTATCAAAAACTGTGTTATCTAGTGTCAAATTATTGTAGGCACCTGGCAGCCAAGACTTATCAAAAACATGTCCATGGCTTTTTTTGGCTAACCATAAATATTAAAAAATGGATTAGATTTTCATTTGAGCCTTTGTAAAATTTTCATTGCATCTTAAATTTCTCAGTTATAATTGAAGGAAGAGGTTCCTTCTGAGGTAGCTGAGGAAATCGTCTCTGTCTTGCAAAGTCTGGTGATTAGCTGAAGTCATTCAGACATTGAAATTTTAATTTCCTATGGAAGTGTTAATAATGGTGTGCTTGAGTCATAATG
Source organism: Platyrinchus mystaceus (assembly GCA_035041135.1). Classification (NCBI taxonomy): domain Eukaryota; kingdom Metazoa; phylum Chordata; class Aves; order Passeriformes; family Tyrannidae; genus Platyrinchus; species Platyrinchus mystaceus. The sequence continues at coordinate 676,057 of JAWWLV010000179.1, forward strand.
TCATTAAATCTAATTCCGGACAACATTACTCTTAGGAAAAAGAGTAAAGTAACTAATGCATACTGAAGCAAGGCCTGCCAGAGCTGTCTAAAAGCAGGTGGTGGTGGGTTTTGTTTGCTTTTCTTACCACTTGTCCAAGAGGGAAAGGGCTCATCTGCATTCTCCTGCACTGAAAAAAATTGCTCCCAGTGCTCTTTCTGGATGCTTCACTCAGCTCCATGGAGCGCAGTGTTTGGCTGGCAGGTTGCACATGAGTGAAGGAACGACACTTGGGATACACCAGAGGGTCTGAGACATGGCTGCCTTTGCTTCTGGATGGGTGAGGATTAGAGTGGTTTGCCAGCAAATGGCCTTTGGCCAGGCTTCTGTGGAGGACCTGCAGTTGATGACTGAGAAAGATGTCGTGTGCTTTAAGATACACTGTAGATGTCTACAGGTGGAGTATTCCAGTATGTTCTGTGGAATCAAGATCACAAGTAAGGTATGAGGCTTTAGAATACAAGTGAAGAAGGCAACAATAACAAAGAAGAGATAAATGCCTTTTTTATGTTTTAATACAAAAATTGTTCATAAGTGTTCATATGCTCTTTCATACTTAGCTGCAATCAGAAAATTGAACCCTTGTGAAGAAAACATTGAAAATTATTTTGAGTCATTAAGTGATTATGACTGATGGATTCTTCAAAATATATTCATAGCAACCTTTTTTCTTCTCTGTGTGAAATGATGCAGAGATGGTTGATAGAAAGTACAAGTTAATGAAATTCTTGAATATGCAGACTTAGTGATTTTACAGATATTTCAGCTGTATACTAGTATATTTTAGTAGCATCCTGTTAGTGTACCAATGAGATGAATGTGAAAAATGGGTAATAATGGTTGAATTATGTTGCATTGTTGAACAGGCCAGTCCTGGAAAATAATTTTATATTGTACTTAATACATGATCTGAGAAGGTTGTTTTCCTACAAAATGCTAACTATTTATTTATATTTCTCTTTGTGATGTAGATTGTTAGACTCGGTGTGTAAACAACTTTTTTATCATTTTATATTCTGTCAAAAGTACTTTTGGAAAAAATTAGTCCAGTTAGGTTTTACCTCTTAGTTCTTATTTTTTTAAATTATGTGTGACAGCTTTTTACATAGATGGGATGTGAACTGGAGAGCTGTGAGTTTTGGCTTTCTTGATCATCTTTATTTTCTGGCAGTTCATGTCATCAGGCGCAATACCTTTTAATTCCTTTATAATATTTTCACTCACAAGTTCAGCTCATGTAAACCTGAGCAAGATTTGGATGGGAATTGTGCCTCTGTGGATCAGTAGCTGCTCATTAACGTTTCACAGTGGTGTCATCAGCATCCCTTTATTGGTACTTATGTCCAGAGATTTGCAAAGCTGGTTTACCTTGCGTGTGTTTCCAATGTTTTCAAGTTTACTGCAGGGAAACCTGGAGAGATTGCTTTGCTCTGCTGGGTAACCTTGACCACTCCTTGCCACAGGTGTTTTTATTTTCCAGAAGTTACTTTTTTATTTCTTTTTCGTTGTTAATTTATGTTGCTACATGGCAGCATTTTGTTACTGATTGAAGTCGAGATGACATTAGAACATTTAGTCGCATTGTGAGTCATCTTTCATTTTTGGAGTTCCTTACAGAAGTAACAGAATGCAAATGAAATTGCAACTTTTTCAGGATGGCAGACGGGGACTCCGGAGTATCTAGGTGTCTGTGTATAGTGTGTGGTTCGCTGGATTTGTAATAATATTTTCCCTTCTGTGAGGCAATAATTTTGAAAAAAAATCACAATAGTTTAAAACCAGGTATGTCTGATTTACCTTATGAACTGAACATATTTGCAAAATATTTTGAATTCTCATAAGAGGGAGAAAAGGTTATTAGCATGCTAAAGACTAAATATTGCTTCTTACTAAATTGCAAAAGCATAAAAATGCAAGAATCTCTTGCTCTCTTTGATGTCTTAATTTCTCAGTTCTGGGATAATTTTTCTTATTTGCATGTGAATAGCAGCAAAGTGTAAATTTTAATAATGTTTTCAGCTTGACTTTGTGTATAACTTCTTAATGCATTTAGAGAAATACTAGAACCCTTCCCAGCATTTCTATAAAAGTAGATTTTTCTACTAACAAACCTTTGTTGTGATCTCACAAGTAACTTACATAGCATGTCTCACTGTGCCAATGTTTTTTAAAATCCTGGTTTATTTAAAATAATTTTAAAAGTCCTGCCTGTTGTCAGGCATATCAAACATGTATGCTATTTTAATTTATGTGCATTTAACAGGAATTGAGGACAAATTCTTATGTAGTTGTATAAAAATTAAAATATAATCTTTTCTCTGCATTTGATAGGACATAGTGGTAGGTGCAATAAACAATTTTCAGATAAACAGGGTGGATGCAGGAGCCTTATCCATTATAAGTCATATCTTGTGTCAACCGAAGAAGCAGTGCTTAGAATGGAGAAATATAAGGGAAATTTGTAAATACATGCTTTAGGCTTAATCAGGGATGGGTAGACAACACAAAACCGGGAGGAGCTGTTGACTCCCTAAAAGGCAGGGAGGCCCTGCAGAGAGACCTGGACAAATGAGAGGACTGGGCAATCACCAACTGTGTGAAGTTCAACAAGGGAAAGTGCCGGATTCTGTACCTGGGGTGGGGCAACCCTGGATGTACAGACAGACTGGGGAATGAGGTGCTGGAAAGCAGTGCCATGGAAAGGGACCTTGGGGTCCTGATCAACAGCAAGTTGAACATGAGTCAGCAGTGCCCTGGCAGCCAGGAGGGCCAACCATGTCCTGGGGGGCATCAGGCAAAGCATCACCAGCTGGTCAAGGGAAGGGCTTGTCCTGCTCTGCTCTGGCCTGGGGCGGCCTCACCTTGAATATTGTGGCAGTTTTGGTGTCTGCAATATAAGAAAGATATTAAGCTATGGGAGAGCATCCAAAGGAGGGCAGTGAAGATGGTGAAGGGCCATGAGGGGAAGCCATGTGAGAAGCGGCTGAGGGCACTTGGTGTGTTCAGCCTGGAGGAGACTGAGGGGAGACCTCATTGCAGTTAAAACTTCCTCATGAGGGGAGGAGAAGGGGCAGGCACTGATCTCTGTGGTGACCAGTGACAGGACCTGAGGGGATGGCCTGAAGTTGTGTCAGGGGAGGTTTAGGCTGGATATTAGAAAAGGTCTTCACCCAGAGGGTCGTTGGGCACTGAACAGGCTCCTCAGGGCAGTGGTGACAGCCCCAAGCCTGACAGAGTTCAAGAAGCATTTGAATGATACTCTCAGGTGTATGGTGTGACTCTTGGGTATGGTCTTATGCAGGGCCAGGAGTTGGACTCAATGATCCTTGTGAGTCTCTTCCAACTCAGCACATTCTGTGATTCTGTGACTTGGATTTTCAAGGTTTAGTCTGAAGTTTTTGTTAAATGGCTTTGAGAAGCTGCACATCTTTCAGCTTTCAGTTATGTTCTTTCAACAGATGTCACTTCTAGCAGACTAGAAGAGGAGAAAGTTTCATAGAAACTTTGTTTTCTCCTTTTGGAGACTGAAATACTAACATCATGGAGAAAAAAGATCTCCAATTGGATAGCTCTTCTAATCAATATTTTTACTTCAGCAAAAATAGTCTTAGATTTAGAATAGTTCTATAAATTTGATCTGATTAAGTAGCTTAAGTTTTGATAGATGCCATTCTCTAAAACCAGCAATATTGCTATTGCAAATTTGGAAGTGAGCGTACTTAGTGTATATTTTAATAGAAAGGATTTATCTTTTTTTAACTGAAGAATTTTGTACATGTGTACTTGTTCAGCAGGACTGAATGTGGTCCTCTGCTGGCATTTAATTTATAAGCAAACTGTTACCTAGGGAAGCTACTAAAAAGAGAAAATAACCTTGGGGAACGGTCTGAAATAAATCCTGATGGCATGGGGGCAGGGGCTTGGACAAAATGGTGGTTCTGCCCTTTGAGAATCTTCTTCCACTGGCTTGTTCAGGTAGACATAGCTAGAGACTGCTGGGGAAATAAACTAAATATTTTGTTTTATTCTTGTACATGGACATGTCTTATACACTGTTCACAATTCAGACTCTGCTTTGAATTCAGATTTTTGTCTCTTGAATTATATCCCTACAACATTTGAATTCTTCACAGATTACCTTCAGAGATTAATTAATTCAAATTCATTACACAGAGTTGATCGTTGCAGCTCTCTTATAAAGCAGTACAACAGTATTACTTCTACTTTGCAAAACTTAGAGGTAACAATACCAAAATTCTGCTTTGGGTGCCCAAGCAGAAATGCCCCTTTTCCTGCTTTTTTGAAGAGGTTAGCATTTTGGTTTGGAGCTTTGCAACGCATTGGAGCGACGTCCACTTGCAGTTGTTGAGGTCACCACTTGTCTGTGAAGCAGATCTAGTGTTCCAGAGTTTTACAGACAGAAAAATGAGAACCAATAGTGTGACCTACCTGCTTGGTGTGGTGGCCTCCTGAGACTCACAGGCGCTGGGTGGCAGAGGTTCCAGTGACCCTCTTCCAGCTGAGTGCATTTCTCAGCTACTGTGTCAGATATTGCAATTTCCAGTGTCGCTTCCCTTTTGGAAAGGAAACTGAAATGGAAGTGATTGATTCATTCCTTCAGGATTTGCTGGAAGAGCCAAGCTGAAGAGGTGAGCCAAGGAAGAAGTGTCATGCTGCCACTGAAGAGGGCAAGTCCAGCTTCCCTGCTCCCCACGCATCGCCATCTCTGTAAGCTCCCATCCCTCCCTGACTTCTGCAAATCAGTCAAACACTAATATGGCAGAAAACTACTGTTTCTTCTTCTGTATTAGTTTTCTGTGCCATGCTGCTAAGAAGTGGCTTATGAAGTACTTAGTGAGCCCCTGTGCTGAGAGAAATGAACTGCAAGAAGGAGAGCACACATGAGAAAATAGTGCCTAATTACTCCTACAACAAACATCTTGTGCAGCCACAGTCTTGGTACCAATCTTTGGTAGGTTGTCATTCTCTGACTTTGCTGTGCGAAGGAGATGACTTGTGCCTGTTCCCAGTGAAGTTACAGCTTTTTTAATTGGTAAAAATGAACGTTTATACAGAGATTTGTAGATCCTAGTACGAGTTCTGGGCAAAACATGCTTTGATTTTTACATCAGCTGGTACATACGAACTGAAGGGCTTCACAACAGGTTGCCTGTCTTGAGTCTGAACACCCCTCACCCTCTCATCTCTGATTGCTCTCTCTGTTTGGCACCAATAAGAGAGAGCAAGAGAGACAAGATTCTTCAAGACTCTGGGCTTGGCAGCTTAGGCCTCATAGCCTGGGCATTCCTCAAGAACAACGGAGAGAGAGATGTTACTTTTAGAACTAACATGTTTTTGGAAGTCCATGAGAATATCAATGGAAAAGTCTTTCACTCAGGATTATCCTCCTCTTAATTTCAGAATTTGAAAATGCCATTACTGCTTAGTGCGATGTAGAATTGTTACCATTTAAAAATCTAACCAAAAATGTTTTTTCACAAAAGAAGGAAATGGCTGAAGACATTTTGTCATGCTTTCCCAGCTCTTCCTATCAGCTGAAGACCTTACTTCTAATACAGAAAAAATTTAAACCTCCAATTGTTAAAATCAGCCTGGACTCCTAAGTGTCAGAAGACAGGATTTTTCAATGAAAAATTGTAGATTTTTTAATTAATAATAAATAATGCTACTTGAGCAGCTCACAAAAAAGCAGATCTAAAAGCTGCTGCGTCAATTTCAAACTGTACAAAACCTTACTTGCATTTTGATTTTTTGAGATGTTTATCTGAAATGGAGTTAAAACAGTGCTCCTGAAATTCTCACCTTCAAAAAAAAACTATTTCAGCAGTTGTGTCAGTATATACTTTTGGTCATCTAAATTTAAAACGAGACTTTTGCTAAGAAGGTCAATGTAACTGCTCTCCTTTTGATCTTGCATCCTTGTGGGTGCCTGGATAGTTCTGTAAGAAAAGTTTTACTGGATGAGTCAGTGCACTGAGTCATAGGCAGCATGAAGCCTGTAGTGCTGTAGACTAACTAATTGGTAACAGTCTCAAATTTAATTAAAGCACAGTTGTCAGCTTTGTGTTACTGCTTGACATCCCACTGAAGTATTTTGTTTTTAGCAACTTAGATTAATTGTTCTTTGCTGTTAAAATTTGTGTGTTTTAAGATCTTGTTTCTGTTGAATAGACCTGCCATTGCTATTATCTTTTACTATCCTCTTTATGATTTTTATAGTACTCAGTTTGAATTTTTTCCCCATGTTAGGTCACATATTCATAATTATGCTTTTTACCATTTACAAGTGTTTAGAGTCCTTTGAGGATTTTTTTTAAAGTTTTCTTCATTAAGAACTTCCTGTTAGTACTGATGAATGTTTTTTCACTATTCCTATACTTTTTAAAGCGTTATTCAGAACTTTTTAAAAATCAAACTTAAATGTATTTTTTGGTGTTGACTTGCAGATTACCTATTCAATTTTGTTAGTTTTCACTTCTAATGTTCAGCTTGTGTTGTGCCCTGTTTTATAATACTAAATGGCTTTTCTTTATCCCAGTGCCTGCCCACCATCTCCAGATGATGGCAGCGGTTTCCAATATCATTGGAAACCTTTATCTTTCTGTTCCTTTGTGCATGTGTTTCTTTCCATGATGCAGATGAGGAGGCAAAGAGCTATATAGGGGACATGGGAGAACAGGACATGTCTTGAAGCTGCCTCTTTCATTAAGGGAAATGAAACAACCTTAAGGTATTGGGAGAAAAAGCAGGTTTTCAGGTTTTTTTGTCATTTGCATTATTAAAAAAAACCATTGCTGGCTTTGTGCAGGCGTCCTGCTTGCTCCCACAGAGGAGTGAAAACATGAACGGGTGGTTGCAACTGACCTTCTTATTTCTAAATCTTATTTCTAAAAATCTTTGAAACAGTATTTTTGAACTTGGAGAAAGGTCTCTTGCTACTTCCTTATGTGATGAATACTGAGGCTGGGATGCTGAACAAAAGTCTTTCTAGAGATTGGAGGAAGTAGAAGATGTTTTGATTATGTGTTGTTTTTCTCTTGGACAGTTTTCCTTCTCGATGAAGCTCTTTAGATATAAAGATACTGCTAAATCACAAGGCCATCAGTAATACAGCACTGGTTCACATCAGAAGTATATCTGACCAGGTGTCCCATCTCTGGCAGTGCCCAACAACAGGTGCTAATGGAAGCCTTAAGGAAGGGGAAGGGAGAGATTTGTTATTTTCTACCTTGTATTACCTTTACCTGACAACAGTAGTTTAAGGACATCCTTGCAGGGGGGAAGTTGAGGGTTGTATTTCTATAGTATCACTGGCATTCTGTTTTTTCAAGTGTTATCTCTCTAAAAATTGTGTTAAATATTAGACCTCTCCATGATAGCAACATGATAGCCATAGTTTCAATATTTGCATGAAAGGCACTTTTTTATTTGTGCTAACTTGATGCTTGATAATATCTTCAAGTTCCCTGAGCTCTTGTATTTTGAGATAAGTGAATCATACCATCTGCTACAGCTGTATAAAAGCAATGTTAATAGTCCTCCATAGAAAACTGCTGGAGCCTTCGGATGTTTTATTGGACCAGGGAGATGTGTCCTAAGGGACTCCTTTTCCACATTTCCTATTTTCTTGTCCTCATCTAAGCCCAGTTTCATATAAAGCAGCAGTGATGGAATGTGTTCTGTTCCCTCCTGAAGTGATCATTCAGTTAGCTCTGAAATTTGTTCTTTGAATGTGATTTTATTGTTTTTCTGGATTGTAGATTTCCCTCACATCAGCTTTCTCCTTGGAATGCAAGGCTTACTGATGCAGTTAATTTTTGGCCTCCTTCCTTTCTAAAGGATTTCCTCCTTCATGCATATTTTCTTTGTTGTCTTTATCTTGGTTTTATCCAGCTCCTCCCCTCTTCTAAGAGTTCTTCCTTTATCCCCCCTTGTAGTCTTATTCTCCATCAAAGTATCTGTTAATTTGGTTTTGCATTTTATTTAAATTTAATAACCTATATTTTTATATAGGTTTACTGCTCTTTTTCATGTAGGCATTTGTTCTATTTCATCAGTTTGTGGAGATGCTCAGATGTTTTAAAAATGGTCAACAAAATAATATTTATGCTATGAACTAGGAATAAAATTAATTCTTGAAGAGTAAAATGCATTATATTTCAAAGCATCTCTTTTGATTTGAAAGAAACAGTTAAGATTTAAAGCAAAGCTTTCACCTGCCTTACAGTCACCAAGGAGAATAAACTTCTACTTGGAGGGATCCAGTTTCTAGATGAAATGAAATCAGATAAACTTCTTCCATTTCATCTAAACTTTTCTTGTTTTATGCAGAAGATTTAAGAAAAGATTTCTGTGGGAGAGACGTGTAATTTGGATTTTAAACTTAGTATTTTGGGAACTGTTGTATTCTGGTTTGTACAGTAACAGCAGCAGTAGCTTTGGTGATAAAGTTGTGTGATCTGACTACTTTGTAAAATAATAATCATATAATCCTGGTTATAGAGTTAAAAGTGGTGATAGTTTCCTATTTATTCTCATCTCATTTCTCACACACCATTTCACATATCTTTTTTGGTTTTTTAGCACTTCAAAATTCTTTGAATTAGGTTATTGCTGGACAGAATCAGTCCATTCTAAGTTGGAGTACTGAAGATGAAGAAATGAGATTTCTCACCTGTTAATAGGATCTCACTACAAAAGTCTGGAAAATCTCACCAGTAGTGGGATTTTCTCTTGCTTTAGGTAGAGGAACTAGTCAGGAATGTTTACATACACTAATTAATAAATAATACCTTTTGAATTGTGTGGGACAATGCTTTCTTCATAACACAAGCAGATAATGGTGATAATATACTTAGTAGAACACTTAAATGAAATATTTAGAAGTAGTGTTCTATGTACATTGACATACTGCATGTCAAAGCCAATGGTTTTGCCTCGCTGTGATCAATGGATTGCTTTTACAAATGTTGCACAAAATTTCTACCAGATTAACCTGTTCTTCCAGGCAGGTAAGGAAACAAGTTAAAATCATTAAATGGCATCAGTTAGTCTCTTATCTGCTGGTAGAGGGAATAATTAGAGACTTAAGACTTCATTTCAGCAAACATGATATAAAAATTCTGTCTTGTTGGCCTGTCTCTGAAATAGTTTCAGAGGCTGTAATAGTTAAAATAATTTAACAAGCAGTTCAATAAGTACACTTGGAAACATAGTCCTGTGTTTTTTATAGTTCTGTATAGGATTTTCCTGTGTGGTTCAGGAATATCTTTATTTTTGGCTCAGCCAGTCAGGTTACTTGCCCTAGGATTTTCTATTGGTTAGTATATTAACTTATATAATACTAAGAGCACAAGTGTGGAATACAAGGGTCAAGTTATCAAAAACAACCAGACAATTATTTTCAAGCGAGTATTAAAAGTTGTGTAAAACAGTGATTCTTGGCGAAAGAGGTTTATACCCATACTGTTATTTTAGGAGAGAGAGCTCACAGTTGCTAGTTACCATATCAAACTAAGTTTAAAAACATTGTCCTGCTTCCAGCCAGGACAGGATTAATTTTTGCAGTAGTTGGAGAGGGTGTGGCCAGGACCCAGAGGTTATTCCATCCCACCTGACTGGGGGAAAGGACTCTCCCTCTCTTCCTTTGGGTGGGGAAAATGTGGTGGGGAGAGCCATCCAGTGTTGTCTATTGGCAGGGACATTTGTCCACGTGAATAATATCTTTCCTTATTCCTTTTGTTATTAATATTGTTGCTGTTACTGTTTGTTTTCATATCTCATTGCTATTTCCAGTAAATTGTTCTTATCTCAACCCATGATCTTTGCCTTGCACAGCTGATGTTTTTATTCAATAAACCTTTATTAAAGTCCTAATTTGCTTTTACACTTGTTCAACTGCACTGAAGTGATTTTTGTGATCTCCCCACTCCTCCTCTCTGTTTTAACAGTAGTACTTGACTTTGCCATTTTTTGCATGAATTTCAGTACAGTTTTTTGAGATTTGGTCCTTCCAGGTTGAGCTGTCACCCTCCCCTGTATCTTGTCATTTTATTACTTACCACTGACTAACTCACAGAAGGTAGTGAATGATCTATCATAGATTTGGACAGAAAGGAAGTAGTGGTGCTAGAGTTTGCATTAAGGCATTTAACTTTTCCAAAAAGTGGTTTTTAGGATGATGACAAACCCATTGTATTTAGAATAGAGATTACTATTCCTGAATGATTCCACTCATTGGAAGAAAATGGAAGACAATTCAGATTGGTCTGCAACACCTCTTATGTGCTCTCATTTGTACCTTGTTTGCATAGACAGAGTAACTGAGTACTGAGTAACAGCCTGGATGAGGATGTTGTGTGGATAATGTAATAAGTATTCAAAAGAGATATAATAATAAGCTTAATGACATCAGGAATTATATAAGAGTTCATTGGAAAAAATGTATTATACCATTAAGATAAACTTTTATTTTTAGTCCTCTATCCTGTTTGAACTATTGAATGTCTAACGTGTATCAGACCACACTTGGTGTGTCAGATTCTGCCTGTGGAAGAGAGGATTCAAAATTATAATTGCTTTTTAATTTTTCTTTTCTTGTGCAAGTAGCTTTTGGATGGAAGTACAGGATAAAGCTAACAATTACAAAACTCACATCTAGTTGTGCATGTTGATTCTGAGACAGCTAAGCACGGTAGGTCTGAAGATGAACATGTGTTTAATTGCTTTGCTCTGAGGGAGATGACTGCTAATCTGTAATTACATGGAATTGTTACTGTTATCTGTATGGTCTTTCTTACTCTGTCACACTGATTTGTTTGATATTGAGTTAGATAACAAGTTTGTTTGAAAAGGAGCTGTGTTGTATGTCTTTACAGTTCATAAAGTGAGTTAGTTTTGCTAATGGTAATTCCTTTGGTCTCTAATGAAGGATCATGGCATCACTATACAAAACTGAATAAAACAATTTGTTTGCAGGCAATGAATAAAGACAAAGGGGAGCAAGAAAGTTTACTGTATTTATATTCTTTTCTTATAATAAAAGCTGTCTTATTTTCCATGTGTTTGTAGGGATTTTTAAAGCGGTTTTTTACACGGACAGTAGGATGTTAAGTAGCATTGGTCCCGTTTGTTGTGTTTTCAACTAATGCAGTGTTAGAACTGGTTGATTAAACTACTGTGTATATCTAATCTGTGTAATTAAGTTAGATGTAGTTGCTCTGTGCTTCTTGTTTGAGCCAATAAGATCTAACAGAGGTGAGCCAAACCAGCTCCTCCTTTTGTAACATGCTGCCACAGGTAGTGCTTAGTTGGTAAACAAAGAGCATTATCAGAAAGGGAAGTTTGGTATGTTGCCTCTTTCCAGCTTTTGGCTTATGATAATATCTATGCTGTCATGTTGAAATGCAACCAATTAGTTTAACAACTTCTGTGTAAAATGCAATTTATTATGTTCTTAATCTCCTTGTTTATTCTTTTTGTAATTAACAGAACATCTTTTTTTTTTTTTTAAATAAGACCTCCCCTCCAAAAATTGCTTGACTTAGTCATGCCATTGTATTATGTGATTTCCACCATGGAATTCTGCATGTGTATGAGTGATAGAACTGAGAATGTTTTTGCCTTAAAAAGGAAGTAAAGGGACACTCGTTCAGACTGCAGATTGTGCATACAGGTTTTTCAGTGACTTCTGTCAACTCTGCAGACACCTTAAATGTATTTTGTTACTATATTATTACTGTAATTACATGCTGCTGATTAAGACTTCTTATACTATTGTTGAACCATCTGCAGTGTTCGAGGTTGGGAATTCCTGGTGTCCAGTGTTATGCTCTGAAGGGCAGAGTAGGTGCCTTCTGTAATCAATAGGTTATATGAAAACCTAGAAGGTTTCTGTGTTCAATATTTTTGTCACTGGTGAATGACAGGATTTTTCTCAGGGTCTGTCTTATGTTTTGATTGCGGTATTAATGTAATAAAAGAGTATAGAAGTAAAGTATAAGTCATGCTGTTCTCACTAGGAGTTTGAACTCATAGTTGTGGTAGGAAATCAATCTGGTTTTAATTGCCTGTGAGTCTGAAGTATGTTCTTTTTTGTAAAGCTGATCTCAGATAAATATAAATCAGTAACTGTCTGTTCTTTAATTATGTATTAGTGTATTGTATCTGCATACTAGATGAGAAAATGAGCATCTCCAGTTACGGTGTATGGGAGGTCATTAAATCTTCTCTGCTCGATGAAGTTTAGTAGCACTGCATTTCTAAATAGTGAAAAATGTACTATATATTTGCTGTTTGTTTTAGAGTGGCTGTTTTTAGCTACAGTTAGTCAATCACTTGCTTTATAAGTAAAGCCATAGGGATTTTTGACAATATGGAAAATAGTTGCTGTAAAACATACTATAAAATTACAAAAGTGCTTTTTTTTAAGTCGTTGTAGGTAATTTTGAGGTATTTAATGTAAAATAAAAAAATCAATTATTTGAAAGTATATTTTAGTATTTCATAAATACATGGCTGAATTCTACCATGGTCCAAAAATACTGTATTAATTTTATGAAAAGAGGACTAATGTAACCTGCATTCTTGGTAGCAGTGTCTCTTCTTCCTTTGCCATTTTACACTTCACCTTATCCCCCTTCAGGCAGAGATAATTTCTACAAAATGTAATGTAAAATTTCTAGAAAGGATGCTTTAGGTTGTCAGTCATAAGACTTCAGCGTACATAAGCTTACCACTGTTTAGCAATAACTGAATTTGTGAATTACAAGAATCAACTTTACTAATACTGTTGTTTCCATACTCCAAATATTGCTCTAATATAAGTTTGAGCCAGCACAGTTGCCTTCCCTTCTAAAAAGCATTGTAAACAAGGATGGAGGTCTAATCCTGAAACATGATTTCTGGTGATATTTTAACTTAGCTCTCTGCTCATGTTTCCATTGATGTGATTTGTTTGGATACTTGTAAATCTTCAAATGACTGGAACAAGGTCTGCTTGATTAACACAATACAAAAACATGACATATGCAAAAACTGTAGAATCAGAATCGTTTAGGTTGGAAAAGACCTTTAAGGTCATTGAGTCCAACATGGCATGCCAGCTCTTTTAATAATTCACAATACTAGCAGACATAATTAGCATTCAGTGCAAGATATGGGGCATCATACCAGAATTCATTTGGCCTTTTGGGGTATGCTGGTCTGCAGCACAGTGTTGTTTTGCTGGAGATAATCCCTCAGTGGTCTGTCCGAGTAGAACCTCCTTTTTTTTATAACATTTATTCTACCTTCTTTCGGTATCCAGAGGAGGCACTGCCAGTTTGACATGTCTGTGTTAGGGAAGGAAAGTGAAAAGTATCTAAATTACAGGCTCCCTTTGGCAACCCCGTGCGCTGCATCCCTTTCCAGCGTTGTACTGAACCGTTCATGTCCTGAGCAGGAAGCAGATAGTTGGCAGGTGTGACCTTTTCAAAGAAATACTGATCTTAGAGCTGAGGTAAAGTAGCCTGAGCTCACTAATATCCATAGGAAAGCTGGTAGGTAATATGCTGTGTTTTACCGAGGGTGCCCCAAGCCCACAGTTGCAGTGCTTGAGACAAAAGGCAGGTAACCCTGGAATACAGACCTGGAATACAGTGTTGTGCATTCAGCCCGTTGAGTAAGAAATACACACAGTCTGATTTTGCCTTACAAGCATTTTTATTTTTTAAACGGTGAAGTAGCATAGCATATATAATATGTTTCATTAACGAGCCAACTGAGCTTTGGTATCCTAAAGAAAAGAATTAATTCTGTTAATCATATGGATTTTCTTCAGCCCAGTTCCATGGAGAGTGAGTGTGAGTGCGTGTGTGTTAAAAAATAAAGACACCCTAAAGCACTAAAATTTTGCACAACTGAAATAATTAGAAGTGGAAAATGAAAGGACCAAGGTGGTAGGACAAACACTGTGGTCTTTTCTGAATTCATACTATGACAATGACTCCAATTACATGCTAACTTTCTTATGAAATGGAACTACTTTTTCATACTTCAAAGAAAACAGTGCTTCGTGATATTTGGGGGCTAACCTTTCCAAAAAGATCACAAATGCTGCGTTACCTTGGTTTTCTGCATGTATAATTAAAACTTTCACCTTTGGATAGTGAGATTCAGAAGACTATTTTTAATATGCTCACATATGAGTTACAAAGAATGAAATTAAGGAGTAAAGACAGAAGGAGAGAAGAGAATTTGCTGAGCTGGTTACTGGAAAAAAGTTAATAAGCATATTGCATGAATAATGTTAAAACTAAATGGGAGATTATTCTCAGGTGACTGCCTTTTGACTTTGTCTTGTAGAAGAATAATATATTTGAAATTTATTTGAAAATGTTTTGTGTGGTTTTCTTTTTTTTTAATAGCCATTACTTAATCAATAAGGATTGTTATATGAAATAATACTACCAAGAGGAAACTATTTAAAGTGTTTGGATGAGTAGATTTTTTTATGTTGAGGATAAATTACTCTTAACAACAGCTTTCATTCATAATGTAGTTGAATTGGTAACTTTGTACAACTTATTATCTTGGATTTACACTTCAGCCGAAGATGAGCAGTAAAAATACATAATTTTTCAAAGAGACTTTATTCTTCTGGAGAGTGCCATGGGTTTTGTTTTGGTTTTTTTTTTGTTTGTTTGTTTGTTTTAATTGGTTGGTTGAGTTTTTTTATTTATTACTCTAGTATGCTCAAAAAACCTGTTATTTTCCTATAATGGTATAATTCACACTGTTGGTATAATTGGACTGTTATCAATAATTATTATTTATAAGGTAACCAAGTTAGATAATTTTAGCTAATGACAGGACATTTGTGAGATTTCTACACACTGTAGGGTTTTAAGCATGTTAGTCTGATCAGAGTTGTAAATTGAGTCCAGCCATGAACTTCAGTTGACAGGAAAAAGACTCCATATGTCTTTCAGACGAAAAGTGATCCTTCCATTAGTCTCTTTTAAATAGATTGTTTGTTTCCATAATAAGATGTTCCAAAGTCAACACCGACCTTTTGGATTGTTCTGTGTAACTGAGCTGGTGTAAGTGACTTTACCTGTGTGTGACTTTGCACTGGCACTGCAATTAATAGGTTGGGGAGTTTTTTTGGTTGTAAATAAGTTTTTTGAGAAGTGCATTTCATTTTTATTGTTACATAAATATGTTCACAGTGACCTAAGGGGAATGGTTCCAAGTTCCTTGTATACTGTAGACTCTTATTTGCTGCACACAACGACCATCATAGTTTGTTCAGAAATAATTCTGAGTAACTTAAAATGCAAAATGATACCTGAAATAAACTCTATGTTAAGAGATTTGAAATTACTTCCTTTTTACTTCTGGCAATGTTGTGCCTTTGAAATTATTACACAGTAAAGTTTATCTTCCTGTTGGCTATTATAATTTTTTAGCTCTGTGTTTTCAGAACACGTGTTAACAAAAGACAGTCCTAAATTTAATTTTTCTTTTCTGTTATATTCAGTCATAAATGTGATCTGTCAAAACCACTCCAATAGATGTTGACAGATGGCTTTAAAGGTGATGGCTTCAGAACAAAGATTTTCTGTGTATATCTCACATGACATCTTGTAGGCTCATCTTATGTGTTTTTCTATGCTATGCAAAAACCAGTATTAAAATTTCTTTGAAAAAAGTCACAGTCCATCTAGGAAAGATGAATTGATGATTGTCTACTGTAGTGTGAAAAACAGTTATGTGGTGCTTTGAAGACAAGTGCTGTAAGAAATGCAAATTTTGAATACACAGTAAGCGTTTAGGAGAAATGTGGGGTTTTTTTCTGTAGTGTAAAAAAATTACAAAAGAATACAAAATATGGTTAACTTGCCTTTTCAATTACTCTTTTCAGCATATTTAAACAATACTTTTAACATGTTTGTCTTGTGAGAGCTCTAGGTGATAAATATGGACTGACGTAATTTGATTCAAAATCAACAGTTTGTGGAAATCTTCATTTTAGGCTTGAGTTGTGCATACCTAGGAGGTGTCCTGGAGAAAGAGGTTAGGAGAAATGGAGTTTGTGTCCTTCTTTTGGTGAATAACTTCAGCAGCAAATGAGGTTTAGATCAGATATTGATGTGAAAAAACACAAACCTGACACTTTTGCTTTCTTTTAAAATACTTTGCTACAGAACAGGGTTTTTTCCTTTCATTCAGTTTCTTATGAAATCATCTGCATTAGAGTGTAATGTCATCTCAGAATAATGATATTTTCTGTAAATTAAAAAGCATTTTCTGTAACAGGTATGTGGTTTTGGTAGTGTGAGCATGCTTCAAGTTGTGTTTGTCCCAGAAATAGCTTAACTGGCTTATATAGAACTAACACCTTGCCATGTTAAGGCACTGGGGCAGAATAAACTTTTAGAGCTTCATGGTACTTGTTGCCCAGCTTCTGTTTTCATTGTTCAGCATGTGATGCATATATGTAGAGTGTCATGTTCATGAAACAAAAGTGTTAACTTCAGGTTTTGGAGATTGGAAATTAATTTGGGCAGAATGGTTTAATTTACTTTTTTGTTGTTGATAAAACTAGTTTTATCGTTACATAGTATATAAAGTTACTGAACAGCATTTTTTTAGTGTTCATTGGTATGTATATACCAATGTGAAAGGCAATCTGTAAAGGCCCTCTGAATTTTATCTATATATCTATATCTCCTGTACATTAAAAATGGTATTAAAAAAGCAAATAATATTTTTCTGTTCCTAAAATTTTCATGTAGTATATTGCTGCATGTTGCAACATAGGAAGTTTATTTTGGTTAGCATAGATTTTTTTTTCCCTGAAGATATTTTTGTTTCTCTCTCTAGTTGGGCAATTATATTAAAATTAAGGCAGTTAGATACCTTCATAGATTCCTGTTTTTCTAAGGTGCATCATGGTAAACTCATACCTAAAGCATTTTGATGAAGTAATAAAGAAGTGGAATCAAAGAAAAACCTCAACAATATACAAGTGCTGGTACTTTTTTTGCTGTATCCCAAGGAATGTCAGAATAGCTGTTAGAAAGGCCTGAATGAAATGTTAGTAACTTAAACTGGGTAAATATTACAGATTTCAAAGCAACAGAACCTTTTTCCCTGTCTTCTGCCATATTGACCGGATGTATTTTAGGTTGAAAAATCTTTGCTCTTGCACTGAAGTTGTAATTGGTCTTTTATTGAAATAGCTGCAGTAGCATGAGGCATATTATTCATTCTCATTAATTACTACTATTAGCTGAAAAGAAGGAGGCTGCAAATCAGGAGAGTTCTAAGTTGATAAGTTTGTTTCATTGAACACAAATTCTTTCAAATGGTGGTTGTTCCTCTGTAAGGATTTTGTATATGCATGTGTATTTATGCATGCACTGGCTGTGTTCTTACTGAGAGTCTGGGGGGCTCAGAACTGGTATATTTGCACCCAGAGCTTCCCCTTCATTCTCCATGCATATCATGTCTTAACATCTGTAATTCTGCACAGGGACTGGATGTGGAGTGAGCTGTAGTTTTGGGAAGGTGGCCTTCTTAAAGCAACCTCCTGCCAGAAGCCTATTTAGGATCTTGTGTGTTTTAAGTCCAGCCTGTTGGAGTAGGATTGGAAGCCTCTTTTGTGGTTCCCTGTAGTATAAGTTCTGTTTCATGTTGGGGTTTAGCAGAATCCCTGTATTTAGAAGACTGGAGGAAAATAAGTTGAGGTTTGGGTTTATTTTTCCTTTGTCTTAAAAGGAAAAGATTCTAGATTTGACTCATAGATAGATTTGATTGATTTTGATTTGTCCTTCTGATTAATTTTCTGTCTGTGGTTATTGAAAATATAGGTTCAGTGAGGTTGGTATAAACAAAGGCCAGCACTGAACATTAATTTTCAGTTCTGAGATTTGAAAAAGGAAAGTCAAATACTAAGGAACTGAGAAGAGACTGCTTTTTCTCACTGTTGACTTTAAAATGTGTGCCCAAACAACAGGGTATGTGCTTTGTTCAAGAAGCATTTACTGCAGTAACCATTTTTAAAATGCCTATATTCATACCTTTGTAATGATTTGTTGTGAAAGATGTGGTAATAAAAGCATGCAGCAGATCAACTATTCCTTAGGGAAAAAAAAATCATTGCTACAAAAGATTCCTGTAGAATTCCTTGTCACTGCTCCCCACTTCACTTTGTTGTTCTACTTAGTGTATATTAAATAGTTGAGTGTATTAAAATGATAAGCTGTGGCAAATTCAGGAGGTTTGTTATGTTTATGATATATGTTTGATAGTTTGAACAAGAGGTTGGATATGTTTATACTTTAATGCACTTCGAGCTGGTATTTGAAAAATAAAGCAGAGTGGAAAACAAGTTGTGTTGACAACGAACAATTTCTGTTGTGAATAACAAGGAAGTTCAGACAACAAGTTTAAAGAACATGATTCATCACAGAAACACCAGGAGAATGAAGTAGCAAAAAGCATCTTGCAATGTGTTGATTATTTTTTTTATGATATTACTTTTCTGTTCCAGGGATTTTTTTTCCCACAAAGAGATGGAATAGATACAAATAAAATAAGAGTAAGTACTTTGATACCTACCAGCAGTGCTTGGCAATGCAGCGATAAATATTTATTGTTAGCCTTAACAAACATCCTTAGTAGTTTGACCTTCTTTGCATTTACAAGCAACCACTAGCACTCATTTCAAGTATGAAAACTCTGTTATTATGAAAAATGTTAGCTTGTCAGACCACTGAGAAAGATCAGTAAAAGCAGAGAGAAGCACTGTGACCTAGCTTTGATTGGCTTGGAATAGACTAGTGAATGGTGGGTTTAATATTGTAGAAATATGTCATTGCTCTCATCACGTAGCCACTCGTTTTTGTGAAGTTATTTTTGTTATACTATTCAGTATAGCAATACATCAAGAAAAAGTATTGTTACTTTGACATTTGATGTCTCAATTGCATGGAAGGGTCTTTCTCCATTTTATTTTTCTTTCTTCGAGCAGCAGTTTGCAGACATTGCCTTTTCTTCTAGTGGGCTAAAAAGTTAGGCTGCATAGCTTGAATGCTGCACAGCTTGTTCTTCACCTTTTCTTTGCAGGATGTTTTAAATAAATCAGTCTTCTGGTATTTTTTTGTTTCAAGCCTGTAAAAAAGATTCCAATTTTCAAAACAAAGATGTTGTACAAGCACTGAAAAGATACTAATGTCATAATTGTCATTCTTTCTATATCCTCGTTTTTCTTCTGGAAGACGGAACACGAAGGGTGAGGAACTGTTTGGACTTGGGCTATGTTCTCGGCTGTGGCAGTAGGGTTTGTGGATGTATCTCCTATCTCCCACTGGACAGTTCTGTGATTCTAGTTTATCATTTGTGAAGTCTGGTTTTGGGTGGAAAGCCCTCCATCAGGCATGTATGACTGTTAAAATATTCATATATAATATTGATACGGTACTGGCAAAGGGTGTAGTTTTTACAAGTTATTTTTTTCTTCTGCTCGTATTTTAAACTTTGCATTCATATTGTTTTCTATTCTGAAAACAACATTACTTGTTTTTTCTGCACCTCAGGAGGTATGTCTTTCCCATTAGGTAAAAGAGGTGGCTGATTAGGTAGGATTATTTTTCCTTTTTTGGACTTACTAGCCATCAATAATTTTCCTCTGAAAACTGTGTCTGAACCATTTTTATACAAATCTTGCAAATGGCAAAGTTGAATGAGCTTTACATTATATAGAGGTCATGCACTATGACTTGTGTAGTGTCAGTTTGTTTTTCCTTAAGGGGGCTACTGTTCCATTTGACTGACATGGTCTCTGTCTTCATCACCTTCTAAGTGATTCCCTCGTGCCCTGTTTGATGGGTCTTGTGAGCACTTAATCTGTGGCAGGATACTCCAACAAATGTACTCCCAAGGGTGCTGCAAAACATTCTACTCACTATATGTGAATGGCTGCCACTCAGGGAAACATTTCTTCGGATAAGAAAGGGACAAATGCCCAGAGCAGGATACAAGAGCATAAGAAGGGAATATTTGTATGATTGTCTCTTCTGTGAGTGAGTGTTAAGTCATTAGAAGGAGTGCAAAACAGGGCTGAAGGAAGGAACTGTGTTTTCCCAGGAAGGTTGATTTTTATTTATTTTATTTTAATCAGGGAACTTGGGGTTAAGGTGGTTCAGGTGATTATGGTTGCTGAAGGCAGGCAGGATTACCATTGTCAATATAGTTTTTTTAATAGAAGAAAGTGGATAAACACAGCTGGGGATTGAATAAATAATTATGCAATGCAAGGTCACTTTTTGGGGAATAACAGGCTCTCTATTTTTAGAAGAAATTAATGTTATCTGTTGGAAAGAGCAATGGCAAATGCCTTATGTGTGTTAGTTAATCATAGCATATTAGTGATCTTTCGGTATTGTGTGTGAACGGGGTGAGATGCAGTTTGCCCAGACCAAAAGGTAACAGCAGAAGTCTGTCACATGTCAGCGATGGAAAAGAGAGAGCCTGCTGATGAAGTACTCATACCTGAGGTAGAAGACTGTTTGGCATAGGACCTCGTGTCCTTTATGTTCATATTCCAACTCAATATGTCTTGGATATTTTGTACAATTTATCAAAGTCTTTTTGAGATGTTGTGTAATTTGTGAAGTCCTCTTTGAAGCTGTGTCAGGGTTGCAAGAAAAAGCATTTTGTGAAAGATCATCTGATGGGGTGCTTGAAATAATTAAGGTTAGTAGGGGAAAATAAAGTTGTATATCTAAAGGATCAAATTACTTTAAAAAGAAGTAAAGGTTCTTGCCTCTAAAATGAAGAAAGAAGAGATTGGAAAATACTGTAACTAGTGAGATTTTTTTAAAGTATTATGTAGTTTTAGTTTATGTCATGTTTGGGTTTCAATTTTGTGTAAGTTCTGCAGTCTCATTTTGTTACACAGCAAAGGGAAATAGTCACAAAGGCTATTAGGTATAGTGGAGTAAACTTTTATTACATGTGGAACATAAGTGGAATTACAGATGACTTAAGTCATAGTAAAATGAAGTGCTTAAAAGATATTTGTTATGAGAGCTTTTCACTGAAAGGTCTTGTATACAAAAATGGAGAAGATAAACTCTTTGTATCTCTATACTAGAGCTAGTTGTAAAATCAAAACTGTGAAGTTTTTGTTTGTTGCTATCTGTATGTCATGAAAGAGCCAAGTGGTTTCTAAAATGTTATAGTCACAAACTGATTATAAAACTCCTGAGGGGACTCTGATGGGACTATCATAACTTAACAATGGAAGGGTGAGTCACTGCAGTAGGAATTCATGTAATAATCTTTTCCAGTATTTATAGGACCAGGAGGATAAAATGTCATTTAATTTTATTTGATTAAAAACTAGTAGGCAAGCGAGAAAGAGGAAGAAAAAATGAAGCATCTTTTATTTCAGGCGTGAAAGATGAATGGAATATATAAGAAGCATATTATGAAGTAGTATATTATAGTGATTAATTTGAAATTTGATCAATGCTCCAAAATGGATGTGTTAATAACAGAATTATTTTATTTGATAACTTAAGGTGATATTTATTTTTTTTTAGGTTCTAGCTGCAAAGTGTGGCTTTTGAGTGGAACATCCAGAGTATGAGGCATCTGTAGGAGTTCTTGCTTGCAACTTTAGGTATATGTATCAGTGCAGTTCAAAGATTTCCCATGGAAGGTCTTTACCTGGAAAAGTTATGACAGAATGTACTTAATGTAGCCTTAATTGGGTTTTCTAGGATGCCAATTCCATTAGTTCTGGTGAGGCAGTATTTGATGTGGACTGAACTGTATCTTCTTGTGCTTGGTGCTCCCAGGTTAAAGATCACGTTACAGTTGTCTACTGTTCCTTAAAGGTTCAGTTGCCTTGCGTTGGTGTTTTCAGGAAGGGCAGTGGAATTCAGGAACATGTGTTCATTCACAGTAAATGCTTGCATGGATTCTTAACTAACGCTGTTCAATGCTCTCACAGTACTGAGAGCTTGTCGCTGTGTCATGGTACAATGACCTTTCTCTTCTTTCCTTTGCATTGCTAGTATTTATCTTTGGTTTATTTACAAGATCATCTGTATAGTTCATTAACATTCAGCATGTATAAGGGGTTTATCAGTCTTAAAGTTTATCACATTTAAAATGAATGAAAGTAGAAGCAGATGTCTGTGAGGAGAGGCGAAACTATTAAGCAAAATATAATTATTCTTGAACGAGCTATAAGATCTTCAAAAACGCATCTGAAAAAAAAGGCAATAATAAATATTGCTTAAATAAACAAAATTGTCTGGAGATTCGGCCAAAAAGGGTTTTTCATATTCTGCTTTTCAAACTTGATGAAACATTTAGAAGTGTTGGTGGGGGAAAAAAGTACAATACTTTCTAGACATGACCAAAAAGGAGTTAGATGTTTAGAAAACATACAGGCATGCATGAAATAGGCAAATTGCTAAACTTATAAGTGGGGATGGGCTGTTTTCTGGAAATTGATATTAGTAGTGAGTTTAAGCGGAATAAAATTATTATTCCAAACTTTTTTTTTTAAAGGAAATATAGGCATTTTTAGGGCATTTCCTATACCCTCCTTGACTCTTCCTGCCAACACCGTAGGTCTGTTTTAGGAAAGGCAATATTGAGGTTTTGGAAAATTTTGGTGCTAGATTTCTAGCTATGATATTGAATAAGAGCATTTATTTGTTTTTTTAGAACAAAACAACCAAACCCAATCATGAAGACGTGACTCATGCTGATTAAACTTTTTTTTTTTCAAGAGGAATTATGATGTAATTTAGATTGGTTTTGATTGTTATGTGTTGCTGCAGAATAAGTGCAATCCTAAATGACACTTGGGATTGTTGTGACTAAGTTTTTTGAGTGCATTTCTGAGTGGGTTAATCCTATGCAAGAAATAAAAAGGTGGTTTTAATTTTCTGTTGTTCCTTCACATTTTCTAAAGGGATTTTTCTAAATGGATTTCTCTACAGAACTAGAAGATAAAAGTAGAAAGGTCTGTTTATTGCTTAAGTACATTACTTCTGGTAAGGATTAAATGGAAGTAATTTGAGTGGAAATCAAAGATATCAGGTATATCTTGGAAATTTTAAAAGCAATTCAAGAGGATTTATATATTTTCTAGACTTCATGTTTATTTTTGCAATTTTCTAAGCTAAATGAAGAGTTAATATCACGGCTTGAGATAGGGGACCAAGCCGAGACCGCGGGTCCTTGCAGGCTGAGTCGCGCTGGGCACAGCCACTGGTGGTGTGTGGGTATGCTACAGCTAGGCTGTATGTGTGAAGGTGTGACGCAGCGCGTGGTGGAAGAATCAGCACAAGAGGCAA
>JAWWLV010000179.1:699582-719590 GCA_035041135.1 Platyrinchus mystaceus
GTCTTTTGGGCACCACTAAAGCAGGGAAGAAGCACAAGTCTCATTAGACTCTATTGAGCCCTTCATGCCTGGCCGCCGTCTTAGGTCCCTGAGGTGGATGTTCTTTCATCCACTGCTCCAGCTCAGCCTCGGGGTCTGGGGCACTCCCAGCAGTTAGCAATTCCAGAAAATCTGTGGGGAGCAAGTACAGATTAATGTCATTCCTTGAGAAGGACTGGACAAAACAGAGCATCTGTATAGGTAGCAGTAACATCAGGGGAAGGGCAGTGGCCTATCAATGTTTATGCATCTTGGACAAGGCCAGCTTGAGGAATATAAAGACTACCAAACTGCACCCAATTTATCATTTACCAAGTACAGATTCGTAACTGTTATAATCACCAACATATGATAAATGTAAATCCCACACTATAAGAAATTTATACTGTCTTTATAGGTTTTTTTCTCCCTGTGAAATCCTGGACTGGTTTACAGAGGGAAATTAATGTGGAGTAAGCCACAATAGAATGTGTGGCTTATATAAATATTTATTTAATTTAAATAAATTTCTTTAAATTTAAATTATTTAAATTTATTAATAAATAATTTTATTTAAATTTAAATTTATTTAATATAAGTATATTAATGAAGTAGGTTGTTTTATTAATATATCACTCCTAGTCAATACTATGATACAAAAAGTTTTAACAATGTCTTACTTTAGGGAGTTAGTGTATTGTTGCTAGCTCATAACAAGTTCTGTTCTTAGCCTTCTGTGAATCAGTTTGCCTTTGTAGAGCAGTCCAAAGCCTATTCTACAATTACATATAAAAATAGGTGGTCTCATTAACCATTAAGGAGCTGGCGTTTTTTGGTTGCCAAGAAGTTCATGGTCTGTGCTAACTCACAATATAGAGGCTGTTAAATATCTATACAAGCCTCTAGCAGACTGATTAGTTAACATATAAGGTGTTTTTATTACCTTAAAACTCTAATCATATAATGATGTGAGTTCTTCAGCTTGAGTCCAAAAAATGGATTAGATAAAAGTTGTGAGTCTTTGTGTCCTTCATCGTTTTGTATTCTATTACTGTACCCCTTCTTAGTCATCATATATCAAAGACACCCAACATTTTCTGTTTCTCTGCATGTTCACCATCTGATGTTTACATTTGCTTTTGCTGTTAAGATCTGAACTATTCTTCTTGTGCCTCAGTGCCATTAGGGACTCCTATTTGAAGACACCTCTGCAAATAATTATCTAAACACTGTGTGTCATAAAAGTTGTCCTGTGATGAATTTTTCTATAATTAAAATTATCATATGCAACTAGCAAGTTGATCAACTCAGCTGTATACCTGACTAATCCAACCATGGGATTTAGAAAATCTAGATTACAAATTAATTGAATGTGTGTCATGATCTTCTACAAAAACAATGCTAAAAGGCAAGAAAACAAACTTGTTTTAATTGCTTGCGATTATAATAGTAGGAAAACTTCTTATCAAAATAGTTTGGTATTTTATTTTAGTATCTATATGGTTGCTTTTCAGCAGTGAAGTAAAATAATTTAATGTTATTACAACAGTAACTGACACTGTTAAACATATCCCAAAACAAACAAAAATGTTCTTTTACCTGGTGACAGAATTCTGTAAATTCCTAAGAACTGTATGCACATTTGTACAGCACTTTTTAAGGAGACTCCAAGTAATCTAATCTAATAAATTTCTAAATTACTGCCAGAATTGGTCCACTTTTTAAAAAAAATGCTTTGATATATATATAGAAATGCTTAGATGGGGCTACCTGTATATGTGGGGGGAGAAATATTAAAAGAAAATTGTAAGCTTTTAATGCAATATGACACTGATCATACAGTGCTATCGTCTGCCATGCTATTAAGCAGGCAAAATATTTGAAGTACCTGAATCCAAATTCAAATATATATTTAGGCACTGTTGTGGCTTTGGCCTTTACAATTTGATCCCTTTTGGACCTTTTCTGTGGATTTTTAAAGCAGGTAGCATGTCTGTTAACTTGCTACCAAATTAGTCCATCAACCTAAAAAAGATGTAGCAAGTTAGAGCCCCTTTTTACCTTAGTTATACAACTGGCCTGTAGAACATGAATTTCATTTCTAAGGCCAATTAAAGTTTATTATTACTATAAACCATCCCTCTCAGTGTATGAGCAAAGCCACTGTAAAATGGCCTAATTTTTTACCTCTTTAATGAACAGAGTGTAAAAGTAAAAGTGTTTTAACAGAGATGCAATTCTTCTTGTAAAGTGAAGAGATGCCACTAATATTAAAGTAGAGTTTTGATACCTGGACTGCAAATTAGGAAGATGCTTATAGTCATGTGAGTTTCTGGAAAAAAAATTTAGTAAAAGTCCTGGGGTCCAAAAATGCCTGATGCAGGTGAATCTTGAGCAGGGTACACAACAGCCTGTATGGCAGAGCTGCTGGCTGCACTAGAGGACTGGGCATAGGGATCTCAGAGAAGTTCCTTTATTTGCTGCTATGGAGACACACTTGAAACTAGGGCTGTTTCATCACTTAAAAAGTGAACCAAGAACAATTCAGAGGTATTTGATTAATTAAAGATAAAGTCTACTTACGATTCTTATAGGATTGACTTCCATATTATGAAGTATATACAGACAGTGCATCTATAAAGTTAGAAGATGGACTACAAGTACAGCCAAAATTTCCCTTATCAGTTGACAGAGAGTTCTCTTTTTTTGGTATAAGGAACAGACTCAGAGAATCACAGAATCATAAGGTTGAGAAAGACCTTTAAGATCATCGTCCAACCACAAACCCAGCACACATCCCTAAGTGCCACATTTACACAGCTTTTAAATATCCACAGGGATGTGACTGAATCACTTCCCTGAGCAGCCTGTTTCAGTGCTTGACCAGTCTTTCAGTGAAGAAAGTTTCCCTAATATCCAATCTAAACCTGCCCTGGCACAACTTGAGGCCATTTCTTCTTGTCCTGTCACTTGTTATTTGGGAGAAGAGACTGACCCTCCCTGTCTACAACCTCCTTACAGGCAGTTGTAGAGAGCAAGAAGGTTTCCCCTGAATCTCATTTTCTCCTGGCTCCCTCAGCTGCTCCTCATCAGACTTGCACTCTGGACCCTTCCCCAGCTCCATTTCTCATTTGACTCGATGTCTTTTAGGCTTTTATACTGTTCTCTATCCTCACAAAATCTGAATGGCTGGACAGGAGGCAACTTTCCAATGAATGTACAGAGTGCAAGCCAGGTCCTGTGTACCCCAGCAGTCCTCCACAGGGAAGTGGGACAATATTACAGTCTTGAACTTTTTAGGGAGCACCTTAAGCAGCGTTGAATGTTCAAGGGTTAGACAAGGGAGCAAAGGAGCGTGTTTGTCTGTACCTGACCTTCATCTATTGTCTATTCTGACCTTCATCAGTGCTGGAAAAGTTGCAAAGCATCAGTTACTTTAAGTTTGTATTTGAGTTACATGTTAAAAATATGAGATAATTCTTTTCACAGGGGAAGCTACCATATCAGAAAATGTTATCCTGCTGAATAGGGGGTAATGGAGTTGCAAGTGAGGTCAGGACCAGTACTCAGTACCAGTACTCAGAATACAAATTTTCTGAAGAAACGGCAGACAGTTCATATGTAAATGCTTTGAATTTGCAAGCACAGTCTGTTCTTTCAATTAATTATCTCATACTTTATGCTCTGCCAAATTGTCAATTATAATACTCCAAAAAATCTAATCTTAAGCAAATTGTAGAGAACAGTGACATTCATAACAATAGATTAATGCCAAGTATTTCAGAATCAGCTGAAGGATACGTGCAGTTTGGGTTGAAGGAGGTAATGAGTCAGATTTGGGGTTATCCATTTTGCTACTACTTTTTTTGGTTTAGTTTAATTTTTAGTTTGTATTACTTTTAATGCTATAAACCAGAGTGTTTTCAATGGAGATTTCACACTGTGTGAAAGGCACTCAAGTTCCATTCAGGGGACTCCAATTTTTATCAGCAGCCTGAGGCACTTAACACATGTTTTACAAACATACTGAGGGCCCTTGATTTTTCCTATGGTTTCAATGAAAGAATCAGGTTTGTCCATTTCTTTTGTACTTATTTCAGACCAAGAAGAAGTTGAGTGTGTACCCTTATATCTCATTAAAGTAAAACTGAAGATACATTGCACTATTTGAAACTGGACTACAAAAAATAAACACTCAGCCACAGAACTACAGGCCTATCTCAAGCTTTCATTCAACTGCAAAACACTCACTGATCTCAGTATTCCTTTGGCTACTGAATCCTGAATTTTGGTTTTGTTAAAAATAAGGAACGTGCAACACCAGTTTTGCAACATTAGAAAACATATATATGTTTGGTTCACAATAAAACAGTCCTTTGTTATACAGACTACTATAGTGCTTGACAAGAATTTGCTCTATGAGTATTTTGTAAGCATTTATATCAATATGTTTATTTATGTTCATGCACGTACAGAGGCTTACAATCTCATCAAAACACAATCAAACCACCTCAGCTGCAAAATTCTACTCAACAAAGCTAGATGTATTTATACTTGCTACTGACCCAGCCTAAGGATTTTTGTCAGTAAGGCCTGATGCAATGCCCACTGAAGATAGTGAGATGACCTGAAGAAAATACCTGGAATGCATAATTACACAAAATACAAACTATATAGAGGGAGGAAAAGAATATTTTCCTTTCCAAGTATCAGAAAAACACTGGATGAGAGGTATCCCCAGTTGTGTGAAAGGGTTTGGAGAAATTTCTCTTTAACCCACAACACAAAATAATCCTTATGTCAGGCTTCATCTGTAGAATTCTTACTCATGTAAATATTATAGGGCTTCATGTTTTCTTCAATGACTTTTAAACTTCTGCATTTCCCTTGAAGCAGAAGAAAAACAGGCGCCTGATTTTTGCCCTGTTTTTCCCAGTGTGGAAAGGGGCAGGGATAGAAGGAGAATATTTTTTAAGTGAAAGAAAATGTAAGCTTGTGAGTTGACACGAATTTCAGATGTTATCAATAAAATTAAATGTGTAGTATTGAACATCTGTGAAGTCATGCTTTTCATATGAATATTGGATACCCAAGAGATTTGTCAAATTTATAATAATTTGACTGCCATAAATGAGACCATTCTTAAAAACCTTATAAGTTAATAAGTCTATTGGAATAATGGATCTGTTTTTCATGAAAGTTGTTCCTATCTGAAGCAAAACATCTGTGCTCATTTCTGCAGAGAGACACAAACTACAGAAGGCAGTAACTGATGCCATATAATCAAGTAGGGAAGAAACAGTTATTGAAATAGAGAAAATTCTACATGATGTGAAATATTTGTATTGCACTTATTTCATGTTCATGCTATCAAAAAGTTGAATTTCATTATATAGGAAAACATGAAGGACACAAAAATATGTTACTGGGAAGCCAAAGAACTTTTTAAAAAATTCAGACTATGTCAAATTAAAAGACATTAAAGAAAAATGTCAAACTCAGAAATAAAAATGACCAGTGATGATTAGGAAAGCTATCCCATGAGTATATTAATAAAACTTAAAACAAAACTATAAAGAACTAGAGGAAAATGCCTGAGAGTACATAATAGAAAGTGAGTTAATGAGAGGTAAACCTGCTACCCTTCCAGAAGGTAGGGGTGGAATCTAAAGACATAGATAGTTATTTTAAGTATGGGAGAATAGGCACTGGAATTATTGAGGGTGTGAAGAGAATGTTCTTATGTGAAAATAAATTTTGGGGAAAGATTACTGAAAATACTAAAGCAAGCTATTTTGTGGCTATGAAAATCAAGATTAAAAAAAGTTTGTCCTAATTTCAAAGTGTAAAGAGAAGTTGCCTGCAAGGATATACAACTAGCAATGCCACACAAAGCAAAATGAATAATGAAAAATGTAGATTTTTTTTTTGGAAAAGAGAAGGGATTGGTGCAGGGAAAGCCACTGATTCTAGTAGGTCCATGCCCCCCTCTCACACTGAGCAGCAGATGGGGAAGTGGAAAACGGAGTTATCTGACAGCTCTGAGCTCTTACTCCAGTACAGCCCAGACAATCTAATAAGCAGCATATCCACAAGAAGAAATAGGATGTCTCATAAGCCCCCAGTCCAAACTGGCCAAAAGCAAAAGGCCAAATCCAGATTCCACATGTGGAATTTTCCATGGCAAAAAGTCTATCTCTGTCTAGAGCACAAATAGGACTGCAGCTCTCCTTTAAGTGATGTGATCCTTCTTTCTATTCATCACAGATTATTTCATCATCTTTTGCCAATATAAGTTTGATCTTAATTTGGTAATTTTCATTAGTGGATTAAGGAAGGATGAACCAGCAGCTTCACACTATTTTACAAATTAAGAAAATCCCAGATTATTTCCAGACATTCTACAGATTTTTTTTTATGATTTTGAAAGACTTTTCTATACTGCAGTTTGCCACCTTTTAGGCAGAAACAAGTTTCTCACTTCACAGGTCTGCAGATGAAGAATTATTACGATGCTGTGATGATAAAAGGTACATGTACACTCAAGATAGATATTAATCCAAATGTCTTTGAGCATGAAATCATTACCTTCAGGGGGGTTCCACATGTGGAAGTCTTGGAGAACTGAAATATTAGTTATTTAATTTTTAAAGAGCTATTTCAGGCAAGTGTTATTTATGTGAAACAAGTTTTTTGGTGATGAAACTACTTCTAAATCCTCTATTTTACATTTCTTATCTGCTGAGGTGTGTTTATTATTACTACAGTGACCAAATTCATGAACTGTAGAAAGAGAAAACAATGCAATGGAAATTATGACCCAGGCCATTGAGATCAAAAAACCAAACTTTTCCAGATAACAAGCATCATTAAAAGCTAAAAAAAATGGATAGAGGGAAGAAGTGAACCTGAACAGGTGTTCCATTTCTACATGCAACAGAAATACCAGGAATAAAATTATTAAGTGCATGTCTAAAAGGTGTAGTGCTGAGAAATAGGACCAATTACTAAAAAAATTTTTTCTGACTTCTACAACGTGGTTTTCAATTTTAATATCCTCAAGAAAAAACATAAATTTATTAAAAATATCCTATCAATCATAATCTATCTCACAAAATACCCTCCTGCTTTTCATATGTCACTCTTCACTCTTATAAAGGTTTCCTGCCCTTGTGACAAAATTATTGTCAACTGAGTTGCGGCAATTCAAAGCATTTATGCAAATATGCTGTAGATTCATTCAGTTGAATTTTTCAGATTAAATAACAAACCAAAAAACGCTGAAAGATTTTTTTTCCTAACTCAGGTAATTCCATGTGCAGAAGTTGGCACAACCAAATCTGCAGCACAGGGTCAGGAACAAGTGCTAGAAACAGAAAACTCTAAAGCTGTCTGTCTTAAGAAAGAATCATATCAGAGCATGCAGGTAGGAAGCCTGTATAAAACAGAGATGTTGAAAAATACTATGATGCTTATACCCTAATATAATCTGTAAGTGGGCCTAAAATGACAGCATAACTCACTCAACTGAAATTAAAAAAAACATCTATGGCATGTGACAGAAATACTCACAATTAAAAGGAAAAAACCCATCTTCTTTTATAATGTTAACCATGAACATCTTATTATGGCTCTTAAAATCCCATTCTTATGCATAGAATTGAATAAACAAAAAAAGGAATGACCTTCAATTCTTAGCCTTTATTTGCCTTGAACACCCCTCAGAGAGCAGAGATAATAGAGTTTTTCACCTTCACACCTTTTGTGTGTGTGTGTGTGTGTGTGTGTGTGTGTGTGTGTGTGTGTGTGACAAAGGACATCTGGGATATATAGAGAGAAAAAAACAATGCACTATGTAAAGGAAAAACCTCTCTGTAGGGAGCCTCTGGGAGCCCCGTGTTGCTTGATCTGTTCAGGTGGGTGTGGTACCCAACTCTGCATACGTTTCCATATGCTCTGTGTGTCCATGACAGTGCTCTTTTCTCAGGGCAGGGAGAGATCAGCATTGCTTTGTTGATGTACTGTGGGATATCAGTTTATGACATGATTACATCAGGGGCAGTGAGGGTAATTTGGGATGTGTATTCAGAGTTGCTCTGCTACCCTTACCTTGGGCGCTGCTTTTGAGGGTCCATTAATAATCACCCAGTCTGCAGGGGGAACAGGGGAGGATGATTTTGCCCAGATTTTCACCCCCTTTTTGTCCTTCAGGCCTATTACAACAGCTTTTGAGAATTTAGAATTGCCTTTGGATGTTAAGGAAAGCATGTTCTTGTTACTAAGTCTGCCAGGCCTCCTCCGTGCAGTCCACACCATAATTAGAGTTACAAAAGAAATTTTTAGGCAGATCTTTTAGAGATCTGACCCAAGGGTGGATAGTGATGAGTGGCATGGAATGTGGGAGAAAATGGGCCAGCTTTTGAAGGACCTTTCTGTTCCAGTGGTTTGGAAGTTCACCTCTGAACAACTCCAGGACCCTGATGAAGTGGCAGAATATTTAAAACAAAAATGCTGTGCAATTCCAGAGAGGTACAGAGAATGCTATTCCTAAACTACAACAGTCTGGTTTGTTTAGTCCACTCCTTCATAATCTTTTTATAAATATATCTACATATGTATACATATTTTTAAAAAAAGAGTTCTTGATGTACGTGTAAAAGTAAAATATGGATTATTTGATCTCAACCACCATGAGAAGGTGTGAAAGGTTTCTTTACTGTCTCTAAAGCTTTCAACAACCTTTGGCCAGTTAAAGCATCCTGGTCTCTCATCCCTGCCATTTTATTATTTCTCTGTTCTCCTGGCATAAGTGTTTACTCATCCACGCTGTGAACCAAAGCAGGGAACTGATCTCACTGACAGGTATCCAGCAGAGAAAATAATAGGTTTGAGTTGGTCGAGCTTCTCAGCTGCACAACCAGCTGCCCCAGCCCACTGAAAGGGAAGGGGAGGAATTAGAAGCTGGAGGGGCAGCCTAATTAAACCAGCACTGCTGTTGCTGTGTACATTCCAGAGCATCCTGAATACATTCCTCAGTCATTCTGAATATTGATTTAATGTTAGAAAATACCAGAGTGCTGCAGTTTACTTTGATGATTTAATTATTTTTTTAGCAGATATCTTGATTCCAATGTACATCTTTTAACACAGGTTTCAGTGGTGAACCTTGTAATTTTTACAGTTTTATGGTAATTGTCATAGGCCTTAATTAAATTAATAGGTTAGATGTTGATGTTTTAACAGGCATATCATTTAAATGTCTGCATGGTTTAAACAGAACGGGGTTGTTTTAGGTTTTTTTTCTGTTCAGCTGCTGAGTAAACTGAGAAAGAGAAAGTAAAAGGAGCATATTTAACAGGCAACCAAAACCTGTGTACTCCTTTGATGACATGTGGAACTGATAACTGGACTGAGAACAAAGCTGGGAATGCCTCAGGATCCTGAAAGATGAGCCAGGGAAGTGAACTGTATAATCCATGTAAAAAAAAAATGGCCTAACAAGAATGCATAATGTTCTGATTTGACCAAAGGAAACTAAAAACTTACATTTGCAGGGATTTAGGGCAAAACCATTAGAATTGTTTTCCCTGTTGGTGCTGGAACTCGTGATACTTTCAGGAGACCTCATGTATTTTGCAACATGAAATGCCTTGACTCAAGAGTTATTACATTTTTTAACCTTTTCCTTTTAAAGCTTAAAGGCAAATATGCAATAAATCTTACAGACTACTTTGCCCCAGAGTGATATGTATGTGTGGTGTGCATGCCCTGAACCAAGAACCACAGTTTTACTAATCAGGGTTAGCAAGTAGTGATACCTATTAACTACTAAATAATAGGACACATTCTTCCTTCACTGACCCATTATTTGTCTTTAAGAAGTGTGCATCAAAGGAAGCTTAAACATACTGCTGCTAATTTTATTGTCTTATTGTACGTTTGTTGAAAATAATAAAATGCTTTTTGCAATTTTATAACAGACATTTTCATAAAACCTACCAGCATTGCAGCTTTCTATGTAAAGTTTAAATTAATATTGCCATTTTATACCATAATACTTACCTAATTAACATGTGGAAGGATTAACTGCTGTGACATTGGATGTTATACAAATCTTAGGTTACACAGATAATTAGAGGTTGAACAGGGCACAAATATGAACAGCTATGCCAGGCTTCTGCTCCATAATGTCCCTTGGAGAAGTTCCTCTCTCTTCACTGACTACTGTGAGAAGTTAGGGAGATTTAGCTTAAGCTACAATTAGCTGGTGTTTATTCTCCCTAAGTACCAATGCAGAGATGTCCATCAACATCAGTCAAATTTTTACTCCATACTTTGTTTATACAGTGCACTTTGTGAAACTCTCTCATCTTAAGAATTCTGTTATATTGCCTGTTTGGGTAGGAAAAAAAAGAGATTCATAGCCTCAATTGAAAATTTCCATTTAAAATTTGATTTTTTAATATTAATTATGTAAATCTTCTGCCTATACATAATTCTTAAATGTTAGTAAAATGAGTTTGTACACTGCTTTCAGGTACATGGAGGGATTTTTGGAATGGTCCTGTGCAGGGCTGGGAGCTGGACATTAATGATCCTCGGGGGTCCCTTTCAGCTCAGGATCTTCTATGATTCTAATTTAATCTTCAAGTAAAATAGAGAAATAAAATGTGTTCACATCTGAGTCTGGAGGGTGAAATCTGTTTGAATAACTGCAATATCCATATACAACAGTGTATCATTACAATTTCAAACAACCTGGAAAAATATGTAACTGGCTACAATGAAGTATTGAATCTAATGGAAAAATATTTGAGTGATATTCTTGACATCAAAATAACTTTCTTGTAAAACTAAAATAACTTCCTTGTTACACCAGAAACATTAGACAAGAAAATCAATACACAGAAGTAAATTAAAGAATAGTCTAAAATGCTTCCTATGAAGCAAAAAAAAAAAAAAAAAATCAGTGCAACCATCTAAATCTGAAAGGGAAATATAAGAATTCTTGGAAAACCAGGTGAGATGAGAAATCAATATTGAACACAGACTTGTCAAACAGAGGACACAGAGCCTATGTGTAGCAAAATGCCTGAGCTGAATTCCAAGATAAACCTTTTTAAGCGGACACATTGTAAGTCTTGGATAGGATGCAGCAGGCTCATCCCTAGCAAGGATAGTTTTGAAGTCCTGATTCCACAGATGTCCCTCTGAATTCAGCACCATCTTTTCACACAGACCCTCTCCCTTCTCCTGTTGTTGCTCTCAAGCAACTGCTTATGAAGTCATGTAAACTGCATCAGGGAACTCGCTCAGCCTGAAAATAAGCCTGGGGAAAATAACTACACAGAACAGGAATGAACTGTTGACACTGTGGCAAGAACAGCCTGACCAGGCACTCTTACTGAAACAGATGAAACAATGTGACATAAATGAGCAAATCATCATTAATTGTGCTATTCAAATATAAATCCTCAGTCCACAATGAACAGTTTCTATACAAAGCAAACAGAAAGAGCCGTTTAGTTTCCTTGGAAGAGATCTCATTGATCTGACTACAAACGTGGTGTTTACTTACACCTCTTGTTCTAAAAGAGGAAATACTGGATTTATGCCAATACTGTATGTGTCCTACTTTTTTCAATGGGGAAACTAATGCCAATTTTTGCATGGGTCTTTCAAGCCTATAATAAGCTGGGCTGGCACAAAACAGATATTTGAAATGGATAAGTACTTTCTTCTGAGCTGAATCTGAATGGTAACAGAAACAAAACAGGTTTATTCTGGTACGTAAATCCCACACCTATTACTTCTTCAACCCTGAGGGAAAACACAGGGTGAAAATAGAATGAAAATTATTCAACTTCGAAGGCTGATCCTCAGACCCTGTAGAAACCAGTCTTTTAACCTACCCTGTGGCAATTAAAGTCTGAAGAGTAAGTACAGGTGAAAATGATCAATAAGCACCACAGATTCTCCAGGCAGATATCAGAAAAGTTTGTATTTACCTGAAACAAATCTGTAATTCATAAATATAGAGCTCAAAATTGCCTGTCAGTGAACCTTCCTTCCCTTTTCCCCTAGGATGCTCAAATATTTTGCCTTTACACTGAATGTTTGAGTATTCCTCTCATCTTCTACTTATCAGGGGAACGGGGAGAAAACAAATGAGGTACATTTTTATATATATTTATTTTTCCTTATCCTTTCCTAAATACTTCCTTGTAAATATTTTAAGTTCTGTGAAAGTAATACTAACAAAGAAGAAAACAGGAAAACCTAAGAGACAATACATATATCTATGCTACAGGAAATGTATGGGGAAAATAGAGAAGCTTTGGCAGCAATCCTTACCCATCTCTCTGGACTGTGAAGAACAACAAAGAGCACATTAATTCCACTTTTATTCCATCACAGATTTTTTATATACTAAGCTGATGATGTGTTAATACAAGGAACTACCCAGATGTACCATCATTCAGTATTTAACATCGCTGTGATAACTAAAACTCCAACGCTGAAGAAATGTCCTTTGTGTCAGCACATGCTTATTTGAGTTTAGAGCAAATAATTACAATCACTGTATGCATTCCAAGGTTATGTGAATGTATTTCCATATAACTAAGCTATCAATTAAGAAAAAGGACTTTTAAAGCTTCTCAGGATTTTCAGGCAGAAGAGGAAATAAACAAACAAAAATATTCAATTAATGGCAGCTCGTGAGGCCCCAGTCCCTGTCTTGGAAGGCTGGGCATGAGACTATAAGCCTCATGTTTTACAGCTTTTAGGATTTTGCCATCCTTTATGCAAAGGATAAGACAACCAAGATATCCCTGCTGATGCTTAGCCTGAAGCAATACTACTGCCAGACAAGCACTACCTGAAACAGAGGTTTATGCAGCAGAGTTGTACACCAGGACAGAGATCAAGAGCACATTATGTGTCAAATGCTCTGCAACTATATATGCTACATATTTATTTTCCCAGGAACACATTTTTAGTCACTACAGCATGACAGTACCTCATGATGGCTGGTCCCTTGTTGCCATTGATGTTGTGAAGGGAGAGAGCTCTCTGCCAACAAAGAAATTCTCACACCAGAGGGATTCCCCAGTGTCAAAAGTCAGTTGTTTTACCAGCTCATGCAGCTAAACAGAACAGCTGAAGAAAAGTAAAAACTAAGAATGTACCAAATAAGGCCCTAGTTTAGCTCATTGAAACAAGCACAGGTCTGTATGATGCCCTGTATCAGTGCCAGCATGCATGGTACAAGAAAGGCAGCAGAAAACTGAGGCAGTAACACCTCAGCAAAACATGGGTTGGAGGCCCACTGTCCTGTACTAGACTCAGCTCAAAACCTGCCCGTTTTCACCCATGAAAGAGTGGGACCCAAGGATGTCCTCCTGTGTTACGCCTTGGCACAATACTGCCCTTTGAGGTGGTTGTCGCTGAGCTAATTAACTGCGTCGCTAAACGATTGGAGTGAAAGCAATAACTATTTGTATTTTGGTAAGTGTATTAGTTATCAATTCAAAAAAAGGTCTGAGAAAATCTTTTTCTCAGGACTTACTGTACACTGGTTTGTGAGGGTGTGAGGAAGACAAGCAGCTCCCTGTATGATCATATAGCTTTTAAGTTACACAAAGGCAATGAGATGTATGCCAGTAATCACAGAGGAGATACATCTTTGCACTATATTTGGGACAGGACTGAGGTTATCAAAGGGAATTGCAAGCACAACAATTCACAGGAGCTAGTTATAATCTCTCATACAGCAGACCATGTCCTGGGCACGCAGGAGGAAAATATCACCTATCAGCCCTGGCAAACAGGCTCACCCAGGTACAGGTCCCTCCCTCACAGCACAGCTATTCCCCTTGTAACACAAGGATGGAAATTCTGTTTCATTTCACTGGGGTGATGCTTGAAGTTAGAAGCAGTTCATTCTCCCCATGCCTGTGCAACTGAGCTGACCCAATCCTGTCCCCAGCAAACTTTGAGGCGTATGCGTAGACATTTTACGTGTGAGTTCAATAAACGGATTTCCATCAACCATAAACTACCCAACAGAGGAACAGCTTGTGTAAAGCTATGCACATATCTGCCGTCATCACAGACCACTCGGGCTTTGCTCTCATGGTTACCATGATATCATCACAATCCCTCAGAGTGCGTACTGCCTTCTGTCTCACCACAAATGTCAATTATTAATGCCTGCTCATCAAAACAGCACATCATCTAGAAATGCTTCTTCTTTCTCTCCATATATCTTTAAAAAAAAAAATTCTCTCTCATAATTTCTTATAAAAAAGCACATGTAGGAAAAAAAATTGTTTGCAGATGTCTGAAAGAATTTGCCTCTCCTGGATTATCTGGCCTGCTAATTACCCACAAGAAGTGTGGTGGGTATTTATCACTAGAGGAGAGATAAGCAAGGCAGGTGGGAAATGTTTATACAGGCGAGACAACTAACTGTTCCTGGTGCCAAAGCAAACAGGTGCAGATTTTATTGATGCAACAAACATGGAAACAAACCCAAACAAATACACAGCTGATGGGGGATATTTCTGTACCACAAAAACAGTACCTACAAAGTTAAACAAAAGATGTTCCGTTTCCTGGTGGTAACACTTTCAAAAATGGGACTTCTCCTCTACCTTCCGAATGCCAACATGAAGGATTACACCTGGGGGGTTTTAAGAACGTTATCCCACAACAGCTCTTCCAGTATACCTGAAGGAAATTAACTGGCATATTCAGATCACCCTTTTTCTTGGTGATCTGACCTTAGATAGCAGCACAGATGCATAGCAGTAGTACAGCCAATTGAAAAGCTACTTTAGCAGCCTCTTCCCACTCATCCAATGGATAAAATACACTGGATTACTGAGGACATTACTGGGTATCCCTCCATCACATCCAGAGTCACATCAAACTGAAATGCTAATGTAAATGAAACCTGGAAGCTTTTTTGTGTGAAGCAAATCCTTTCAACTGTCTCCACGTAACCAATGTGGTTCACACAGCAGAGCAACATTCGGCTGTGCAGAGCAGAACTAAACCAGAAGATGCACACCAGATCCAGTAGTGTTCTGTCTACAAAACCAGCACAGAGGTCATCCAGAGGCACCCCCAAAAGGGGCATCAACTGTTTTACTCAACAAACTCATTTTATTAAATATTAACTCCTACTGACTCCACTGAGAAACTCTAACCTCAATTTTTACCATCTATTTTGGACCAAATTAATTTTCTCTCTTTTCACTGCTTTCAAACAACTTAGATTAGTAATTTACCTTCCTGCTAAACTGTTTGTTCCATATAGGTCAATGTAAAATATTTGTTTGTTAAGCTTATTTTTAAGAATGAAATACAGCTAAGAGTAATGAGAGCTAGGAGGGTTGTGTGGCAAAACATGCATGCTTACCAAAAAAGAAGTGCAATAAACACTTTTTAAGACTATACAAAGACCTGAGCTGCTTTCCAAAAGCAGAGGTCTGATATGTCTCATCAGAACAGCTTGAAATTGGCTGCAAGGGTGCCTATAAAAATCATTGAGTAACATTCCATGTTCAAGGCTTATGCATGTTTTAAGAAGTCTTGTAAGCTTGAAGGAAGATGTATTTCAGCAATTCTTCTGGCTGAAAGCCTGAAGTGGATGGAGAGGGGCAGCTGCTTCACACTTGAATAATGATGAGATGTGACAGGGTTGTGTCACTTCTGGGGAGCTGGAGGTTATGGTATTTCACTGTAAATTACTGTCCAGTTGCATTTCCTGGCCAAAGACAGACAATGAGATTATCTCACACATCCAGCCTCAGAGCTGACACTCAGCCTGATAAGACCACTAATAAATGAACAATTATTGAAGACAGCTGAAGCAATATCTTCCCATACACCGGTAAGACCCCAAGCTGCAAACTCACAAAAAAGAGTTTTACTGTAAAAATATAGAAGGCTCCAAAAATTCACCCACTGAATTTTTAAAAGAGTTCTCAGTTTGTTTAACATCTTAAGAGAGAGCACAAAGGAGAAGAAGCTGCACATGTTTTCTCAGGGTGTACTTTTACTCGTAAACCTTAGAAAATAAGAGAAGTTGGCAAAAGTTTTAAAGGGTAACATTCAACCAAAATAAAGCATTTCACAAAGCACTGACTTAGCGCATGCTAACACATACAACTTAGCAAAACCCAGCCCACCCTGTCCCAAGTTACCCAAAAAGGTCAAGAAAAGATATTAGAGGAAGAGCAGAGAGAGAGAAAAATTGAAAATCATAGCTACCGGAGTTCTGTGAGAGTCACGTGCTCAGGTGGCAGGGTTTAGGTAACCATGGGGAGCACATGTTGCTGCTTTTTTTTGCCCCTGTGGTCACAGCCCCTGTCCCAGGTGGGACTCAGTTGTGCCAGCCCTTCTGGGGCTGGGTGTGGTGTGGGCAGTGCTCTCCGAGCCCAGGGACTGACAGCTACTCTGGGAGGAACCAAGGGCCTGGATTGGGACAGGGAACCATCCCACCTTCATGAAATTTGACCTGCTCTTTCCCCCCTAAACACACACTCACTCAAGTTGCTCTGAGCCAATAATTAATATAATAGTCCAGCGTCTCACAATACCTCTTACCACAGTGATTATTACTCACAGCATATCTACTGGGCACTTCTTTTCATCAGTCTGGGATATGGAGAGGCCCAGACTGAGGAAGCTGGGGCAACCTGCTTATGCTACTGTGGAATTTTGGGCATCCACTCATTAAGAGACCCTTTATGGTATTTGGCTGTAGAGAAGGATATATGGGACAAACAGCTTCCACTCATGGCAGAGGAGGAACATGCCAATTACCTTTAAATAGCAGAATCACTTTAGAGAGCAGTCAAAGCTCTCTTATGTATCTCAAAAGCACGTGGCTGTAGATGTAACGTGGGGTAACTGCTGCACTGTATGTTAACTCCCTGGCTGCCTCTGCACTCACATCTGCAGTCAATCCTTGAAACCATTACCTGACCTGAACTGCGAGACAGTCTTTCTTTCCGATCTCCCTGCTGCCCAGAAATGCTTCCCACCCCTAGAGAAGGGAAGGCAGAAAACAGAACAGCATAAAGACTACTGCTTCATTAAACAGTGTCAGGGTCCAAAAGGATTTCCTGCAGTACTGCAGCATCTGGGTGTGGAAAACCACAATAAAAGGCAGGTGCTGCCTATTTCCAGGACACTCATGTGATGGGCAGCAGGGGTTATAGGCCCTCAACTCCTCCCCCCAGTACAGCTTATTATAAAACTTATTTTCCCTTGGTGACACTGTCCATAGTGAAGGAGAGGAATGCATTCTACAGAAAAACGAATATGCTCACTAAAGTACAACCATCTTTTATTTGAAATATTGAATATTGTGTAGGATCATCTCTATAAACACTTGATGGTCTCAGCTCTCAATAAAACTTGAGACTTTTATTTTAGTTTAAATTTTTGTCCCTTAAAAAAACTAAGATCCTGAATGTTTTCATATACTTGTAGTTGTTCTTTTTCGTTCTTGCTGCTTCTTTGTTGTTGTGATTTTTCTAGAAATACCTGCATATTTATTAGAGATTATTTGCTATTAAAAAAAAAATAATGTTTTTGTTGCTCTGAGAAGTAGCAGATCACTGATTTATTTAGTGATCTTAGTGGCAACTATTTTCAAGAGCTTTTATGAGGTTATTTGATTTTCTTTTAAGAAATCTTGCTTGAATCCAAGTCTTAGCCACCATACCCTGTCACGTGAAACATTTTTTAAGTTATTCAAATAGAATATATTCTTCTCCCTTTCCTATGTAACTGTTGCCTGTAAGATAATTCTCAAAAACATTCCCAGCTTCTCTTTCTTGTTACTGTCTCAATAGCCCATTTTAGTGGTTAGTACATGACATCTTTTAGTGTATTAGTCTATGTGGACTCAGTCTATTCAAACCACTTACCATAATTGCTCATTTCACACATATTTAGAGCAACCATCTAAAAACAAAAATGAGAAATCCATATTTCAGAGCATGCTATCAGCATATACAAGTAGTCTTGCAAGTGTTAGTTTCTCTAAGTAAAACAAGAAATAGTTACATTAAAAAGAAAACAAGAACACTTATACATCATATACTGCATTCACAACAGCCAGCTCCTTTTCTTATCAGTAGTGCTTAGAAAATGCTTCCTTATGACACCTTTAATTTCTTTAAGAGAAACAGAAAAATCTCTACCTCTGAATATTCTTTCAGATTTCTGTCTAATGTTATAGAAGGAATTCCTTTCTTGTCCTGGGACAACTAGTGACTACGACAATGCTAACTGTTTAAAGAACAGACAATTAGCAGACTAAATAATTAGTAGACACTTGAGCATGCAGAATAATAATTTGTAATTTCTTAGGAAATCTTTTTGCTGAAGCGGATCCACAGAAAGTTTGGGGAGATCTGCACTGTTATTTAAAACAAAGGCATGACTCATTTGTTAAACAGTCAGGAAGAATCAGATTGATCTTTCTATAGTGAAATAACTCAAAGTACTCTACCTGCAAGATGAGTCAAAGTTCTTCCCTATACTTCAATTCCCCGCCTGAAAGATCTGTGATATTTAGCTCAAACTCTAGGTAAAGGCACTGTAACTCCTTGAAACCTCTCCTTTGATACTCCTGAAGAGCCTTTTCAACTATTGTGTCTACAAAATCTTACCAGAGTACCTGCAACAACAGCCTACAAGCCAAAGCCCTGGTCTGTGTATGCTGTCTCACAGCAGAAGCACTTGAGGACATGGTTGAACATCTCATCAGGAAGAGCTGCTTAAAAGTCCTTTCCTGTGGCCAAGTATCAGAACATTCCTTTAGGGAATTGCACATGGGAATGACAGGTCTTAGAGACTGCTGCAATCTAGGTGGAGGCAGATCTGAAACATATATTTCACCATACCTCATTCTACGGTCTGTACAAAGATGCCTTCATGCCACATCCAGATGTCAGCAATATCTACTTCCCTGTAAGTTTTTCAGAACTCTCTGGGGCCTCTCTCCTGTACCAGTTTGGCCATGCCACAGAAATGCAAGTTATCTGCACAGAAAACCATCTTTTCCATAGACACATTTAAAAGTTTCATCTGCTTTTTATGAGATGCCCTAGGGAATTTAGTTTCTGTCCGGACTAAGAGAGACAAAAAAGAGATAAATACTCTGTAGGGGAATATAATACTCTGTGAGGAGGCACTTGCTGAGGCAGATATGTTCACATACTGTATAATTCTTCACTCATGGGAAACATGGCTGAGATGATGTCCAATGTAATCCTAATTACTAACCACAGTGTGGCTGGAGACACTCACACTTGCACTCATGTTAGCAAATAGACAGCATCTGCCAGTTTGATCTGTGTGGTTACAAGTTCTAAAACCTTGTGCAAGTAGGCAGAGTGACCAACCTGATTATCAGGCTGACTGACACTCAGGAATCAAAAGGTTATGGCATCCACTGAAGCTGTTTGTTGGCAGGCAGATTGGATAAAACTAAGATCCTATGGAGATAACTCAGGAGCATCTAATTATGTGAGGATAGTCCTAGCTGGACTGCCACCATAGGAACAAATTTTGGGAATTCTGCTGGGGGGCAGAAGTGAAATTGTCCTCTGCTATGCCTGTTATGGAAATGAAATGTCAAGGTTTTACTCTATAGCCTTCAAAATGCATTTTGTAAGAAATACTACTGCCTTCAGGGAAATATCTTTGCATGTTATGCCACACATTCCAACATGTCTGTCAGATCAAGGATTCTGTAAGCATTGTCACTTGTGACCAGAATGTGGGTTCAGATGCTTAGAGTTTTATTGTGGTTTTTTGTTCTGTACTTTCCAATTCCAATCAGAGCTCAAGATTGTTTATAGACAATATCATAGGTGTCTTTTCTTTTTCTTCCTTCCTTCCTTCCTTCCTTCCTTCCTTCCTTCCTTCCTTCCTTCCTTCCTTCCTTCCTTCCTTCCTTCCT
>JAWWLV010000179.1:737325-754574 GCA_035041135.1 Platyrinchus mystaceus
TTGTTCCGGAAATCCACCTGGCAGAACCATCCTCAGCCCCCGGGGGAGGCTGACTGGCAAACCCATGACATATTCCCAATAGGCCATTTGATCATCACTGCAACAATATCTCCAAACTAGATTGTGTTGAAATGCTCTTTCTCTTCTGGTAGGACATATAATCCTATACTTTTTTTCAGGGAAAAATTGTCTTGAGATGCAGTCCTATTGGAAGAATCTATTCATTTAAGAGCAAACCTGAATGTCATAAGTATGTAAGAGAAAAATATGGAATTATTCTTTCTGTTAAACAAAAATCAATGTTCATATGTTAGTAAAGTTTTGAGAATGATCTCAAAAAATTATATATTTATATTGATTCCTAATATAAACTAGGCCAATGTATTATCAAAATTTCATTGCAATTTAATTGTA
Source organism: Platyrinchus mystaceus (assembly GCA_035041135.1). NCBI lineage: Eukaryota > Metazoa > Chordata > Aves > Passeriformes > Tyrannidae > Platyrinchus > Platyrinchus mystaceus. The sequence goes on from JAWWLV010000179.1 coordinate 737,740, forward strand.
AATGATTCACTACTAATTAGAGAACAGTGTTCCAAGTTTCATTTTTAAATCTTCATTGCTTCAAATTCTTACTGTCTTAAAATAGATTTCTAAAAGTTTCAGATTCCTATTGTTTAAGGAGTACTTTTAAAATGAGAGCATATAATAGAGGGGCAGCAATTGTCCTTGTGTGCAGTGAGCCTAAACCAGCAGGTAAACACTTAGAACTTTCTTACTGATAAAGTCCTCTGCTTAGGTAATACACAACTGCTGTCTGAACCTGCTGAATGAATGCAATCAGCTTTCTGATCTTTTCTCCCAACCTCACTGTAGGAACCCAATATTTAGTTTATTGCCATGTAAGAAAGGTTGTGCTAGTTGAGAGGAATCCCAAAACAACAACTTCCTCTTCTCTCTTTCCTGGATATTTCCCAGCATACTCCCTGCCTTCAATTTGCGGGACAGGTTTGACAGGTCTGGGCAGTAAAGCAGGTACAGAAGTTAAAACACTGTCCAGGTACTCTTCAATGCATATTGTTTTATGATGTCCTGTGAACTCAGAGAGAATATTTGTCCCTTTACTGTCATTTCTGTGCAGAGTACCCGGGGAACAAGTGATCTTAATGAGAGTCAGATCCTGAGGTGGTATGAATCAGTATACAACTCATAGCAGTGAATGAACCAAGAGAAGAATACAGTCCTCCAGATCTTATATTGCTTCAAGTATTCCTTTGCTGATTTTGTTGCTCATAAACTGATCAAGCTAGGAAATTTAATAAAAAAATTATTTTAAGAGGCTACTTTAAAGCTAATAGGAATTTTGTGGGCTGGTATTTTTTCCATGCTCACTTAGTTCTACAAAACTGTTGCAGAAATCTCAAACTTAGGTTGTTTTTATGTGAACTCAGTTTCCTCTCCCCCCCCGTTCTTAGCCTTCTCACAAACACGAGTACAAAATGAGACTCCTAGAGTTCTTTCTCATACCTTCTGATAGAGCTGGTGATAAGTTTATCACATAGAGCTGGAGCTGCATTTTCTAGTTATGAATCATACTACTAGGCTTTACAGTAACAACTATAATGCCTCTTTCTCTCTTACTGGAAAAAGTACCAGATTTAAACATATTGAATTTATCCCATTTCCAAGAATCTGACTAGATTTCAGACTGAAGTTTCTACCATAGTAAGTCTCTCCATATCTGGTGCCAAAACTTCAGCATTTGCTTGCACATTTCTCTTAAGCTGGAAATGAATCCTGAGCATGCAGCATCACCTTAAAATATGTTTCTGAGGTGTGGGAGGAATTTCAAGATCTGAAAATGAACAAATCATGGAAAATGTCTTGAAGCCAAAACATGATGATAGAATGACATAGTGACTGCGTCATGATTTTTTTTCTGGCTAGAGCTGCCAGCATTCACTCTTCTGGAGATTTGGTATGTGTTAAATAGAGCAAAACCCTAAAGCTTCAGTAAAGTTTCATAAATGATGTGAATTTCTCCTAGGAATTAATCATTCATGCTTTACCTTGAAATAAACTAGATTTTGATATAAAGTACAAGTACAGAAAAAGTCTTTCAGTCTTAGCTTTCACTAGTTTTAAGAAAATTTATTTTAAATGGTCTACTTTTAATTCCCTGCCTGCGAGATTGAAGTTAGAGTAACTTGCAAGCTTCATGCTTGTAGTAGGTTGGCTCCAGTCAGCAATTAGGTCCACATCAGCCACTGGCTCACTTCCCCCCACCAGATGAGGGAAGGAAATTGGAAAACCAAAACAAAGAAAAAACTTGTGGCTCAATAGACTCTTTAACAATTGAAAAAGGAACAATAAACTCAACCTACCCTAAGTGATGCAAAGGAAATCACTCACCACCTTCCACCACCAAGCTGATGCTCAGCCAGTCCTTGAGTAATGTCTGCCCTGAAAATACTACTGCCTACTGATTTTATTGCCAAACATGATGCTATATGGCATGAAATATTCCTCTGGTTACTCAGGGTCCACTGTTCCACTGTGTTCCTTACCATTGCCCACTCCTAGCCTGCCCACTGCAGGGGCAGAGTGAGAAGCAGAGAAGGCCTTGAAGCTGTGCAAGCACTGCTCAGAAATAATCCACTGGTGTGCTTCCAAAACACTGTTTTGGTCAAAAATCTAAACCACAGCACCACACACGCTCCTAGGAAGAAAATTAACTACGTCCAAGCCAAACCCAGTACAAGATTTAAGGCACCACAAACACTAAGAGTGACTTCTCCACTTCTGCAATGTTTTCCTGTATTTTCAGTGCAACTATCAAACAGTAACAAACTAAAAAACCCTCTGTACTTATTCATATGACTTGTGCAATCCTGAATTACTAGCTTTTAGCTATTGACAATAACATTTCACTTGGAAAATTGCACATCCAGTATAACTACTGCCTACCTAAGGACTTCCCATTTCAAGCAGTTCAGGTGCCACCTTTGATGAACAGAGAGATAACAATCTCAGCAGTCATTCATGTCACCAGGATGGTAAGGACTGGTGCCACCATATCACTAGGATGGCACTAGGCCTTGGTGAAGGCTGTTCACGGTGTTCCCTCTGAGGTTTCAATTCTAATGCAGTCCAGCTGTTCAGTAAGGCCCATGTGAGAACCATAGTATGTATTCAGAAGTATTTCACTTGCAGGTAAAAATTCATTCAAATCAGTGCAAAAGCTTTAATTTGCCTCAGCAGAACCAGGACTTTACCACAAGTTCCAGTAAAATTCTTTCTGGCCTGAGTCGTAGAATCACAGTCATAGAATTATAGAATATTAAGGGGTTTAAAAGGACCTTAAAGATCATCTAGTCCCAACCCCCTCCACCATGTGCAGAGACACCTCCCATTAGACCAGGTAGCTCAAGGCCTTATCCAACCTGGCCCTGAACACTGCCAGGGTTGGGGCATCTCCAACCTCCCTGGGCAACCTGTTCCAGTGTCTCCCCACCCTCACAGTAAAGAATTTCTTCCTCAATATCTAACCTAAATTTCCCTTCTTTCAATTTGTACCCATAATTCCTTGTCCTATCACTACAGTTCCTGATGAAAAATCCCTCCCTGGATCCCTGTAGGCCCCCTTCAGATACTGGGAGGTTGCTATGAGGTCTCCACGGATTTCTCATTTTAACCTTAATTTCCCTGTGTCGTTCATTAGCATTCATAGTGTGGTAAGTGTTGTCTACATGCTTCACTTTCCCACTCAAAAGCAAGCTGCCTGTTCAAGCAGCAGAGCTTCAGACAGCAGCAAGATTGCCTGTAAAAACTGCAAAGAAAAGTCTAGACATTTCATGACTTTGTATTTTGTGAACAAACTAGGAAACATGTAGATAAAAAAATCACTAGTCTGTCACCACAGAACACTGGTAGAGACTGACATTAAATCTATTGATTTTAAGACTATTTTTCCAATTTCCTTTCCTAAATACTGATTATGGGTTTTAGAGCAAAACTAATTAAAAAGAAGAAAAGGAGAGGGAAGAGGAAAAAGGAAAAAGAAAAAAAAAAGAAAAAAGAAAAAATACTCAGCTAACATGAGACTGGACTATGTCAAAGTTTTAAAGCTGCTTACAAACACAAGATATATTATCTGAAATGCTTGAATAATTTATGGGCACTGCATTGGCCATCCAAGTTGGAAGAGGGTACGGATGTAACAGGATGCTGCCCACCTAAAACTGAACTGGGGGGAGAATCAAGCATGTTCCTTGGAACAATACTAAACACTGGATATCTGTTCTCTTTGGGTGATGTTTACTCCATATATTGCTGTTTGCAAAACTCATCAGTGAATGCTTTTTACTCTTTTATATGAAGACACAACCATATACAAGGACAAAATTAAGCATTTTTTACTGTTTTCCTTCTTTTTTCTTTCTAAGTAAATTTCTAAAAGTTAGGAGAATTTCTTGGTTCAACAAAGATCTCAGAATTTAGTCATATCCAGACTTCAAGCAAGTTGGTACTTTACATATGGACTACAGAGGAAATGGATACTTAGCAATAGTTATAGTGCTTTGTCAGGCACCTTTCTCATGAAAAAAAACCCACCAAAAAAAAAAAAAAATCAGTGTTTTGTTCCTAAAAGTAAGGCAACAGTCTTTCAAAATCTCATCCTAAACTGACATAGAAATCCATGGTGAGAAGTCTTTATACTCTACCTTGGTTTCATCACACCCCTCTCAATTTTTGATTTCCTTCTATTCTGGCTCTTCCCTTTTCTAACTCCTACTTCATCTTTGATTTTCTCTCTCTTGCCTATAGACACCTTTTTTTTTTTTTTGGCTTAGATTCTCATTGCAGGAGATAAAAACCCAAGTGCAACTCAAAGCATTAATTCAGAGTCTGACAGGATATTCAGAGTCCTCAGCTAGCCATGGAGGATTAACATTCAAACTAATATATAAACAGTCACAGAAAAAAATAAAACAATGGTCCACAATATCAACTTGTGTTGAAGACCAATAAAGCTTAGTAAAGTCTGGTAAAAGATATAAGAATCTGCAAGCCACAGAAACGTTAGGGAAAATAGTTATGCTATCAATTGCTAGTCTAAAAAATGACAAAACACCAAAACAACCAAACCCTAAACAAACGAAAAAGAAAGAGGGTTGGAGAGGGTGAAAGCTCAGACACGAAAAGGAGATGGGGAAGAGAGAGCACAGGAACACACAGGTCATATGTAACACGTGCTCTGGAAAATGAAACCACTCAGGGTCCTTGTTAATGGGACAATTCCACCAGAGCACAGAAAGCAACCACATAAAAACCCCTGTGTTGGACCATTAAGTTCCAATACAGTTCATGACTTACAAGCTGATTCTGTTTTTACTTTTCCATACAGCAGCATGTGCAGGCTAACAGGAGTGTCACAGCCCCCACAGAATTCTGCACATTTTTTTACACCCAAAGTTACATATACTTGGACTCTGGCAACAAAACCACCCTAAGGATTCCTTGCCACTGTAGCTAGCTGCTTCTTTTATCCCTTCTCTTCATCTGACACAACTGTTAAAGGAGTGTGGTCGCAAGCCAGTGGACTGAATATATTGTGGTTAAAAATTACCTCGTTAAAGCAACACCTTTAAAGATCCCTTTAAACCATGTTATTTAATCACTGATCCTGTTATCTGAATAGTTTTCTAAACTACTGTCTCAGACCGAGGGGAATTAGAAGATTATTAGGTGAAAGCAACTACAAGCAGGTAATAGATGCAGGATATGACCTCTTGAAAACCAAATTGCAGTCAAACCCCTTGCACTGCGGAGTTGCATCCAGAACACAAACTTCTTAGAGACAATCACATCCTCAGAGAAAAACAACTATAGCAAATAAAGAATCATTAACAAAGTTACTTTTTAATATTTAAACAGTAAACTATAAGTTCCACCCAATAAATATTCATATCAATAAGCACACATCAATAAGCATTAATTTTCATACATGATACTGAATTCAAACATCATAAAAAGTATCCATATAAATTAAGAACTTCAAAAGTCTCTGAATTATACATTTTTTCTCTAAAAAGAATTTTTTTTAGAGATGAAGTTGATGTTTTTCTTTTAATAAAGATTTTTTTTTCTATTTGTAAAAAGAGACCTTCTTAATAATTCAGAATAAAATTTAATCAGGCTATTACAGATGTCCATTTTCCTCCAGTGTTTTCTGACAGATCACTATGTATTTGTATGTGCAGTATGGCATATATTGTAGAGGGAGAAAGTCGAGAGTTCATTCCTATGATTCTTTATCAGACACTCCTTTTCTATTTCTTAAAAACTAATTAGAATACCTTGTCTACTGGGAAAAGGAATAATTGGACATATCTGCCCTCACTGTGCCATGTGACAAAGTGAAAAATCCTCACTAATGGTTCCTGAAACATCAATCTGAGGTAGGTGGCATTAGATGATTCACAGAAGACAACCATCTCTGTAGATTAATTATTTTTATTTTGTTCAGACTTGGCTGATTTATTTTGAACTAGTCATGGGGTAGTTAATAAATGTCATTCACTTCATTAAAAAACAAAGTTCTCATCCGTTGTAAATAGTAATCAAAGTACATGTAAGAGAACAAAAAAAGTGCTGTCTATAAAAGTGCTGTCTCTGCTTAGTATTACAAACCACCAGGAAATTAAGATTTAAAATGGTATAGAGACTTTTCAAGGAATTGTGCCAAGCTTCACTTTCCTGATAATATGGAAAAACTTGCATTCATAGAGCAAAATAATAACAACAACAACAAAAAGAAGACAACCCAACCTTGATTCTGATATGACAAGTGACTGCAGTACACAGACAGGCACCCAGATGAGATGGGCTGTCACCACTTCCAGACTGAGGACTGAGACAGGAATAGGTAGAATTGTTAGTCTGGGAATCACACCCAGGCTCAGGCACTGAGCTGCACAGGAAGATACAGCATTAACTGGGTTTTGGGGTGAGGAAAAAGAGCTCAGGCCTCTCTAAAAGGTATTTGCCTGGCAGTTTAGCAGCAACTGCACAGAGTTTACAAGAACCCAACTGTTTCATTTAGACACTTAATTCAAGTACCTAACACTCTATTACAGCCATCTATAAAGATATCTATAAAGCTATATAAAAACATCTATAAACACCTTTGCTGAAGAGATAGCTGAGGCTTTGGGAGATTTAAGGCCCAACACAAAAACCAAAAGTCATATGGAAGACAGAAGTATACTGAGATAATGGGACACTTAGGCTTTATTTGATGGCTTGCATATGGAAGATAATTCCACAATACAGAGCTTTAAAAGCTGAACTGACATGAATTTTCATCTCTTCTATCCTCACAATCTCATTTTTATCCCCACAAACAGTTCTGCCTCCTCTCTTCTGCCAAAACAATTGCTTTAAACCACATGATCCATTATAAGCAAGTTTGTTTATAGCCAGGATTAAAAAGACTACTACTAATAATAGATTTTTAAAATTTTCCTTAAAATTAAGCTCCAACTACCTTAGATGAGGGTGACTATCACACACTGGATTTTGATTAATCCAGAGTAATCACTGTAGAATAGATTTACTTCACTGTGCAAATCAGAACACTTCCCAAGTCTCATCTAACCCTACTAGAAAGAAAGAACTTGTTCTTAGAATGCAGTCTTTTTCTTTGCTGTATAAAAGGGGCTACTTGCTAAAAAAAAAAAAAAATCATGAGTTTAACCCTCATGATTTAAGTCTGTATTACTCTAACCAAAAGCCAGGATAAACCATTTTCACCAAATGACTGGAAAAATATTTCTAACGCTTATGAATAATGTAAAATATTTCCCAAAGCAAGGGACACGTCTCAGTTGCTTTAGCGTAAGTGAAGAGTAGATTCTTTGTTTCCCTTTGCCCAAGAAAGCAAACTATCTACCTGAGACTGGGCAGAACAAGGGAATCATCCTCTCATGTCAAGTGCAATAATAGTTTGAGACTGCTTTTCTTCAACATCTGAATAAACTCTGGGTAAATTCTCCACCCTAGTTTAGGTACCCTCTTGGCATTGAAAAATGCACTTATTATTATAATGTTCCATTCCGGTGAGATTTTTTTGATATACATGAAGTATTTGAATAGATTTCTTAAGTGCATAACAATATTAGTAATGAAAAATATTATGAAATATGAATAAACTTGTTCTTACCTCTTTGTTCAGTGTTGCCCTCATACCTTAAACGCTTGTTTTCATACTCTAAATATTAAGAGATAGAGCACTTTAACAAATCAATAGAAATGTGACTATCCTATGATGAGAAAAATTTCCCATAACATAAAAAGAGAAAATAGAAGCTGTATGACATTGTTACAGTGGATTTCTAAGATGATGGCTTCTGTATATGAACCAGAAAACAAAAATTAAAGCAATTTGCTTTAGATCAAATGTTTCAAAGGACTGATGTTGAAATATTAAGACATGTTGTACAAGTAAAATAATTCAACAGAAAAACAACATACTTGCTGTATAACTTTAATAACCTTAAGAAAGGAATCTTAATACTGACATTGTAGTAGTCATACTTAACATCTCAGGATTTACAAGTAGCCAACTTACATGGAATAAATACAATGTCTAAATATTAAACCAGAAAGAAACGATAATCTTGCAATAGTGAGCATGAACCTCACATGAACACAAGATTAACAGCAGCTGTGTGCTGTCTTTGGGAGGAGCCTCTTTTATCAACTAATCTCTATTATAAATCTGAACACAAAGATAGCACACAGCTTTTACCCTAATTTTGTTACTGTAAAGGTAACTAAATTAGTCTAATTCTCTATCCTCTTGTAAATTTTGCCTCTGAGTTGAAAAGTTAACTGTTTTTTTAGGTTCTCTTCTAAAATTACTCTTTTTAATTCTTCTGTGTTTGGTAGATTTATTTTATTCTAAACTAGGCTAAAGCATTATGAAATATAACTTACAAAATGTGCATTTCAATGAGACCTAATGTAAGAGTCTATTCCTGCTTCCACCAGATTTCTTTGCAGGCCCTACTCAGTCTCTGAGTGAGGTCTCTGAACAAGGTGCTTGTACAAAAAGGTTGATTAGTAGCATGTTTAACACCCTATTATAGTGTCATGTTCCTTTTGCCTTTTAGATATCTCTATATTTTAATATAAATAAATAAATAAATCTAGCCTTTGAGAACTGGTTGCTATGTGGTCTGAATCATATTCCCTCCTACTGTATCTCCTCATGTCCTCTAAGACACTAATCACAAACTAAATCAAACATGACAGACACCTCCATTTCTCAGGTCTTCATGCCCCCAGAAGGCATTTAGCAGTGTACAAAGGCAACAAAGGAAACATATTTAGATAGAACATCCATGGTTTTAATCCTCAAGGGAAAAATAGGATTAGATACCTAGAAAACAGAATATCTCCCTAGAGCTGCCTTCCTATTTTTTTCACCTTTGCAGATTTACTGGCTGGATGCTGAAGCCAAAATTTGTTTGTCCTCCAGTTTTTAACTGATAGCCTGGAAAGGGAAGTTGGGGTGGGAACCAAAGGTGTTATAAGAATACTTTTAAGAGTATGAATAACATTATAAAGTGAATGGGGACTGAGCAAAGAACATTAAAATAACCAAACCCAGGTTCTACAAAAATGTGAGTGCTCTCATCTCTTGTTAGCTTTAAGAAGAACCGAGGGTGCTTAGGCCCTACAATAGTATCTCAGCTGTCCTTAGGACATAGAGAACAAAGCAGTACTAGAAAAAGGTAAAACAGAACAAGAAAAAGCAAGAAAATATTTCCTTCTCCATAAAAGCAGTCTTGCTAAAACAAACAAACAAACATCACAACACAGATCTATCAACATAATTTAATATTAAGCATATACTGAAAATTGCTGCTATATGTTGGCTTCTAAGTTTCTATTGGCATAACAGCCCAAAAAAAGAAGCCTTTGGTTATTTACAGGTATACCTGAAAAGATCTCAGAAAGTCTTCAGGTTCTTTTTCAAAGTAGAAGGATTTTTCCTGGTGTAAATTCAGCTGACACAATTTTCTATTGAATAATACCTTTCTATCATTCACTGAAAAAACCAGCTGAGTCAAATCCTCTAGTACTACTGCTGTCTATGTCAAATGGGCCACTGGACCATTTGAAAAATCTTTCCCTCAGACTTGATCTTCTTTTATATTTCTTGAGACTTAGAAGGTCTACCATGTCCTACACTCTTGAGGAATTGCCATTTAACAACAATCAAGTCTCATGTTTGACCTATGAAACTGATGTCTTAATATCTTATCTCTAAAGATACAAATGCATAACCTCATCATAGACATACCAGAGCAGTCATTACTAGCAGTTTCAGTTATCAATGAGGTTTCTCAATTGTCTGTGCTCATTCCCTAGACATACATGAGACTGACTCCCTTGTCCTCTCTCATGGAATTCTATTTATGAAAAGCAAATGTATCTGTATCTAGTCATAGATTTCAATTAAGCCTTCAATTTTTTCTCAGTGAAAACAGGGGTACGTGCTCTTTTTTTGTGTCTCAGTTTTTGCTGGTGTACCAATCTCTGCTGGTTCATCTGTAAATAAATACAGCAAAGATTTAGCAACACCTTCACTTTAGTTGTAGGTGTAATTGCAATTGGAGGTGGTAGCCACTCTATTCAAGGGATAATTCTGGTGAAAAGTGGACGGCTTAGAAGTTGTTTTTCTGCAAACATATTAGAATGCTTCGCACATTCCAGAACAGCTGAAATACCTGCAAGAAACTACCCTCCACTGCAGTGTCTGAATGTATCAGTAACTTACAGGTCAGAAGGACAACTGTCAGCTTTCTGGACTGGAAACATTTTAGGTGTTATGGAAGCAAGAGAGCTGACCCAACCTGTATGTTGCTGGAATAAGGCATCTCATGGGTCCTACTTCCCTAGGGTCCATCTGCCGGTGATAACTTTCAGATGAAGGGTTTTTAATTTTGTTTTATTATGTATTAATATCTAGCTATATAAACTTTTATATAGAAACACGTGCACACATATGCAGAAAGACTTAAAAGTAAAATCACAAAAAAACCTGCACCCTACTCAAAGCTATCTTTTCATTGGTTGTGTACCAAGAAATCTCAGCCAAAAAATATGTCTTGCTGGAGTTAATATAACCAACAGCAAAATTCCAAGAGCTGCATGCTAACACAGAAATAGAGCAGATTAAAAAGAGAGAATACTGTCTTTGAAATTATTTTCCATACTGTTAACAGTAAATGCAAGACACAGACCAAATTTCAAAACCATTTAGCATTTGATTACATGAGCCACGAAATTTAGGAAATGAAAATACCCACCACTCTATTCCCTGTTTCTTGGGGAAGTGATCACTTTGTGGATGAGACTTCAGACACACACTAATGCCCATCTAGAAAGGAGCAAGTGGAAGACAGAGATGCTGAGAGTCTGTGTATCCCAATTATCACATCTGCTATGCCAATACACCTCTTACAAACATCCACGTCATTTTATCTCAAATGGTCAGTGTTGTTCTATAGAAAACAGTAGGGGCTATGACTTTTCTAGCAGCAGGAATGGTGTCCTGAGCAGGAATAGATGTGGGCTAGAAACAAAGACCTACGTGACCAAGATCACACAGAAGCTGATGAGCAACTATAAATAGGAGCTCCAGGACAAGCTGGATTTATGTCCATCAGTCCTGCATGTGACTGAAAAACACAAAAATTCAAATGAGGGTTTCATCTTTGGTCAGTTTTCTTATTTATTTTTAAAATTAATATTTCAGTAGTTCAATAGTTTAGTAATTAAAGAGCAAGAAATGTTCCCCTGCGGACAGCTCTTTCCTGGTGGGCTAACTCTAATGATAATAAAAGCAAGTACATTTCTTTGAGCTTTGAGGAGAGAAAATTGTGGGCCAGAATTAAGCCATACTAGTACTGAAGTCCCTGCATTACAATATGTGACGTGTTCATGTTGTCCTAAAACCAAAAGGAGTCAGGACTTTCCCTCAGTTTATCTTTTTGCAAATAATTGCAATAGATGGGAAGTGTTCTGGAAAACAATACAAAATAAAAATTAAACCCAAAGCATGTGAAGAGTTTTAATAACATCAACCAGCAGTGCTCAGCTTTATTTTAAAAACTCCTATTTCTCTGTTGCTTTACAGTGGAATTTAGCTTTCCTAGTTTCCTTTTTACACACTGCTATTTATGAATTTGATGTGGTAGTTGGTTTGACAGATGATAGGACTGTTTGCAAGTTACTTGTGTTTGGATCCTTATGTGAAAACTTCTATGGTTTTTTTTAAGCACTAACCTTTTTTTTTTTAATTCTTATTTTTTCTTTTAATGAAAGCAGAACTACCCAAGCTTTTTTTTTTCCCCCTCTAATTAATCTTCCTTAAACATATGGCAGCAACTCAACGATTATAAATGACCTCTAAACTCTCTGTGTATATTAAGGCCTAAAGCTAATCCTGTGGGATTTTAAATTTAATTTCATTTTTCTATAAAAAGTCTGACTATTGTAAAATTATTTTAAATTACTCTATGTACTGCTGGAATACTGTGCATGTGCATCTACTCATGTGCACACCGGGGCCAAGGACAGAGCCAGAATTGCGTATTTCTCATCCAAAGGAGAATACAGACAGTGAGAAAGATGTAGCACGGTATGTTCTTGTCAGAGATCACACACAAACTGCCTAAAACACAGCTTATGATCCTCCCACAATGGGATATTTTTGCTATCCTTAATGACGCCAGGCAGGTGTTTACAGTTATGATGTATGTCCGTCTAAAGTTGGAATTAAGCACAGACACAAAATAGCAATGCTTGACGCACTAGACCATGACATACTGTACGCACTGCAATTAAAATAAACTCTACTCCTGATCTCTTTTTCCTTTTTTTCTTTTTTTGTGAGGAAACAAGAAGAGCTATGAAGATGCTTTCTGGTTTGTGGAAAGCTGCAAACTATTCTGAGAAGTGTGAAAAAATAGTTTGCGGAATGAACTATATTTCTCTAAAACACCTTCTCAGCCTTGGCTCGCTCTTTGCCAGGTGATTTTGGAGAAGGAGGAAGGAAGGGAGCTTTCCATCTGTTGAGGTGTTAGGATTCTAAACACGTCCCTGAGTTAATTTTGACTCTTTAAAGTGTGAGATAAGTTAATATACTCTAAACCAATATATCACGTCAATCAACAGTGCTTTTCTCAATATCAGCCCACTCACTTCCGCCGCCTGCTTGCTGGCTCCAGAGGCTCCTTGCTCTAAAACTATGCTTCCCCTAAGAAATGAAATGTTCAAGGGGTATCAACAAATCATAGATGTCTCTAATAAAATAAACATGAATAGTGTGAATGGAAATAGAGAGGCTGACATTGTTTGTTCCCTTATTGTGTTTATGTACCATTTTACCTAAATATTTGCAAACATCGAGAAATACAAGTAACACCTTTTTTTTTTGTTAAAGCAGAAGGCAAAAAATCTCATAAAGAAACATTACCTATTTTATAAAATAACACTAAAATAGATACATCCCACAATATCTTTTTTCTTCATCTATTTCGTCTTTTCAAAACAGGCATAGAAGTCTCTAAAGTATATTAACATTTGCCAGATACTATAAATCCAAAATATTTGGAATATTATGTCATCATCCTGTCAGAATGTATGAACAAATCTTCTAAGTCTAGGTCTGCCTATTCCAATGTACTTTCCTGAAGAAATTGAAGATCACAGTGAGCATACAATGTTATGCTTTAAGAATCTAGGGATTTACAGAACCTTGAAGTTTTACCTGGACCATCAGATTTAGTAGGAAATTCAGGAAACATAGTCTATAAATCTGCCTAATCCCTCTACATATTTGTTCTCTACAACGTTCTGTGATAATGGGTTCTACAAACATAAATAGTGCAAAAAGCAATTTCTTCCATTAACTATAAATTTATTTACAAACCAAAAATTTTAGTCAGTATATCAGTTTGCATCTTTGCAAATCCTCTACCTTCTCTTCTACTTCTTCTTCAAGCTGCAAAAATGTAATTCATTACAGGTCACCTTACAGTCCATACGGAAGACATTCCACCCTTTTGATCAGTCAAGGACTTTCTAATTTTACTCAATTCTTTTCTTAAATTAATCAAGCAAAATTGCATGCAGTATTCAAATTTAAATTTACCAAATGATACAACTTTACAAATTCATTGATCCTGCAGCACAAATCATTTTCCTGATTTGCTTTAAATTCCTTAAATTCCTCTGCTAGTAATACCTAATACTCTATTTGCTTTTTGACCAGTGATGAAGACTGGACTAATTTTTCAGAGAATTATTCATAACTATTTCCAGTAGAAATTACCCAAGTCAAGTGTGGAAAAAGGAAGTGAGCATTAGTAAGCACAGTATAATGCCAGAGAACATCTAGTTTATTAACTGAAGTGTCAACTTAAGCATTTAAATAGCTGAAAAAAACCAATATTCTCTGGTAAATATTGGGTTTTCACTTCTCCCCTCCCCATATTTTAACATAAAAAGAAAAAAGAGCAAAAGCAAAACCAACACTGCTCCCATCACCTCCCCACTCTACCCCACTCTCCCCCCAGAAAGCCAAGCAAGCCTAATACTAATTTCAATAGGAGCCTCAGATGCAGCAACGTCTTGAGGACATGTCTAACTTTCAGGATGAGTCACATTACTGTGACTCAGAATCAATAGTAATTTTAATGTGCAAAAAAAATTAAAATGGCTCAAGATCCTTACTTAGTTAGCATCCTGTTTCACTAGGTATTGCCTTATGGTTTTACCGGTAGAATGAACAGAAGCTCAGCTGCCTTGATAAAATGGTCATGGGAGAGAGCTTTCCCCTGTGGAATCCATGGATTCTTGAAACAGTGGAGATTTATATATACCCAAAGGTCAACAGACTCCATACTGCTAGCAAGAAAATAATGTAGATTCTTTTTTTGATCAAAATGAAACAGTTCCCTAAAATACTTGGAAAGAATGATATAAGTTTGCCCTATTTCTTTTTGTTTCTTTCCACTAAACATGTACCTCTAAATTGTCGGCTTACAATCTGTTTAACATAATGTGTATATGAGGACAAAGTTGTGTTCAGGTACCTATTCTATCTGTTTTCCCACTGTTGCAAATGCCATGCAAAAAAATCCTATGGCACTATCTCCAGTGCATTCAGAAGGAGACCCAAGGTTATGTACTGAAGCATGTAAATTTATGTTGTTGTTTTCTACCTGGTAGCAAGCAGAATATTACTTCAAGTTTTAAAAATGTCACCATCTTCTGCTTGCACAAATGCAATAGAGGAAATTTCACATGCTCCCCAGGGACCAGCTTGGATTCCTGCTGGAAAGGAACTGATATGAAGCTGATAGAGGTGACTGGCAAACCCTAATAATTATCAATCTGAAATTGAAGGGTGAAAAGGAAATGCATATTATTGGAACTCACAAAGAAACAGATCCTAACTAATAGTGTTTCTAGGCAGACCTGAAAATTGTTTTTTTTTTTAGAATGGGGACACAGTATTCAGAATTCATTTATTTAGCTCTTTAAAATATTGTTTTGCTTTTATTTATTTATTTAAAAGAGATAAACATATACGTACATAAATATATTAGTAGAAAATATGATCTCTTTATTTTGATAAAGAGAACTGAGCATAAGCATGTGACCTAAATGTAGAAGTTTAAAATAATAATAGTAATAATAATAACAGGGAGGAGAGGGGCAGGGAGAGTGATTTCTTTATCTCCTCCAGGAACAAAATAAGACATATAAATTTTTTAAGTCTATTTAAGATATAGGTGAAAAGTTGTTTTACCAAGTTTCCTTATTCAGCTTTAATATTACAACTTTAACTAACTTGAGTCATTGTGTGGTTCCCTTCCATCCACAGACTACTTGCACCAGACTCATCAACCATCTTTAAAGATATCAAGGTGAACAAGAGCCTGCTCAGCTGGCCATTTCTTAGACTGGAGAGTTTCCAGATGCCCAAAAGCTCCTGCATTTTACTGTTCTATGAAGGGAATGCCAACAGAGAAAAGAAAGGCTGTGGTGCAAGACATGCACCACTACCACATTGATGCACTCATAACTGAGGAGATTCCAGTCCTATACACCCAACATTTCATCCCCAACAGCTAATCTAGCCTCAGGGGGCCCTGGAGCAATGTTGGGAGTTGGATTAGTCTCCTTCACGGAACTGTAAAAGCTTCGTGGCCCAGAAAATGTTGGATGATAGATGAGTGATTTTCATTTCCATAAATGGCCACAGTCACAGAGGGACTTGGAGGATTTCAGTTTCTTCACAGGCATCCTGGAGGGACAAGGGAAAGCAAAGGGACCCTCACATGTTTCAGATGCCAAGTATGGGCCAGACTCCTTTACAGGCAGTTATCAGGCCAGATGTCATTGATTTAAGCCTTCCATTTCAGGGTGGCAATATAGGCATTCCATAAACACTGATGGAATCAATGATGCAACCCATTACAACACTACTTTGGCATGTTTTGTGCTAAACCATAACATTTCACTGAAAACTCCCCTTTTGTACAATAGTTCCTTAAAATTTGCCTCATGTAAAACTAGAAGAGTATTGATATTATAATACTAACTTGAATAAAAAGTTCAGTAAGATGTAAACTAAGGTCAAGAAAGGAGAAAAGCCAGCCTGTCAATCATATCTAACAGGCTATCTGTTTCCTGGTCATTTGAACATATTAAACCAATCATATGTGTATATATATTATATGTGTATACATACAGAAGTATCTCTTATATGTGCTTCTGTATTTCCATCACCTATAATCTACTGTAAAAGTCATGTTGACTGTTAAACTCAAATCTATTTTGAGGAAGCCTTTGGTTCTCAACCATTCTTAGCTGCATAATACAGACATTTTTCTGACTAAAAGCAAATCTGATCCTTCACGCTCACAAATTTTCCCCTTATTGTTTTGTGTTTGTCTTGTTAATATTTAAATATGCTTTCCCACAATCATGTGGAGCAAACAAAAAAAAGCTTCAACCATTTAAATAAAGCCTTGTAAAAATAACTTCGAGTACTTTGAAATAGGAAAACACTAACAATCCAATTCTCCCTCTCTCTCTCTGTCACACACACACATAGTGCAAGTCTCTTAAAGCGACATCACCCAGGGAAAATAAAATTTTGAAAGGCTAGCAAGGACAAAAAGTAATCCTTCATAATCAGAAAATTATTTTTAGATGTTTGAAGAATTCTAGACGTAGTATTCCCTGCACAATTTTAAATTCAAACACTGAAGTTACAAAGGTAACTTTTGTTCATAATGTCATGCTGCAAG
>JAWWLV010000179.1:762337-790094 GCA_035041135.1 Platyrinchus mystaceus
AAATCTGTTAACTACCATATCCTGGAGGCTATACATGAGAAGAACTCTTTCAGTTGTTCAAAGATAACAGATTTCAGTCATAAGTGAAACAGAAATAGAAATGAATAACCAATTCTGTCTATTTTGTGCTAAGGAAGAACATTCAGAAAGGCAATATAAGCAGCTGATATAAATTGTCACAGCACTCTTGACATCAACTAAAATGCAATAGTTTTCCCACATTTATAACCTCATCAATTGCTATAATTTGGGTGCAAAAGTGCTCGACTACATTTGAAGTTCGTTGACTACATTAACATTTTCCCCATAACAGCCCAGTGGAAGAGTTGTTGCAATGCAAGATCAATCGGTATCACCTGTGTACTTCCATCCTCAAATCCAGGCAGAGAAGAAATCAAAAATTACCAAATTCTACTTCTCACCAACCACCATCAGTCCTGATTTCTGCTCCTCTACAAAAAGTGGGCAGTATTTTGCATTGGCCACAGCAGGAGCCTGAAGCAGCTCTACTGAAGGCATTAGAAGCTGCCTAGTAGTATTTCAGCAAGTCAACAAACATTGCAATCCTTCCCCATTTTGAAAATGAAAATTTCCCATGACTGATCCTCAAGATAACGTTCTTTGAGAACAATTACAGTTGCTTACAATTTTGTAAACAAGTCATTCATGTAGGATGGTAGAGTTCATCACTGCCACACACCCTACATGCGACTAGTAAACAGGGTGGGTACTGTTGGCTTCAGACATTACAGAATTGACTTTACATCTCTCCTCCATTCAACCTTTTAAACAAGAGAAGCACATTAATGATAATGAAACCCCTCACTCTCAATGGACAGAAGAGACATTCAGAAACAGCAAATTTTCATAGATTGCAAACAGATCAAAAATCTACTGAGATACCAGCTCCGTCAATGTGGATTTTCTAAATCCCATTAAACCAAAGACATTTGAAATTTAGTAGATTTTCAGCACCTTCACTGCCACAAATGGGATGTGTACAAATGCATGTCATGAAGCATTTATGATGAGTTTATTCTGCAAAAACAAAAACCCAACAGTAATAGCTGTGATTTTGTTATGCACACTTAGACTGATATCTGTGCTTCTTCCTATTTGGTGAACAACAACTGACAAGGAGCATGAACCTGAAAACATCTGCAATTTATGTACCAGCTTATACAGGCTAAAAATGCTCATGTTATAACCAATCATACCTTTTCTTTCAAGTTCTGCATTAATTTGCCAGACTAAAGCCTTACTGATCATAATAACCTTCATATTTAATATATTGAAACCAGGAAATACTATTGAGATAATTTTCATTATTTTTGGCATTCCAGTGGCCAAATTTTCAGCTTAATTTGGTTTTTAAAAAAATCAATGAATCATGACTATTTACACCTGCCAAAATTTTTTATTTTTATGAAACCCATAAAACCTGACAAAGCACGGAGCGTTTATAGTATATAGTATACAAAACAAATATATACTGGTTTGCATATGACATTTCTTAACACCTCCCTGGACATTTGCCTAAAATGATTAGGGCTCTGTGGTCAAAAAGCAGTGTAAAAAAAAAAAAAAGACACCTCCTCCAAAGATATCCAGACATGGGCTGTGTCACAAATGAGTGTTTTAAGGTCACTTAAAGAATCACCGGCAAAGTTATTGGCTAAAGCAGGTTTAATATAGAAGCCAAAAGCATGACAAAGTTGTTGGCAAGGTTCACTCTACTCTGTATAAATGGTTAAAGCATGCAGAAAAAGCAGACTAAAATCTAAAATCAATCAATCTAAAAGCAGAATCAAGTAAAAAAAATTTCTATGGGGAATGAGGGACGGGCAGTGAGAAAAGGATAAGGGTAGGAAAAAGTAAGGATAAAAAGGAATAAGGGAGATCCTCTCATTGAGTCACAAAGTCCAGAGTACATCCCCTTACTAAACTGAGCCCTGGACTTGATCAACAGTTTAGGGCTAAAGGTTGAACAGCACTTAAACTTCGAAACATAGAAAGCCACTAGGTTGGTCAGACAGGACTAACCCCTGGTGAAAGCCAAGCTGGCTGTCCCAAATCACCTCCCTGTCCTCCATGAGCCTCAGCAGAGCTTCTAGGAGGATCAGTTCCATGATCTTCCCAGACACAGAGGTGAGGCTGACAGGTAGGTAGTTCCCAGGATCACTTTCTTTGAAAGTTTGATGACAAAACTGTTATTCCACTTGTGTTGTTATTCAGGCAAGACAAATGAGTTTCCAAGCCTGGCTGTTAAATAATAGGAGCTCGTTATCCAGCACTATTTCCTGGGGACAGACAGTGTTTCTGATAAGCTCAAGAGAAGCTTAGTTCAGGTGCTGTTCATGAAGGCCATGGTCTAACAAGCCTTTCTCACATCATAGCGTGGCCTGGAGATGGGGATGTACCACCACAGGCTGTAATCCAAACAAAACATCCATTAAATAAAACTAAACTATTGTATCTACAACAGCAAATGCGCCCCCAGAACTTTTTATTCTCTTATATTTACAGAAGTCATAAATCCCAGTTTCCTAGCACTCTGATCACGGGAAACATGATTTACATAATCTTACAGCAGATATGCAATGTGACAGCAGGCATCTAAGAGATATCAGGGCTTGGAATATTACCACACATACCCCTTTATGAAGAATATGTTTAGGAACATCAAGTTAGAAGAACTAAAAGAAAATATATGAATAATAAATGGATCACTGATCCACAGGCAGCTAAGCTTTTTTGTGAATAACTTCAGAGAAACTTAAGGAAAACAGGAGGCAGCAACATGAGTAACTGTAGAGTGATATTGATGCAGAGTAATATTACACTTGCCTTGAAATTATAATTAGGAGAATAGAACAGAATTAGAAGAATAAAATAAACAAGGGGCACCTAAACAAGTCAAACATAAAAGAATTGGAACATATGAACATTCATTGAACATATGAAAATGCAAGCCAACACCTGGAGAAGATGTATTTATCTTCAAAAGATGAGGAGACCTGAAAGCAAGAGCAAACAAGTGGCTAGAGATTGTGATATTCCAGGCAGAGGGAGAGAAGTTGATTTCAAAGAGAATTTTATTTGAGAATTGGTATAGGAGTCATTCTCCATGAATGAAAACAGAAAATGTCACTATAGAGCTGCCCTGCAACTTCATGGGAAATATTATATTCTAGTCTGGGTGTGTAATTTATCACACATATGAAGGTGTCAAGGGTAATAGTGAGGGTGAAACAGATAGAAGAGAAAAAAAAAAAGAGGGGGAGTCTCTATCCTACTGCAATAAACTAAAATTTCATCATAGTTTCCAAAGGAAAAGATAGAAGTCAGTAATAGTATTCAAACTACTTAGGATGCTGCCATCAACTACTCTTTAAGAGGAAACTTGGAGATGTAGAATAGCACTGATGTTTAAGAGAGACATTACAGAAGAGCACACTACTGATAGAATCTCATAAATGAAAAAAAATTGGAATAAAGCTTGCTGTCCACCATCTAGTTTTATGGGGTCATTTTTGTAATTCATCTAATGTAGCATGGTGATCCATTTCACTTGAGCAGGGATAAACAATTTGCAATCTTGTGAAGGCTTTTAAGCTCTTATTTTTAGCATCAAAGACTTTGACTCAACATGAGCAGAAAAGCTTTAAAATCCTTGTCCTTTATCCCAGAAGTATTTGCAGCTCTAGAGTTATACTTTATTTAGCCCACCATATTGATATTAATTTTCAGTGCTGCAAGTTGGAATGTCAGTGTACATTAACACCTGATCTATAAAGGGAATGCTGAGATCTCACTGGAAGTATTAGTCACCGTGCCCTGGGAATGCAGGGTGTTTTTGTTTGTGTTCTTGGCTCAAATATCTGAGCTAGACATGTCTCGATTCTTAATAAAACATACACACACCATCATATTCATTGTCTAGAAATGCTTCAGGATTAGAAACTTTCTCCAACTTATTTAGCAATTACTAGCCTCCATGATATGTTAATTCTTTTTGAGGGGCAAGAGGTCAGAGCAGTCTAACAAAAACACAACTCCCTGGAGCATGTATTCTTCACCTGTATGTGAGTAACATGTTTTCCCTTTTTCTCCCTTTATTTTTAAGGAAACCCTTTGATATTTTTGCTTTTAACACATAAGAAGGTAGCTCAAGATTGGCACTGTCACTGAGTCCACAGTTAACTTGAGATCTCATATGGAAATCAGTCTCATTTTGGATTTATATTTTTTTTAGGTTCATAATTACTGCATATGACAACAAGGTGATTTCTCAGTCTTATTGTTAGTCAGCTGGCTACTGCAGAGGGCATTTATACCAATTTGCCTTCTAGATACAGCCCTAGGTAGCATTTCATTGCATGAACTACTCTCTTCCATCTGCTCTCACCCACCTGCGATGTGGAACTCTCGATTATAATACCACCATCAGAGTTACCCTCAGTTTTCCCTTTTTATCCCATATTGCAATTTTACAACTTTACATCCAACTTGCTCAAAAGTTATTTGTCTTTGTTTTACAGTGAAAGCTTTTACTTCTCTTGGGAATTCCCACCCCAGAATATATTTCTTCATAAATTCTGTAGGTCTAACTATATTGACGTCCTTTTTTGTGCCCCCAACCCTTTTTGTTGTTGTTGTTCCTTTGAAGCAGTGGTCAAATGGTGTTGTTTTGTTGAAGCAATGATCAAGTACCATGTCCTCTACTTCCAAAGAGAGGCTTTATTGAAATGGAAAACAAATAATAGAGCTGGTGCCTTCTGTATTGCTGCAACTAGACAACTGCCACAGTTAACTAGTCACTAACCCCTTAATCATAAAGAGAATTTGTATTTATTTGCTGATGTTTTATACATAGTATTAATTGCATAATAAGTTGTTGTATGCTTACACACGATCATAATGAAAACCAGGAAGCAAAGGAGAAGAAACACGATGTAATTAAAGCCAAGGGAAAGGAAAAATATAACATCAGACACAGTTTCCATGGAAATAGAAAGCTATGAAACCTTTTCTTAAGTGTTTTCAAACAATTCTCTTTATTTAGACACCTGAACCTGGACTTCAGCTACTATACAATTAAAACAACTAAGCCAATTTTTACCATCAAAATATATTCCATTACATCATGCAGACTTTCTGACCATGAAATATATGAAGAGCACCTACACATTCTATAAGCTCTTGAATATCAGAAAATTTTGGAAAATATCAGGAACCTTCAGGAAAAAAATAAAGAAAATTGAAAGTTGCCATAAATGTACTTGTAATATTCTGGTTCAAAAAGGTACAAAATTCCTGGTATCCACTATCATCTAACAAAGGAGATGCATAACAGACCAGGAAAAATGCCTCTGAAACAATAAACTGTCATAAGAACACCCGTCCCAATCAGCTTCCTGTTTGATGATATAATCTACATCTGTTGCCTGTTGAACATGCATTTTTTTGGAATGTAAAAAAGGCCTGGGTACTGTTAGAAGAGACTCTGTGTTTCATTAGCTCATTAGATAGGCTGAAGGTTTTATCCATCTCCATGCTCTCCAAGTGCTAGGAAAGGGTTTACATAATAGTACTAGAAAACCACAAACACATATTCTAAATTATTAAATCCCACCTAAATCATTCTATATCAACATACACAGGAAAATATTTCACTTTCATGTAGTTAGTCTGGAGTGCATTACATATCATTCCTAGAAATTAGCTCTGGAGTTCATACTAAGACTCCTGTAGTTGCAAGTTTAAATATGCAATTCCCCAGCCACAACAGCACAAACTTAACATTCCCTCTTTTTGCCTTGTTCGAGTATCACTGCAAGGATATACATACATATAAGTATATATGTATATAGATATATATATTGCACATAACCCCATCCATTTCATAAACAGTACAACTTTTATAAAGTCAGATGCATACACACAATTGGCATACAGATAACTTTAAAGCCTTAAGCTTCCCTCATTTTATGCCTATGTTAGTATTCTGTGTGAAATGATGGAATAGCAGTCTCCCTATTCAATCAGATTCCAAAGCTTAGGCTCCAACAGGCAAGAGGAGAAGAATAAAAAAACACACAATATTTACTTTGCAACTAACTTAAAATATTTTAGGGGTTATCTTTTTTCAGGATACATGGTTCTTTCCATTATCTGACATTCATGGGTTTTTTTTTTAATGCAGATAGTTTTCAGAAATTAGAAAAAAAAAAAAAGAAAAACCATCATAAAACAGGGAGTATAAAGACTCATAGGCCTCCACATTGGCAGCATTTTGAAAGAAGCATATACATTTTCAGCTTCAGAGAACAACTTTGAGAGAGCAGTGAAAGAAATCAGTCTTTCATTCATTAATTTGATGTGAGTACATTACATGAGATTATTCAGGACGATGAGACGTGAGACGTATATTTTCTGTACTAACAGATCACCCAAGTGGATTTCAGCCTGTATTACAAGCTACAGAGATCTTGTGTGGCTTGTAAAACTATAATCAGAAGTCTCACTTGCACTGCAGAATTTTCCCTGGGTATTTGTCAATATTTGGTGCTTTAGACATCTACAGTTAAACTTCTGTAGCTTCAAAGCAGTTCTAGGTCCTCATCCCTTGGTTCCCGGACCAACACGCATCCCCCACCAAAAAACTCTCTAACGTGGTCTCTGCTACACTTGTGAAGAATCTGTTACACAGTATTCAAACTAAAAAATTCATCTTGGCTGATGCCATAGCAGTGCTAAGAATACAACCTGTCACAGAATGTCTCATGTATGTTAAGTCACAAGGATGCCTTTATGCCTTTCCCAACAGGTTGCCTACACATCTCTCTGTCTCCTGTCTTCCTCCAGGGAAACAAGGTAATATATCTGGTCAGTGACAGTCACACACAAGCTACGAGCAACTTTGTAATCCTTCAGAACTATAATGAGACAGGCCTGCAAATTCTTGAATCAGGATAACAACAGACAATTTACCACTTATCTAGGAGCTGTAAATAAAACTGGAAGAAGAAATATACATTAAGGGACACCTGGCTGGGCTATTCAGGAAGACTTTAGAGCAACAAGGTAGATGGAAAGTTGCAGACGTGCAAAACTAGAAATGCATTTGGAACTCTTCTTGGTGAGTATGTTACACAAAGCCAAGGAAGAAGCATGGAATATATCATTTACATTCGCGTGCACGTTATAAAATAATTGCTTCTTTATTAAATTGAAGCCTCATGGGAAAGACTTTTCTGCTTCAAATATAATTAATCTCGACACTCTTTTTTAAGAGCAAATGAGTGAGTAAAATGAAAAGCAATGTTTCTCACTTGTCAACAGGTTGAAAATCAAAGGAGCCTTGGATATTCTACGATCAACAGCCTGACAGATAAAACAGAAGTAGAATGTTAATTGGCATTTAATTTGCTTTTGCGGTAAAGAACAAAATGATTGTTTCCATTTAGCTAAAGCATATGGGGGGAGGGAATCCATTATTACAAAAAAAGTCTGTTCAATTGATGCCGTGTGTGTACTAGGATGTCCAAATTAGGCAAATCCTTGTTTCAAGAAGCACTATGTTTAACTAATTTTGCATTTAGAAAAATTGATTTGTTAACAGGTACAGAATTTTGTTATCAATTACAGAATAATAGATTACATATTGCTTTTGTTTGTTTTATTTCCACAGGCACCACGTGATTGGATCTTTTCCAAGAATGTAACCTGTAAGTGACAAGATATTTACCTCAACCATCACTGCAGTTTGTGCCTTAAGTGAGGGAAGAATGATAAGAGCAAAAAGTCCAAGTGGACACTTCTTCACAGCAAAAGATTTCACACAAATGAGCAGATTTGACAAGAATGTTAATGTTTTGAGTATAGATATATCTCTTTTTGAAAGCTAGAGGAACAACATAGAACAGAGCCAAACAACTGGCAAGTTATTAACTTGTGCTAAAGGACATACGGATAGTTCTGCCATCTTTGGCATGATTAAAATTCTGTGAGATCTCATATTTTTTTATGATAAATGGTGGAAGAGAATTTTGTAAAACCTCTATTACATACTGCTGTTTTGAAAATCTTGTGGACTTGTACAGGTTATAATAAAATGCAGATCAGAGACATAAGTCTGTAAAAAAGACACTTGCCAGATCCAGAATTAGAGTTAGAAATAACAACAAGCTTGAGATCCAGCAGGGCTAAAACAAATGTGTCAAAAGATATGATTAAAAAAATGATAGTTAGAGGAACTGGCACTATCAGACTCCTCCCCCTCCCATTTTATGTTTCATCGGGATTTGGAATAGGCCACTGAAAACAAATAGTACACAGTGCTATTATAAAACACTTTTTGGAAGCAACTATTACTTCAGTTACTTTTTTTGAGTAATGCAGTCCCTAAATTTCTGTACTGTTTAAAAAAAAAAATCACCAAAGCAGTCAACTGCTGAAGCAGTCACTGCAGCAAAAATTCTGTGAAAAAATAACAATTGTAAGAGTCCTGCAGTATGTGCTTTCATTGTAGACTCCATTCCAGGAGTAAATAGTACATGCTTCCAGATAATAAGAGACCCACAGATATGCTTCCAGGATCTTAACTAAAGCTGAGGTTGACATTAAAAAAAATAAATAAATAAAAGGGATTTTTTTAATGAAAGCACAAACAATTGAGACACTGGTGCTTTATAAAGTAATAAACCCCAACAGAACACAATTCTATAGTAAACAAAAAGAAAATAATAATTGCATCTAACTTTCTTCGAAAACAAGAGAAAATGAATCTTTTCTCCTGAACCATGAAAGGCTGAAATGCATGCTCACCACATCCCCATTCATCTCACCAAGATCTTGTATCTTCTGTGACATGAGGAGCTCACACAAGGACAGAATTTGCTAAACTGCCTGCACCTCCCTCACTCAGACTTTTGCCTTGTACACTGCAGGTTTAGCCCTTCTACTCCCAGCACAAATAGCACAACTTAGGGTGGAGGTCTCTCCTGGAAATCAGATGTTCAGGAGTGAACTACTCTTTCAATCCCCATTCCACATGCGGTTTCTACAGCACAGCTCAAAGTCATGTAGAATCTCGGATAAATAACCAAGGCCTACAAAG
Source organism: Platyrinchus mystaceus (assembly GCA_035041135.1). Lineage (NCBI taxonomy): Eukaryota > Metazoa > Chordata > Aves > Passeriformes > Tyrannidae > Platyrinchus > Platyrinchus mystaceus. The sequence continues at coordinate 771,459 of JAWWLV010000179.1, forward strand.
TTTCCTAAAGTTTTAGCTCTTGGAACACTCTGGTTTTTTTACTGTAGATAACAGGGGTCTGTCTAATTCCAGCAAGGTTGTCTCAAATGATCATGATTACATATGAAAACAAAAAGAACAGCAATATTTTAAAATGCTTATAGAAGTCTGTTTGCAAATTCCCATGTTTTAGCATATGGTTTACACTGCTTTTCGGGCACCATTCACATACCAAAAACCTCATTTTATTTAGTATGAAATCCTGTTTTAAAAGGAGTATTATTAAGGATCCATAACTAAAAATAATGTTATTATAATAACCTTATTTGTATGACAGGTATTAAAGGACCCTAGAAAAGATCTGAGTCCAAAAGAATCCGTATTCATTGAAAAAGTCATATAAGCTTGTACCCATCACCAGACTCAGAAAAAAATGTAGAATAGATTTTTCTCCACATAAATCTATACATTCTTAAACTAATTTTGAGTAGGAAGTAGCAAAACTTCAGAAATAACAAGCACACGCTACAACTCATGCAGCTCCTGAATTAATCATACTAAATTTTATTAGAAAGTATGCTATTGCTTTTCTTCCTTTGCAAGTGAACATAATTTGGTCCTCTTGTTAAAGAAATAAAAAAGAATAAGGTGGTCTATAAAGAGAAAACTTACAATAAAAAAGTAAGTAAAAACCCACAAACCTCTAGCACATCAAATTTATGTTTTCTGATAAAACACAATATTTTTTCTCAAAGGAGATAAAACTGTTTTCTACGGAAAGGATTCCAATGAACAAAACAAAAAGAATTTCTAATGCTTCATCACATATTCTGCTCTTAAATAGTGAAGACAACAAATCTTACTTGAGAAATTTAGACAGGACATGCAAGGAAAATGTTAGTTAGAAGTTATTAAGTACTGAGAAAAATTTCTCAATAGGTCAAATGACTTTGTGCAGTGCAGATGTAATTGATAAAAAAATCAGGCAACCAAAAAAGGTAAAGGGAAACAAGGAGATTCACTGGGAGAAAAAGAGCCATTAATATCCTAATTATGTATTTGTAATGTGGACTTCTGTTAATACTCTGAAGCGATAGAGTCATCAGCCTCTGACATTTTGCAAAAGACACCTGTATATGCATAATGAGGATTTGTGACATGAGATACTTCAGTATTTCTTTCCTACATTTCAGGATTTATTTTGAGGATTTCCTTTTAACCTTTTACTTATAAGCAATTCTTGGCCCTCCTCACTTGAACAAAATGCCTCACCCACAATGTCACATTATTGTGTACAGCTTCATTCTTCTCCTTTATTCAGTAAACAGTAAATAAAATAAATAAATAAATAAATAATAAATAACATGCTATTTCAAGCAAATAATTATAAAACATCAATTTTCCAAACAGCCAATGAATTTCCAGACAGAGAGGACAGACTACATCAGTGAAATGCCCTTCCTCTCCCTGGCTGAGCACTGGGCTAAAACCATGGTTTTCAACACCTTAAGTATTCAGGCAGCCATGAACAAATGAGATCTCTGCAAATAAAAGCACTTCTATATGATTTCTCAAAATGAGGAAAAACCTGTTTATGGCCATGTGCTGCTTTACAGATGTATATGCAAACACGACAAAAAGACAACAAATCTGAGAAATAATGTGGAGAGTTTTCACCAAGGTCATGCTGAATAATATGATGTGTAAATTTTTCTGATAGCACATGAGGAGAATTTTAAATGAAGAAATGTCACATACTGTTTGCTGCAGAGAAAACCACTGTTTATTGCTTCCTCATTAAAATTTTACCAGACCACCAATGCTTTCAACATTTAAGAAAGTTAAATAAGGATAAGATTTTAAATACAGAAAATTCAAAAGGGCGTTTTAAGAGTCACGTGAATATTTTGGGGTTTGGGTAAAAAAAAATCACTATAATTTATATTTCATTTTCTTATATTAATAATTACGTGTTATATCACAATGCAAATGTTACGATGAAAACACCAGCCAGTTGATCTCACAATCCAGCCCAGCACTTCTTATGCATTCAGAACAATATATAAATATATGCAGAAATCTCTTTCATGTCAACAGGAAACTAAGCATGTGCTAAAGTGCTCTACTATGTTACTTGGCATAGTATTTTATTTAAATTGCTTATTCCTATTCTAAATCTAAATAAGAAAAGGGAAAAATAACAACAAGAAGTTCAAGAATAATGCAAAGAACATAACTGAAATAAGCATGCTCTTACTGCAGTCCTCCAAGTGGGCTAACTTGGACCTTGGATGCAAAATCTAGGAAACATCAAGTAGGAGTAGGGAAATGATTTAATGGCAACATCTGGCATTAGTGAGGCTTCTACTGATTCATTTCTCCATGATTCAGAAAGGTTTCTGGCAAACTAGGAAGGGTTCAGAAAGAAGTTACAAAAATAGCCTCAAGTCTGGAAAATTACGTGCTGTATAAAATTAAAAGTTAAATCCATATATTTTAGGGCTCAAAAGGTAATGGAATGGTTATAGTATCACAGAAAGTTATGTATACAGAGAGATTGGGTAGCACTGTAATTTTGTTTTACCTCCCCACTGTTTTGAACCAAAGATATGAAGTCAATTGTAGATACATTTAGAATAAAGTAAGCTGCAAAATTTTAAACAACAGGACAGCTAAACACAACAGAGACATTTTCTATTACGGAAGGTTCTAATATAATTACTAAAAGAAACATACATTAAAAAAAATTCTAAGGATTTCACAATGCTTCTCTTGGTGAAATCTTCATAGGTTGTAAAACAAAGATATCATCCTAAGTCTAGATCTAAAACTGACTGTGAGAAAGGACCTAAGCACCTCTTCATGAATGATTTTACTAGTTATTGGATCTGATTGGATTTGAGCACTAATTTAGACTGAAGTAAATTCAACTTTACATTCTAAGATTTCAAAGCTAACATTTTTCACTATAAATCCATTAGAATACTTTTAGGTTTTTTTATACTTTCTGTGATATAGTGGATGAGACCTGGTTTGGGGACATCTACAATCTTTAAACATTCTTACATGCATTTGTTATCTGCTGCTTTACCACTTACATTTCTTTCTATATAACTTCACAAACACACTTGCTAATTTGATTAAATCACATTTTTCTTTGTGTCTTTGAAATAAACTTAGATAAAAACACAATGCCATACGTACCATTCTCCTTTGCCAAGTATTTCATCTTTGTCAGCACTCATGGCTATTTTGAAAAAAAAATCACACCAACCTCTGCTGCCAGGAAGGAAAAAGAAAAGTACCAAATAGCCCTTCAGGTTTGAAAACAAGTTGTTGTCCTCTATATGTCTCTCTTCAGGTAACAGCTTATGCCTCAAAAATTTCTCAGCCATAGTTCTGTTAGTCTTAATATGCCTATGTTAGGTATGTATTACTCCACTGTAGTTCGCCTATATAATGATTTTTTTTATTATTTCTGGATCCATTAAAAAAAATGAAAATATTAATAATCTCTTACATATCTCTGCTGCCACAGCTTCATCCTGATACATTCATGTGTCATCTGCAATACACTCCAAAAATAAAAGCAGAATCAGTCAAAATATTTGCAGACTTCCTCATGAAATATTTCACACAAAGACTTAACAGGTACAAGTAAGCCACGATGAGTACGTTCACTTATTTTCAGAAAAGTACTTTAAGAATTTCCTAGCATGCAGAAATAAAAAAACCAAGCCAGACACCAATTTCTGGGATGCAATGTAACGCATCAGCCTCCCTTTTCCTCTGTCCCTCAGAAAGGATAATCACAGAATTCCACATGAAGTGGCCTGACCCACCGTATCAAATAAGCACATACCTCAACAGTATAGAGAAGTTTGGGGTTCTTTTATTTCCATGGACAATGTCAGTTCACATAGGTCTTTCTTTCATTCCACTTGCTAGACTGGGAAATGAAAGAAATCTAACATCCATGTTAGCTATTTTAATTTAGATTCACTGCAGGGAACTAATGGGAGAGAGGGGAACCATGCTACTCTCAGCTGTTTGATATTTTCATCTTCCAGACATATAAGAAACAATATGTTTCTTGCAGAATGAAAAAAAAAATCCATACAGAAAGATCCATACTACGAACATACTAAATTAATTTCTGCAGCAAGTAAAGTAGATATACTGGTACCAGCATGAATATGAAGACTTCTGTTTAAAAAATAAGCCCTTGTTTGATGATACTTTACTTAGTGAAAGAGCTCAAACAGTAATATTTATTTCCTAATTGCCTTGTTCTGTTAAGTGCTCAGCACTCATTACACAGCAAAAAAATTAGAAGCATTCAGGCACCTTTAAGGATCAAGTTCCATCACAGAATATAGATATCAGCTAGTGTTACAAATGAGGGGCATAAAGCAAACAAATGAATTCATGTACCATCACAATTGGTGTACAGAGGTTAAAAAAAAATCGATTACTAACAAGTGATACATATGACAAAGGCAGAGGAAAACAACCAACCCAGAAAATTAATCAGCATATAAATTAATCTTCTTACCTAAGAACAAATTGGAGCCTGAAGGATTGCTTTCAACATACCAGAATGTCAAAACTGTTGGAAGAATACTGACGTGGTATAGCAGAATTCCTAAACTCCTGAGGTAGGCAGATATTGAAATAAGAAGAAAGAATAAGTTTTACAATTTTCCCTAATTCTATTTACCTAGTCCAACAGGTTTTATTTAGCTCATTAGAGACAGTAACACCTTTGACTGCATCTTGACTGGCTTGCTCAGAGTGTTAAGATTGAACTTAGCTATAAACTTTATAGTCATTTATGCACCAAATATATTGCTTCCATAATGCTATAAAAGGAGATTTAAAAGGAAGAGAGACTTGATTACAGAAAGAGGGTAGTGGTGTGTATGAATTAATATCATTAATTACCTGTATTTATTCACTTACCTTTCTGTCTAAAAAGTTTTCGATTTTAGACATTTACTTACACATATTAAAATGCTTCCTCCTCATAACTCATCCTGCATTCTATCAGTTTACAAGTCATAACTTGGAAACAACCTCTTGAGACATTCATTTGGACCAACACAACCCTGTCAGTCACACAACCAAACATTTGAAGAATACGAATTTTTTTTTTTCATTTCTCTTACTGTCTAATGGACAACTTACTGCATAACCATTTGCCTGACTGCTATGGAAATTACCATATTCCACCATACCTTATTTAATCTACTGTTAGCAAACAACTAGGGGAGTAGTTCTTTCCTAGGCTCAACTATATGTACTGTTTTGCAAGCAGGTAATATCCAAACTGTGAAATAGGGTTCATTCCAAAGACTTACAGACATCCAGCATAGTAAATTTAAACAGTGCAGCACAGTATTGGGTTATTGGCAGAGGGTGTGCAGCCATATCATGAGCTCTTTGACAAACCATAGCAAACCCTAAATCAGGTGAAGCACTAATGGAACAGTACAGCATGAGGACAAAATATGTTCACTCTCCAGCTGACTTCAAATCTCTGTATCATTCTGGCTACTTTGCAATCGTTTTCACAGTTTCCACCTACCTGGGAACATAGGTCATCTCTGTTTATTAATTTTTATCAGTAAAATAACAATGCATATTTTGCCACCTCATGGTTAGGGCTGAAGTACTGAGTTTCCTTTAGCCAGCCCCTCTGGCCTCCCACTACAAAGAGAGACTTAATATATATATTCCTTTGCATATCCTTGTCTCCAAATGCTTCTACAAATCTTAAATAAATTGGAAAACATCTTCAGGAAGAGTTTTGAATTACTTCAAATCCCTCATAAATTTTATAAAATAATCCACCGTGGAGATTTACAGTGATGTACTTTTATTTGTACTTTATAGGCAGGGAAATGGAAGAGAAACATACTCTATAAAGCTATAAAGTAATTCACCTACAAACTAAATTTATAGACAATCATGTTGTGTCAACATTAAAAGCAAAATGTCCTCTCAAAAGGATAGAGCTTAACAGTGATTACCCATTATTGACTAAAATAAAGACATGTTGAGTGTTTAAAGTTTTAAACAAAACAAAGATAGTTAAAACATGATACAAAGATGCTTGGTTTTTTCCTTATGCTTTTCTATCTGTGAATGGTTTCTTGGAAAGATTACCAAATAGAAAGTTTCTATTTCACCCTTTTCATCATGCAAGTGAAAGTTTGAAATTAAATCCTTTCTGAAACTTTTCCAAACATTTAGGGTTCATTTAGAAAAGACTGTGAATAGACACTGATAACATGTAGTATCTTACCAATTAAAGAAAAGAGAAGGATACCTATATGTCTGCATCAAACTATATTGAGAGCAGCTGTTTTCACATCCTTTTGTAATTTTGAAGTTTCCTTTTGCTCCTCATTTGAATATTTCCTTCATTTTACTTCTTGAGGAAATACAGACAGTGACCACTAGTACCCCTTTGTGTCTTTTAAATCAGGATAATTTGAATTTTCCATTTACCATCACAGGTTCATAAAAGTACTTTGATACAAGTAAGAGGGAGCAAGCATTTAGTTCAGGCAAGTTTTTTTTTTATTGCTCTTTCACCAATGATTTCCCACTATTTCTAATTCTTCATCTAAGAAAATTTCCATAGGACACAAAAGTGGCAATAATCACATTTCCTACTGAAAAAAAGATACAGCAGCTGGTACTGAACAGGTTACACTCTTCCTAGAAGTCTTCATAGCCCTTGTAATTATGTAATAATTTTAAGATACTTTTATAGGCCAACCTGAGAGGTATCCCAACAATGCCTCAAACACAGTGCTTCCTTCCCAAACTGGGCCTGGGGGAAGGAAGTCTGCATTATTTAAGCTTCATGGGACATTGGTTCTCAGTGAGAACAGTCAGTATAAAGGGCTTCTCTCTCCTGATCAACCAGCTCAGTCTTTTGAATCTGTCTTTGGGACAGATTTACATGGCAATTCTTTTTCAATGCCTTTTTCTTCTAATCTAGTACTCTACTAGTACAACAGCACACTAATGTGGAGGCCAAGACAGAAAGGTGGGGCTTGGTTTACAATGGCCAGGAGATGAGAAGTGGTAGGAAATCTTCTTTCTCCCCCCAAGCTAGCCCAAATATTACACACCATATCTGAGAGTCTGTAATAAAACCCATTGGAATAAGTTCATATGATCCAAATTACATGCAACCTATGTGACTAGCAGCTCTGAGGAATGCTGCTGGAAACAGTGAAAATGCTGTGTCCTTAGGGCTTCCCTAGAATGGCTTAACTTTAGAAACATCAGAGAGTTCCATAAGTCTATTAAGATTTACTAAGATATTTACTCTTCTTTAGCTGTTAAAAGGAAAGATCTCCCTTTGACCTTTCCTTTTATTTGCCTGACATTCTCTTACAATAAAACACCTCCAAGCCATTCAAAAATAAATGCCTACTTAATGTTTCTGCTGCCAAACCTTATGATTTACTATACTTACTTTACATTTACTGTATATATTTGCTATACTTCACTATACTTAACATGTTACTTAAAAATTTCATCTTTCAAAAGTACCAACATGTAACCTTAGAGATAAAATGAATAGGCATTAAGAAACTACTTTTTGCATAACTCTACAGACATTAAAAATGGAATCAAATTAGAACATTGGTAAAACTATTCAGTGTTGAACATTTTTTTCAGATCAATGGATTAGTGCTTTAAAGCCCCTGTTTTGTTCAAAGAGAAGAAACTGAATGTAAATGTATAAATTCCTTCTTCCTTAGCCATGTTTTCAGACATGCCTAGCCTTGACAAGCTTAATGTAGAACATAAAGACTATGTACCAGGTCTGACAAAAAATTTGTGTAGTGACTTTGGCCACAGAAGTTCATAACAAAATATATACATACACAAACCAAGGAATGGGGGTATTCTTTCTACTAACCTCCCAGCCTCCAGCCACTTCAATGGCACTTCACAGATCATGTGTGCTTTCTAGGAGTATAAGAAAAATGAGGTTCTGAATAAAAAAGGAACTCTGTTTGAAATTAGGATTCTTTCACACTGTCCATATCTCTTATACTGTTAAATTTTATAAAGATGTCAATCACCAAAGATGTGTTTTGTTACCATATCACATACTCCTACAGGAACAAATTTTTTTAAAAATTCCTTTTATATATTATAAATAAAATTTTTATCAACGTTTTGCATTACTCTTATTCGTTTCATCTGATTATATTACCTGGATTAGAGTAATAAAAAAATAAATAAACAAAAGAAAGAAATGTGATTCTTCACTTCTTTGTGTAAGCTTTGGCAGATTTTACTGTACAGTATAAATCAACATTTTGTATGTTGCCATAACTCAAGGAGCTATTTAATTTAGTTTGGAGATTTCTGGAAGGAACCTAATCCTATTTATAAGCATATGGAAAACCTAGAGGATGCTCACTTCAGATTTTGAATTAGTCATTATTCTTACATTTGGCTATTACCATCATCTGTCTGGGTGTGGTGACAAAATTGCCAGAAATAGGCAGCTTCACACATGGTACGAGATGTCTCGCTAGGATATATTCCTTCTTCTGAGTCGACAGTTACTATTTGTGGGGTTTCAGATCTTGTTTTTACCATTCAACGCAAACGTTTAAAAACGTGCTTGTGGGAGTCCTTTAGGACACAGTTCTTCTCTCACAGAAATTAATAGAAAAACTCCTACTGATTTTCAGCCCTGTTACAAAAAGGAACCAACCAAAATAACTCCCTTGCAATTCCCCTTTCTCTTTTTTTCTTTTTCTTTTTTTTTTTTTCCTTTTCTTTTGGCTGTCGGGTACAGACAAAAAAAATCTATCAAAGAGCAGACACAGACTTCCTGAATCACTCTTTAAAGTTCATACTCTACATCATTCTCATCTTCCTCCCTTCCACCTCCCCTTCCATCATGAGCATACTAAAGAACCACTTTCATGCCATGAAACGTTTTCAAATACTGACTCTCATCACAATTTTCTCTTCAATGTGAAACCCACACATTTTCCACAATCTTCTCTTATCAAATCTTCTTTATATGGAAACTGGGCTTCCTTTCTCTCAGTCCATCTGAAAATGCTGTTACACATCTGGCAACATCAGCAATTACTTAAGAGACAGAAAGACAAAAGTACATTCCTGCTCAAAGAAACTTAATCTTCAAGGCAGGTTCCTAATTCAAGGCAGACATGAGCACCAGTTAAATACAGCAGGATATAAGAAGAAACACAAAGCATTAATAATTAGTTCAGATTACAGTGTGAATAGACACATTATCCTTCTGGCTCTTAGAAAGGCCATGATAGGAGGTTGAAGGTTGACACCTTCGAGAGGGTTCGAATTTGTCTAGACAGTTGGAGAAACAGATGGTGAAAATAGAGTCATAGAATGAATTCAGTTGGAAGGGATCTCAGGAGGTCATCTAGTTCAAAGCTCTGCTTGACGTACAATCACCTTGTTGTATATTGAATTCTATTGCTGTACAATGAGCTGTACAATAAATACCCAGCTGAAGTTGATGACATCAGATTCCAGTTCTACGGCAGAGAAATAAAAGCTGTTTCCTCAGGATAAAACACACTAAGGAAGTAGAGAGCACTATAATTCTGTGGAGATTTAATTTCAAGAAGAGGAATTATTCTTATTGCCAGAAAGAGAAAGAAATGCTTTTTGATCCTTGCATTTTCAGACTTGAAAGCATTTTATGATCTGTTAAAATGAGACCTGGACTATTCCTACCTTCATTTGATAGAACATTTATTTTCAGAAGGGAAAGAGATCTTTTGAATGGTTGATTAAGTTTAGACAGCTCACATTTACACAAGACCCCTCAATGCAATGGACTTTTCCACTGAAATTCTTTTGTTTCTTTATCTGTATTAAGACAGGCTTTGTCAGGAATAATTTGTGTGATAGAGAGGGAAGAGAAGGCAAGGGAGGCAGCATTTCTCAAAGTTTAGTCTGTGAATATATTCAATAGTTTAGAGCTAGGCTATGTGTTCCTGTGCACCACCAAGCACTTGACCCAGACTCTGCAGTAGTTTATAGCCACAGTCTTTCCATATCCATCTAGTAAGTCCTAGCCACCTTACTCTTGGGGAATAGGAGACTGAGGGGTGACCCCACATAGTCTACAACTTCCTCACAAGGGGAAGGGGAGGGGAAGACTTGTGGCAGGACATGAGGAAATAGCATGAAACTGTGCCAGGAGAGGTTCAGGTTGGTTATTAGGAAAAAGGTTCTTCACCCAGAGTGTGGTTGGGCACTGGAACAGGCTCCCAAGGGCAGTGGTCACAGCAACAAGCCTGACAGAGTTCAAGAACTATTTGCACAATACTCTAAGGCTCATGGTGTGATTCTTGGGGCTGGCCTTTGCAGAGGCAGCAGCTGGACATTGATCATCTTTTTGGGTCCTGTCCAACTCAAAATATTCTATGATTCTGTGATCTTACCAGTTAGCACAGCCTAACAACAAAGGCGTAGGCAGACCTGAGAAGAAGCTGAAATAACTTAAAAAGACTTACAGAAATTTTCTTCTCTGTGTTTGGGAAACAACCTTCTCTCCTTCAGTGACAAACACAGCCATCCTTCTACGCAAGAGAGCCCGAACCTGCTACTTTTACGTCCTCCCAATGCTTGTTCATGGGGTTGGAATCCAATCCCTGTCCAGAGTGCTGAAATACAGCAGCTGTGGAAATATCCAAAGAGTGCTTCTACCTTACCACTTGTTTCTGGCTTAAGTATGCAAGGCATAGTAATTAACACGAATTTAAATGTCCAATAAAAAGGTGGGATAAAAAACATCTTAGTTTCACAGGTGAAAGATTTGAGGCAATTTCTATCTCAATTTTCTTCTCTTATGTGCTCTCCCAGCTACTCAAGCTTTTTGTCCCTTCCCCACAGCTGGTTCTGAACACTTTCTGTAATTTCTCTTCCATTTCAACTGTGGAACTACCTTCAAATACATCTCAAGAAACTTGAGATCCATGTACCTACTCAACCTTTGTACAAAACTCTTACATTTTCGGATCTGCACAGAACTAAGAACAAAATTGAATGTACTATGAGAAATGCATAATTCATAAACTGCCCAGGTGGGGAGGTTCAAGAGTGACAGGCATCTTGCTCTAAAGTAGTCACAGTTTGGGTGAACTAACTACCCACAGGAACTGAAGATCCAGTATTCACTAACAGAATCCAGCATTTTTGCTCTTCCTGCTTCCAGCTGGAACAAGAAAAGTGCAAGAAACTTTTGTCTCAAATGTTATCAGCTAGCTTAGTACTTTGGGGTTTTCAAACAGAAGTAAAAATTCAAATTCAGTTCTCAAGATCTGTAACAAAATAATTAAGACTTTTCTTGCACATTGTGTTAGGGATGAGTTGCTTAACATAAGTATTAATGTGCTCTGTTACAATAACTAATGTTTTCAGTATATATTGCATTCCTCTGAAAGAATTATTGGTACAAGTACTATCTAAGTAAGATCTATAACAGAAGATTTATAATACAAGAGCCAGTAGAATTTACTGGTATAACAATTTTAATACTCCATTCCCTCTCCCGGTTGGGTATACATTAACATTAAGAGAAGGGAACTGATTCATCTTTTATGCTCCTCTGTTTCTAACATAACACATTAATGAGAACTTACTAGCTTTTTTTTTTCCCCTCTTAACATGTTGTTAACACTTTCTTGTCACCGTTTTTTGATTTGTGCTGACACATCAAAAGAATATTAAAAAATATAAGAGCAAACTTAAAAGTCTATAATCAATTAAACTGCAAATCACAGAATCATTTAGGTTGGAAGGGACCTCTTGGGATCCTCTGGTCCAACTTCCCTGCTTAACTAGGATCAGCTGCAGCAGCTTTGCCAGGCCTGTGTCCAGTTGAGTTTTTAATATCTCCAGAAATTTCTAGAGCACATAGCACAAGAGTGCTATACCCATTTACTCATTTTCTCCAAAATTTCATAGACATCAAAGAAGAGAAAAAAAAGAATTTGGCCTTCATCTCTAACATCTATAGAACACACTTTCCTGACATTGTGTAAACACTATCCCAGTGTTTAAAAAACATAACATGAATCATTCTAGAGTTTATGAAAAACTTCCTTGAAATCTCAAAGCAACTTTGTGGAGCTTTTCTGATTATTTTGTTGTTGTTGTTTTGTTTGTTTGTTGGGGGGTTTTCTGGTGTGCTTTGTTTCTGAGGGGCAGTGGTGGGTAAGGTGCAGGCTTGGTTTTGCCAGACTTAGGCTACTTCTTATACAAACAAAATATTTTCAGAACAATCAGAAAGCAAGCACCAACCATTCAGGACTTCTCTTAAACAGTTCCCACCATAAACTTTCATCTTCTAAATAATCTTGTTAAAAACCTAAATATTAATTCAAGAACAGCTGAAAACAGGAGTAAAAGGCATCAGTTTTGCTGATCCCATCTCTAAAGATTTTCTATACTTGATGAGCAGGAAATTATATCAAAACAATATCTTTGTTATTCTTATTTCCTGTCCTAAAAAGAAATGACCAAAAAATATATCCTTTTCTACATTTAAGTTTTTCTGCTTGATATGTTTAACCCGGGACTTTTAGACTACTGCAGAATTTTGAATTTAATACCATTCAAGAAAAAAAGAAATCTCTATCCCAAACTCACCAATTACTTGTTGACAGCATTTCCATGCACTCATGATGAAAACAAAAATTGAAAAAAAAAGACTAAAGAAATTGGGTACTGCAGTAACTAAAATATAGCTTGAAAAGTATGCAAAAGAAAGTGACACCAAATGCCTGGTATTAGCTGGATAATGCAATAGGTGATAATGACATTCCTGGCAAAAGGTCAGCTCATCTCAAACATCTGTTAGGAATGAAGCCATTAAAAACAAAGCAGTTTCATGTTGTGGGGGTTTATGCAGCTTCTGTTTTGATCTGCCATGGTTTTGACTCCTCGTACTTTATCCTTCAGCTGCTTTGCTTCCTGTTTTTTTCTTCACAGAACTTTAGAGTGTCTAACATGCAAAACCACAGTGACTGGCACTTTTGTGAATGTTGACCAGTTTTCTTTAATTTAAAAGGTGTGCTGAATTTGTCTGATTATTGATTAAAAACAAACCTGGGCTGTGTTTTAAGACTGTAAAAATATCCTACCAGAGAATTATGTTGTTTCCTATTTTGTGAACATTTTGCACAGTTTAATTCACAGTTCCTGTTGTCCTGAGCAGTGTTTTCCATCGCCTTGCTCTTATCTTCCATAACACCAATTTTCAATTCAATTCAAGATTCATAACAAATTGGTACCCAGAAGCAACTACCCTACTTCCCACTGTAATGTTTAAGTGGAAAAAATAAAAGTTATTTTTATAATTTAGGCAAAAATTTTAGAAATATTTCAGTAAGAAACCTCATCAGATGAATACTAGACTTCAAATTGCCTAAATTTACCTTTTCCTAAAAGTCTCATGAAATTTTTACAAGTTGCTAAATGTCCAGTCCTGAGGGCAGTACAGGGGTTGGAAGTCAGCATAAAAACAGTTTATGCGCTGAACCTTAAAATTAATTGACTTCATTGATATAAAAAGGCTTTTTCTAAGACAGTTGACTCCAGATATTCATTAAAGGCAAGATAAACAAAATTACATGCCTCCAGTTCCCCCAGAAAAAGTGACCTTGGATTCTTATAATCAAGAGAGGGATGATAACTGCACCTGTGCAAATAGTTATCAGTTAAAATATATTAGCAGAACTAGAAGCACAAACTCTGGTGCAGAACTCCATCACACATCTTTGGCCTTCCTTTTTTTGCAGTAGTCTCAATTCACCTATAGGGGCCAAGTCTGGCTCCACATCAACCTGTTGTATAGTCTGATCATGGAAATATTCCTGGGCTGCAAGAGCTCCAGCCATGAAAAGTGTCAGTATGATGGTGGCCAAGAACTCAGGTCTCCTCTGAAATTAATATAATGATTATAAAATTATAACCACTCTTTAAATGCTTACCCTCTTTCAGAAGCAGATGTTCACTCTTAATCTTTAGTGACTGCAAGTGGATGGCATGTAGCCATGATTTAAGTATCTCTGTAGTCCAGAGACCATTGGATGTTCAGAACATTCCCTTATCAGTCACACAGAAATCCTTATTCAGTAAGACAATGCAAAATCCAGATTTTTCTTCAAAATCCTGCTTTTTCTTCACTAAAACCATAAAGACTATAAGCCCTTAGCTGAGAAAGCTGGCATACACACAATCAATCTGTTAAGAGGAGAGGCAAGCCTGGGAAAAATCAGGAAGACTGAGGGGCCTCATGATGAGAACAGACATAAATGGGCACCACACACTCCCATATCTTTAGTGCTGCTTTGTTTCTCCACCATGGCTTTTCAAGGAGTACCAACAACCTGAAAATGAGCTGGAAACAGAGGTAAGTGGCAGGAATTACCACCCCAATCCATGACTCCTCCAACTCATGCTGGGCCTTTAAGATATCCCAGCACTCACAGAATGTGAAGGACTATCTATCTCGAAATTTTATTCACATGATCTTTCTACTAGCCAGAGCAGAGCTCTTTAACGGAAATTAATTCATGGAAATCAGATGAACAATGTGCTTATTGTTAAGCTCCCTGCCCTGCCATTAGGGGCCTTATCAATAAGGACAATGGGAGAATGTTCTTACTTGCAATGAAATTAAAGACTTTTTTAAACAGCTGTGTCACATTCTAGACTTTCTGATGAAAAAAATTAAAATAATATTCTTTTTAGCAAGATGTAGTTTGTGTACAAACCAGATCTAGTGGAACATATCCTTGCCCAAGGCAGAGGGCTTGGAAGTAGGTGACCTTTAAGGTTCCTTTCAACTCAAACTATTGTATGATTCTGTGTACAGGGCTTTTAGACCTACTTAAAATAGTCAGGTGTTAGCTGATAGTCAGTTACTTACAAGAAATACACTCTGGCAAACAAAAGAGGCAAATCTACGGAGCCTGAAGACATTACCAAAATGATGTAAATGAACTGCGGTTTTGGAAAAAAAAAAAGACCCTTTAGTAGCAAGCAGAAAAACTATTTTACAGGTGTAACTTTCAGTAAGGGTCAGAAAAAATTCATTCATTAGAGTTACGGGAGGTAAAATTTTCTTATAAATATTACAGGACCATTAAAAAGTGTCATCATTTTAAAATGGACTTAAATCATATTCATTAATTATTAAACGTTACTCTACTTCTTCACTGATGTTTTTTAATGGAATTAAGTTTCCTCAACTGCAGTAACGTAACATGCCTGCTATAAATAGCTTTTCTTTAGGTAGAGAAGTGCCCTTTCATGGTGGTATCAAAGAAGGTTTTCACTTTGTAGCAATACTTCTAATCTTAAATGAATGTAATCCATTACTTGGTGAATGAAAGAAACAGATCTGAGGATACCTCTGAGTTTAATAGCATCCTAGATGTTCATTCACAATACTACTGATAAAACAAAGTCAGATTTATAGATGCCTTTTTTTTTTTTTTTAAGCAGAATTTAGTGCCTTATTTACATTTTAAAAGGCCTGGAAGATCTGAACAAATGATGTCAAAAAGCAACCTGTTGCTAACTGTTGATCTTTTCTCTTGATTCCTGTAAGCTGTTAATGTTAAACATTTCCAAGGTCGAGTCCAGCTTCATGAATTTATTAAATTTTACCTTAATAAAGAACTATACCACCTGAGCATCTTAATCTACCTTATTAATGAGGATTTGTTTCCTTACAGAGAACAGTCCATGATACTCCTGGTCTCCCCAAATATGAAAACACTGGTAATGGGAAAAAAAAAAAAAAAAAAGGAATAAAGTCAGACTAAAATATTTGCCTGTTTAAAAGTCTGCAACAAGGACTATGAGCCAATCTGTGGATAGTTTATACCAGTAGATACTAGATGTTAAGTAGAAGTGCCATCTGTCTGAGCAAACTATAAGTTCTATATCTCACTTTTTCTATGTGTGCAAGAGCAGGAATTGCATCCTCATCTACCCCACTGGTATGCATTCACGGGAGTTCCAATATAGCTTAAAAATGCTGGTCTTGGAAAGTGTGGAAAGCCTTCCAAAGGAAATTCTTATCCTAGCATTGCAATTAAAATTGTGTTTGCTTAAAAGGATCTCAAAGTTACTGCATCATACTGCCTAAGGTTCTCCTCAACCCCTGAAATGTTACTACTTTCCAGAAAAATCTACTATTAAAAAAGTTACCATGATGAAAGGAGATAAAATTCAAAAGAAACTCTCCAAGATAATGCATTTACCTAAAATTCCCTAGCAGAATATATCTGTGGTCCTAGCCTGAACATTCATTCTTCGGGGAGAATAAATACAGAGCTATTATGTAAGAAAGTACATTAGAACAGTTCCTCTGGATTACGTGCATATCTAGAGGCTGAACTCTTTTTTTTTTTACTCAATACAACACCTCAAACAGCAACCTGAAAATGAAAAAAAAACCTTAAAAAAAAAAAAAACAACCACCACAGCCACTGCAACACAAGAAGGCGACCACAGCTTCAAAAAAGCTGCCGGAGGTAAAGTCTCAGTTCCTTCAGCTTTATGCCATCTTCAGACAAACAGGTTTTCATTCTGACCTCAGCATTTGTGTGCGTCAGCTCTTCCAGTCCTATTTTTGCTTCACTTCTCTCATCTAACAATATCAATGTCCTAGAGAGTTCTGCCTGTTAAATTTAAGTGTACTTTCCTTAGTGCCTTGGCTTTCTGTAGTGAAGAATCCTCTGTATTATATACAGACTACATACAGATCTGGAGTGTAACCACGTGTGTTGAATTGAAATTGGTCTAGTTTTTAATTAAATGACTGCTTTAATGTTGTTATTTACACCATTTAAAAATAAAACCCCCATTGGATACAAGTTTCATGGTCTTTTTGTTGATCAGAACAGACCACTACCCTGAGAGCCAAACTAGGCATTATGTACTTTTGTGAGCCTCAACCAGCTCCTTTTAGGGTGGCATTGTTGTAGACATTAGACATTACAATCCAGTTTAGGATAACAGCACAAAAGCTGGCAAGTCTTAAAGCTAAAACAGAATAGTAGTGAAAACTCATGCCCAGACTTACAGTTATTACCAAAACCTGAACCGTACAACGCCATAGAAGACCAACTTTTTCCCCCAAAAAAAGAAGTAGAAGCAGGCTATCTGCTGTCTGCAAAGCAATAAAATCGCCCTAGATTCATAATTTATTAACACAGAAATCTTACTATACATGAAAAGACCCCCTGTCCCTTCTATTTACAGTGGCTGTAGTTTGCCTCCTACTCCCTCAGGTCAATTCTTGCAGGGGGCAACAGAGCTTCCCAAAGGTCTCGTTCACAAGTACATTCAGTTTGTCTGCCAGAGATCCTAATTCTTCCACTGGTGAATATAAACACACACACATTCCCTCTTTAAGCCTTCTACTGCCAAAAAAATATTTCTGCTAGACAAAGAGAAATATGTTTGGACAACAAAGCCTTAGGCAGAATGAGGACAGCAATGGACTTCAACTTCTTCTTAGCCACCACATTCTTCTCTTAGACCATTCCTGGCTTTCAGGCTACAGATTGCTGCAGAGCATTAGTGCCCTAAATGGTCTCTACCTTCTTGCAAAATGTTGTAGATCTGACTCAATCCCCTCTTCTTTCAAATGAGGGAACAGTGTCAATCAGGTTTCACATGATCCTAGGATGACTCCTGATCATACAGCTTCTGTATGATTACAGATGGCACTTACACTGAAGTCCTGCCATATGGACTCAGAAACAAATATTTTCCAGTCTGTTACCAAGCTGATGAGAAGACATCAGGAGACACCCTGGAAAGAGTCTCCCAACACACAGACAGGAAGAGCCCTTTCAAGGTCAAAAAGGGACAGCTTTCCTACTCTAGATTAAACACTGTGATGCTGCAGCTGCACTTTTATGTGCGTTTGAGGGAAGAAAATGACCCTTTAAAAATAATCATTTCTCACTTTTCCTTTTAATTCTGATTCCCTTTGAAAAATAGGTGATGCAGACATTTTTTTTTAAACCAAAGGAAATATATGAGTCCTAATTGGTCCTTTTAGCCTTTCAATGCAAGCCATATTGCTCAATAGAAGAATCAAGTTCAAGGCACTGTCTTTTTAACCCTTTAACTGTCTTTGTCTTTAAACTCTTGTGAATATCAGTATTTCATAACATCAACTACCAGCAGATTATGTTGAAGTAAAGAAAAAAGGGAACTTTGCTAATAACAGTGATTACCGTAATTCTTTTGCTATCTCCGAAAAAAACATAAATGACAGAAGCAATTTATATATATACAAAAAATAGTTTATAACAAATATTTTACTTGACAAAGAACTGAGAGATGTTAAATCGTTTAACTCACCAGTCACTGGGTTGTCCTGAACTCTTGTCTGATGAATCATAGAACAGTTTGTGTTGAAAGGGACCTAAAAGTTCATAGTGTTCTAACCCCCTGCCATTGGCAGGGACATCTTTCACTAGACCAGCCTGCTCAGAGCCCAGATCAACCTGGCCTGGAACAATTCCAGGGATAGGGCATTCACAGCTTCTCTGGGCAACCTGTTCCAGTGTCTCACCACCCTCA
>JAWWLV010000179.1:790194-832312 GCA_035041135.1 Platyrinchus mystaceus
CCTGGCCTGGAACAATTCCAGGGATAGGGCATTCACAGCTTCTCTGGGCAACCTGTTCCAGTGTCTCACCACCCTCATAGTAAAGAATTGCTTCTTGATATCTAAACTAACCCTACTTTCTTTTGAGTTTAAAGCCATTTCCCCTTATTCTGACACTACACTCCTTGTAAAATATCCCTCTCCAGTTCTCTTGTAGCCCTTCTGCTACTGGAAGGTGCTAGAAGTTGCCCCCAGAGCCTTCCCTTCTCCAGAATGAAAAAAAAACCAGCTCTCTCAGCCTGTCTTTATAGGAGAGGTGCCCCAGCACTCTGATTATCTTTGTAGACCTCCTCTGCATTTTCTCCAACTGGTCCACATGAAATACGTTGCAAAAAGTTCATGAAACCTGAAGGAAGAGAACCTTTCCCACAGTGTTAAGATCATGAGCAAATGGTACTTCCTAACCCTTGGAGTAAGTAGTACTTATCTTCTGGAATCAGCCCTGCTTGAACAGTCCAAGTACAGCAAAACTGAGCATGGGCCTAAAACACCCAATATTAAACACTCCCAAAGTTGTTAAATAAAGCAGATTTAAACTCTGCAACATAATTTTTAGCATCCTGCCACAATGCCGTTCTTTTTCAAGATAACTCTATTTCTATCTAGCCAGAAGTCAACTTTATTCTTAGTAAACTTTTCTGTAGAAAAGTAAACCAGGCCACTTTCCACATGTCAGTGTAGAATTACACCTGCATGGCAACAGTACATATAAATAAGGGAGTGCAAAACATTATGTTGAAATCTCTGACTAAAGTAATCAAGTCTCTCTTTTCAACTGGAATAAACTCACAAGTCAAAACATTTTAAGCACCTACTATATAACATTTGATAGGGTAAACATCAGCTCAGTTTCAAGTAAATTTTGGCTATATCAAGGCACAAGGTCACCAAAAACTCTCAGCTTTCTAAGTTACTAGCTTCTGAAACCTGCTTTTACATCTCACTGAACTTCCATATGAAGTCCTAAGATTGAAAATGTAGAGTTTTCACACATATATTTACCACGTAGCTGTCTTGGCAATATCCTGAGTTTTGTTCACAGTGACATCCACCCATGAATCTCATCCTTAGCATCACACAGTTCACAAGCTAGGTCACAACTTTTAAACACTACACAAATTGCTGATTTGTCAGAGTCCAATACTGTCTTGACCAGGTGGGCTGGCTTGGGGTGGGATACAGTTAATTTTCTTCATAGTAGCAGCTGTGGGTCTATGTTTGGGATCTGTGCTGCAAACAGTGTTCTTTTACATATTTCATGCAAGAAAGTTATTTAAATATAGCCTATATGTTAATATAGACTTTACTCATTTGAAGAAATCTAGTGCTACGTGGGTTTTCTGTTTTAGCAGAGTGATATAAAATATGCTGAAATAACAATACAGACGTAAGTTACACTTAGCAAAATACCACAGTTGCAATACACGGTTCAATCACATTACCAGTCTGATTCCCATTACTGACCTTCATAATGTGCTCACCATCACAACACTAAGCATGCCCAGTCTCCAAGAAGGGATACATGGGTTGAAAAACCATCTCTTCACAATACTTTTGCTACTTGCCTAGATTTTGAACCTCATGTTGGGCTGAGCCACCTATTCACTTGTCCCATGCTGGTCTGATTGACTGAGGGAGACATTTACACTCTTGTAATGAACTTTTAGTGGGAGAAGTATTTACACTACCAGTTGATCCACTCAGCTGTTTAACACTGGTTTGTCTAAAGCAAAGGCCTGTCTCTGGTCCCCTTTCCAGGGAGATAAGTCAGCTTTTTTGCAACAACTGTGGTCAGTCACACCCCTCATTTTGAGTTCCTGAGCTTTGCCCCTGCCCATCTCCTCTAAACCTTTTAGGAGTTTATTGGTCAGTCACACGATTTTAACAAGGTATTGATAAAAATCATTGAAATTGTGCTAAAAATGACAGCCCAAAGTGATACCACTGTTTAAATACAGTCGTGGATAAAGCTATAAAGTTGGTGCAACAAACAAAATATCAGGAGTGGAAGAGAAAGAGTAAATTAGAGTTTGATGAAGTAAGTGAAACTTGCCATTCTAAACTGCAGATATTTCCATTTGTAAGTAGAATGTATGTTTACATGGCCTGTCCCAATAAAAGCAACAGGAAAAGCTTCTAGTGGCTGTATGTTATCTCAACCCAACTGTACTACTAAAGTAGAATATCACAGTATACTATGAAAAGAGAATTAAACATGCTTAAGAGCTTAAAATCTCATAATCTCTTCCCAACAAGAATTAAAATCCCAATTTATCCATAACCTATGCACATTTTAGGCAGCATGGAAAATGCTAGAATTATTCCTTATCAAGTAAATTCTATTTGAAAATTTGCACAATACAAAATTCACCATGCCATTTTGATAACTGTGAAATTACCATAATTAATATAACAATAAGCTTCATGATACAATTTTTTTTCAGAATTTCCAGTCCAACATTTTTTCATAATTATTGTGCATTTTTGCTAAAATTACAACACACTGGAACATAAAGTCATTTGTCATAAAAGAAAAGTAGGGTTTTCTTCACTGATTTGAGCATCATGGAAGTAGCTCAGCTACTTAAATTTTTGCCTTATTTTTGTTTTCCATCCCCCGCTTACACAAGGTTATTTCATTACATTTCATTTTTAATTGGATATATGAAAATTGTTATAGAGCATAAGAACATAAAGTCTTTAGAAGCTGATCTTCAATGACACTTTCAGAAATGAAACTCACTGAGGAAATTCTGAGATAGAAGATACAAACATGCTGGCACTTTTAGAAACATGCATGAAGCAAGTAGAACCGAATTTGAAAGGACTCATTTATGAGTCTCTAGGGGTGAACACCATTTCATACCCCTATACTCTATTTTGAAACAAGCAAGTTTATCTTAAGACAGCATTAATATGCTAATAACAATAGTATCTTGGATTTTCCTCTTAAAAGTCACTCGGAAAAAGCCAAGGTGATTATGCCTTTGCCTGCAGCTGCAAATGTTAGTGTGCTGCATCCAGCTCCTAATCCCTCTTTGAGTGCAGACAGATCACAAACACCACACCACACCTGTAGTACAGTGCTTGCTTCTCTGATTGATGACATCTATTAAGCTATCTGTTGCTCCTCTATTGCCTCTCTACCCTTATTCAATTCTTTCTGCTCAGGCAGACTGCATGTTTAGCTCTTTCAGGACATCGACTATTTTGCTTTTAACTACATCAACTGCCAGACTACAAAGGATGGACTTCTCACTAAATTCATCATTAAAACCATAAAAAACGAGGGAAGGGAACACTCTAAAATGATGCAGGCTTCCAGTGATTAGAGTAGTTAAATTCCCTGCTTTTAAGCAACGCTCTGCCTTTAGAAACATAGGTCCTAAGCACACAGACTCTCAATTTACAGCTGTTTCTATATAAATTTAATTAAGGACTGTTGAAGTCGAACTACAAAGAAAAACAGTGACCTGACAGAAAATAAAAAAAATCTGTCCCTATCCTCAGCTCTTCAGCTACAGGCTCGCTGCTTACTCATTGCTAACAGGCTAGGAGTTTTTTCTTTTACAAACTAAATTCTTTAGACACTTGGTCATATTTTTCCAGGAACTCAGCATCACAGTTCACATCTCCTTGTGTTATGCTGACAAACCATAAGAATTGTATGAACTGCTGTGAAAAGGTGACAAAAACTCTTGCAGTGCTGAAGCTTGAGACTTGAAGAAAACTTGAATAGGATAGACTTAATAACACAATGAGTAATAAAAGTTATTCCAAAAAGCTTTCCAATGCTCTGGGAGAATTAATATTCTGAGACGCAGAATTTTTTGAGACATAATTAAAGGGGAAAATCTTATACTGGTAGTTAAAATTTACAACTTTCTAAAAATTACTGGCGAGTAATTCACTTCCCTCAAAACTGACCAGAGAAACCCCAATAGCACATGGTGTTTTCTCTCTAATGATTGTGTGGGTAATTATGCACTTTTATTCAGTATTTAGACTATACTGATTTTCATTATTTAGGAACTACACAAATGAAGATACTCATGCTTTTGCTATGCATAAATATTGAAGACTGTCTGCTTTATTTCATTCAAATTAGTATGTGTTAAAGAAGACTTTTTCTACATTGAAATATAAAGATGTACAGAACTTATTTGTACTTTACTGATTTAATGACTGAGAATTAATAAAAAAAAAATGATTGTTGGTCATGACTACCTATTTGACACTTGTCCCCTTACATGACTTGTTCCAAGTGCTGTGGGAAGGTAAGAATCCTATGCTGGGTACAAACCAGATCCTTCTATCTTCATTAACTGTTAAATTTTCATTGCTGCTGCAATTAACGCTTTTCTCCACAGCCAAACACTTACTCAACCCCATTAAAAATGTTAATTAATATTTCAATCCAGCGCCCACCTGTGGTCACAATTCACATAGAAAAACACCAGCATTCAACGTTGAACTTCCTATTTTTCAGGCATTTAGAATGACAAACCACTGGAACCTCCTGGCTAGAGGATAAACGGTATATTTATGCAGCGTGTCCTGCATCAGCTCCCCACACCTTGCTGGGGACTTTGGACAACCAAAGTCTTTGTTTTTATCTTCACATCTAATTAAGAACCTAACTTTCTGTCAGAGTGTGCTTAAGTAAATGCCAGGCCTGAAGCTACAGGTTCAAGCTCCAGCCAATGAAAATGAGCCTGAATAGAAAATATACCAATTAAATTTCTACTGAAATGAGGGATTACACACCAAGTATTGTAAGTTTTGCGATGACCTTAAAGAGCACACAATATATTCTATTATAATTACGTCTTGTACCTTATGTGATAACTGTTCTGGTCATGGAGTTTGCAAGCAGCTACTATATACTGTATTTCATATAATGATTCTTATAGTTTATGAGTTCCTGTAAACTTAAATATTATTGACTGCTGCTGAGATGATTGAAGTTGGTTAAAAAAAAAAAAATCATTTCTTTTTAAATTCAAAAGTAAAGCAATATGGTGTTTTAATTTATTTTTCATCTTCTATTTGCAAAATTTACCAATTTCAGAATCCTTAACTTTGGAATTCTAAACATTCAACATAAAAAGGAGATATTTCTTTTAGAAAAGAAAGGGTATTGACCAATATCCAAAAACTAGTCTTTGCCTTTTAAGTTTTACGAAAAATGAAACATCAACTGTACAAAGAGTCATGGAGGGAATAAAGCAAACAACTAACTGTTTAAAAAGTAAGAGAAAGAATAGCAAAGTTTGAAAAATGAGAGGTTTCCCAAATATGTTTAGAGAAAGAGAGAAAGAGAGAGAGAGTAATCAAGTCCATTGAGTCATACACCAATTTCACTCAGTGGCCACAGTTATGCTTAATCTTGCTCTGCTGTTTTTTGGCACCTTAAATATTGAATTCTTTCCTAAAGAGTGGCATGACTTCAACAGTTGTATATAAAGCATACAACACACTATTTTACTGCAAAGGACAGCCTGGATTTATTTATCTTTGGTCCTTTTATAGAACCTGCACTGTAGCAACAAGAGGGAAACTCTAGACAGCATACAGCACCAAGATAACAGCTGGTTTCTGCCTTTTACACACCTCAGTGAAAGCACCTCCATGCCCATCCACCTTCAGCTGATCTCTTACCAACCACAGCCCCCAGGCAGGATTTTTTTTTCCCTGCAGTTTTATGAGAGTTTAGAATTAATTGGCACTTTGCCCTTCAATAATACAGCATAGTCACAATCCAGAGATCCTTTCTAATGTACAGAATGATAGCGGATATTTACAAGTCTCATTACATGATTGCCAAGCAAAAGTCAAGAAAATCCACAGTGTTATAAATAAATCCCAAGGAGAAAAAATATGGAGTCAAATTCTTGAATTTGAGCTACTAAATATTTGTTTCAGTTTGGAAACATGTTTGGCTGAAGGCCAAAACTTAGAAAGGCTCTTCAGAATTCTCTCTCACTAGAACCAGAAAGAAAGGTCAGCCTCAGAAACTTGCTTAAAATCTCAGTAAAGTAGAACCTCAACTAACCCTTTCTATTACAAGGCACAATTTCTTACCCTCTGACGAAGTGCAATGATTGTTATAACAGAGATTTCATTTTAAATACTCTTTTTATGAAGTCTCAGGGGGTTTTTTCTTTCTTTTTTTTTTCTTTCTAGTAGTGAATTACTACTACACCAAATTGCAGCTTTGCTAAAAAATCACTTCTCCAGCAGCTCAACATTACTTAGAGAAAATCTACACCATACCCTGTACTACAACACAGTTCTAAAAATACACACAAAGAAAAAAAAAAAGCCTATTCACCATAAAAAGTGTAATCTGCTTACTTATCTCCATTTTGCTATTGTTTTTTTGCAGTAAACTACCATTGCATGCAGACAGAGTAATTTCTTAATTTTTGTCTTTCACTTGAGATTTCATCCAGGTGCAAAAAATCAATGATGCTTCATGAAAAATATGTGTCTGCTGTAGATCAGCGCTGGGACTAGCAGGCTACTAAAATCCATTGTAACACAGTAATAAAAAGAATCACATGCAAAATTAAAATATAGTTTCTGTCCTCTAATTATAGTTAATTAATATAAACTCTCTACATAAGAACAAAATTTTATTCTCACTGTCAAGATACATTGTTTTTCAAAGTATTGTTCGCAATGCATAGAACTAACGTGAAAATATTTATAATTTTTGTAAGAATACTTTCTATGAAATTTTCTAAATATGCATATATACATGCACAGAGTTCTAAAAACATACAAAAACTTCCTGTTTGCAAGAAAGCACCACAAACAAATAATAAAAAAATCTAAAACTGAAAATGTGTTGGAAAAAAAAGGGATTTATAGCTTCTGATTTGCATTTAATAAAGAGTTTGAAGCAACTCTATTATTAACATTCTTTATCTGATTCCACAGATAAAGGTTCTTTTGTGTTAATATATTTTGCTAGACTTTAACATGTTAAAGCAGACCAATTTGTGAATTAAGTTCTTGAAACAGATACTTTTCATGTCTAGGAATAGAACAAAATGAAGAACTGAAGTACCCAACTGCAAAAGATCTGTCAACAATTCTTTTATAAAGGCCCATTCTCAAGAGGTTACAATTATCACAGCATGACATTTTTTCAGGAAAATAATTTTACCCTAAATAGCTTTTTGGCTTATAGTTTTGAGGTTGTTTTTTTTCCCTCTCTTTAAGTGAATAATGACAGTTCCCATATCTGTAAGAGGAAAATTACACATTACTTACCACTCAACCCTTCTCTCAACAACCTTAAAAGAAAGGACCATAGAATAGGTCTAGATTTCACTCATTTCAGCTTCTCTGATATTTGAACTGAAAGCATCAGATTAACAGAGTATCATAAAATCTAATAATAAAATTTAGAGGTAGACTCCATTATCATTCTCTGCTTTGAAGATTTATCTGTGCTTTAGATCACAAAAAAAAAAAAATCTGGCTTTAGAGTAAGCCTTACAGGCTAATTAAATGAACCTTTTTCTTCCATACATGTACTCCCTCAAAATATGTCAATAATGCAAAACATCCACTGTTTGGGGAAGGAACAAACACTGGTTCACCCTCTTGTTCATGGGTTGACTCAAAATTCCCTCAAGACAAAGGCAAGTCATTTGCACATTAGCATTCTAAATCACCAGGGGGAGCATGGCAAGGCTCTCCTGTTGCATGTTGTGAAGACTATTTTTACAGAATTTTGTAAAGGGCAGAAATAATAATAATTGATTTTAAGTCATTTGTTATTTTTGGAAATTGAAACGAACTGACATATTAACCACAGAATCACAAACTACTCTGAATCAGAAGGGACCCACGTGGATCATCAAATCCAACAGCCCCGAGAGTCACACCCTGTGCCCGAGAGCATTGTCCAAATGCTTCTTGAGCTCTGTCAGGCTTGGGGCTGTGACCACTGTCCTGGGGAGCCTGTTCAGTGCCCAACCACCCTCTGGGGGAAGAACCTATCTCTAACATCCAGCATAGACCTCCCCCGACACAACTTCGGGCCATTCCCTCAGGTCCTGTCACTGGTTACCACAGAGAAGAAGGGATACAAAACATGTTCCATTTTTCTGAAAGTTCTTATTTTTTAATTTTACATTATCCTCAGAGTTCTGTCACATATTCTCTAGATAAAACAGAGTTTTGAAAGAATGGCACATACCAAATGCTGGAAATACTCTTACTCAGCTACATTTTTCTTCACG
The DNA here is from genome assembly GCA_035041135.1 of Platyrinchus mystaceus. Taxonomy (NCBI): domain Eukaryota; kingdom Metazoa; phylum Chordata; class Aves; order Passeriformes; family Tyrannidae; genus Platyrinchus; species Platyrinchus mystaceus. The sequence goes on from JAWWLV010000179.1 coordinate 798,492, forward strand.
TTAGAAAGAAAAAAGGAATTCCAAACATTAATTGTTTACATTGCTGAACTGTTGTACTTCCTTTGCAAACACAGCTCTTCAGACAATGTGAGGCTGGAGCACATGACAGGTTTAAAGAACTACCATTTCTAGTACCTTGCTTAACTCAGGTTTTTTTCTGTACACTGCAGACAACTTAATCCTTTCCATACAAAATTCTCAAGGTCTTTTTAATATGCAACAGCCATGAAGCCATTTTTCCTTGCTGTTTTCTCCTGAATCATAAGTGCACTTGGCAAGATCTCAAAGCATACATGGCTGCTGACGCTTCATACACTGGCAGAGAAGGTGAAGGTTGAATCACTCTAACACTTAGGAATTGATTTGGAATAGCTTTTACAGGTTTGGAAAAAGCTGCTCGCTCTCCCAGCTACAGAAATGTTATACTATACCCTTATAGGCTGAAAGAGATAGAAACACACGATTTACGAAGAAAGCTATTGTACTTCACCGTACACTCTATTCCCTGAGCCTTGGCAACAAAGAAGGGGTTGAGCCGCCTTTGTGGGAGGATGGTTATTGAATTGTGCACCTGGCATGCACAAGACCTTTCTGTCCTTCATTGATTGCTGTGGGCATCAGGAATGAATGAAGCAGGGGAAGACAGATTGTTCTAATACTTTGTTTCCCAGCAGATAAGCACCAAAGACGGGGCACTCCTTCCTGGCTTCATATAGACCTTCAGGTATCTTTTGAATTCTGGAAGGAGTTTATTTATACTCAAACCTCTTAAAATAAATACTGCCTCGCCTTCAACTGTCTCAGAGTAACAACATTGCTCTCTGGCTGTAACAAAAGCAGTACGTTCATTGTCTTGCCGAGGGCCATAAACTCCCTCTTGCTTGGGGGCTTTACAAAGATCCTGCTTTAAGTACTATCTTGAATTACTTCTTCCTCCTCCTCCTCCTCCTCCTCCTCCCCTCTTCAGAGCTGCCGCAGACCGGTCTGCAGTCCCCTGCTGAGCCCCCACCTCCCCCCTCCTTCCACTGCTCATATCTTTCATCTTTCCCAGGGGCATCTCCTAACACCAAACACCTGGGTCTCTGCCAGCTGGGAGAAGAGCTCTGCCTATCCCGCTCCTTAGGCTCCCAGTCACAGTCCTGAAAGAAACAAGCAGTTGGGAATGCTTCCCATTACCTATGGCAATATTCATCAGCTATATCTAAAGATTAAGCAGCTAAGAAACAAAAACCTCTAGGGATTCATGAACAATTCAGAATACAAAAAAAAAAAAAAAAAAGGGCCTTCAGCCACAGAGAAAAGAAGCTCAGCAAGCAAATAGAATTTATAAATGTGTTTTCTCAGATTATAGAAAAAAATGGTATTTAACTCATGGTAGCTACTGCAGGGAACCTGTTGGTAGACATGGAGGGGGGTTGGTTTATTATTGACTTTTAAATGGTCTTTATTCCAAAAATAAATGGCAAAAATGTTATATCTTTGAGAGTTTTTCCTTTTTTAATATAAAATACATTCTAAAATTGTTTTAAAGAATGGTTTTCAGACTTATTTTCCCCAAGTAACCAGTTTTTTTTCTCTGACCTCTTTCATCTAGTTGCATACTAGTAATTTTTTCTCTGAACATAATGTGGAAAAGGAGCCCTTTCCAGGTGTTGCATATTTCTTTTCTTTTATAGATTTGGACATAAAATCCTGGGGAGGATTTCTTTTTTTCCCAAACCACATTCAGAGTGCTCCATGTCAGTTTTACTAAGCTATGCCCAGCAACATTTATCTGACCTGAACACCAAAAAAGATGTCTCCAGAGCATCTTGCTCCATCACAAGATTCATTAGTGAGGCAGGTCCTCATGTGGCATAATTCTGTAAACTGAAAAAAAGGGAGAAACAAGCCTGAATTCCAGAGCTCCCAAACTGAACTCAACATTTTAACTGACACAATTACTTTTTCCAGCTCATAAGTTTTTACATCATCATAGGAAAAGAGAGGTGTTGTAACACTATTAATTCACTTTTCTTAATTAGATATGGGCATTTTCACTAAAATGTTGTGCTTTGCTCTTCATGGTTTAGAACTGGTCAGCTGAGTCTTTACAGTCTTTAATGTGCCAGTTAACAGACAGGTAATTATGAAAGAAAAATTTCAAGACAGCCTTATCTGCATATGATCCCTTTAGTTCATGTGCCTAACTAGGAATGTCTGAAGCAAATCCACTTTTCATACTTGAGTAAAAAAAAACCAACTGAGAGGAGAGGTACATGCTATTACTATGGTGAGAATACTTAAACTACTCATGCACTGTCTTTGTAAAGTACCTGTCATCATCCCCTATTAACACCTCCTCGAAAGGGCTGCCACAAATCTACTTTATAACGAGAATCACGGTAATTTTTCTGTAGAGGGTGGTGATTTTCAACTACAATACAGACTGACTCACTACTCAGAATTATCTTAAATGTTTCTCATTTTCTTCAAATATTACCCACCTTGGCTGTGAAAACCATATCAAAACATGCTTTTCAACCATTACATTTAAGCACACATCTGTTGAGTTTTACTACCACTATGGTTATGATGACGGTAAAGAATAATTTCTAGAAAAAAACGTTATGCAATGACTCACATGGAGTTGCTAATAATATGGAAGTCAAAATGCAATCAATTGTCCCCTCACAATTTAATTTTTTTTTCAATTTGTGAAGTCTCACTTTAAAGGCATTTAGCCTTCCTGTTGAGTGGAGGGTTTTTTTAAATAAAAATTCAAATAAGACATTTTTTCAGGACATAATTTTGAACATCATCTTACAAACTGGTCCTGGTACAACACTCCTTTCTAGAGGGTAGGAGAAAACTGGTTGACAAGAATGTTTCCTTGCAATCTAGCACAACACAGGAGAAATTCACTTGTACTCTTTTATTATGGGGTTTTTTAACTGCTCCTAGAATGCAACACAGCAAAACCATATTTGTTGAGATGGCCAAAGATTGGAGTAACAGTAATATCTTTACCTGTTTTGTTATTCATGTCTCAGACATCCAACAGCTGTTCATTTATTTTTATATTTCTTCAATGTTCATAAGCTCTACAGATTTATAGAGTAAAAAGAAAAAAGAGCTTGTTGCCACTGTGCTTTCTTCTCTAGCTAGACTTTAGATTATGGCTGTATTGTTGAGCAACTCATTACCTGCCAAATATTTCCTCTGTGTCCCCCCAAAAATGAGAAGAAAATAAATAAATAAAAAATAAATAAGTACATCTTTCCCTCAAAATTATTGCCTAATTAATTTCACAGCATTCCATAGAGATCTTTGTATCCAGCATGACTTGCACAGCATTAATAAAAATATAGAGCTGATTTTTTCCCTTGTGTTTAGCCACAAAAAAGGGGTTGAGTGCCTGGGCAGCTCTGTCTGTGAGTCACATCACAACTCCCTTTGTTTGACCCAGACCATCGAGCCCCCTGCACCTTTGACCAAGGTGCTGAAGGAATGGAAATGAGATCATCTGTGTCAGCCCGACTTCCCACCCGACCACCACCTGCAACACAGACTTGACAACGGAACATACGGCACTTTTTACCCTTAAATAATCTTCCAGGAGTCAGGTGTATGAATGTGAAGTGTTCACCTGGCAGGCCCTGAGAGTTACCACTGTCTGGTAGACGACTCAAACCTCCGCTTACTCCTACACTGACTGTGTGATGGAGGCAGAGGAAGCTGTACTGGTGGGAAAGGAGTCAGGGAATGTGCCTCCCAGCAGGGCTCCTTGACCTTCCCTAGGTGGCAATGCCTCAACGCTGCAGGAGGCGTAACCCTGTCCCTACTGGGGCACAATGCATGGGATATCAGAGCCCGAAAAAAATTTAGAGAGCCTCACTTTGAATAAGTGAACTTTCCTCGAAGTCTCCCCTTTTCCTTCTGGTAATCAAAGACATTCTCTGGCATGTCACTGTTGCTTGTTGTTCATAATTTATGTTTTGGATGTCTTAATTATAATAACATACACTTGAGATCTAATCAGTTTTCATCATCACAGCACGCAAACATACCTGCTTATATAGTAAATGCATCTTACGCAATTACAGAAATTAGAAGCTGTTAATAAGTTCCTATAAATGGCAATTCATACTATCATAATTTTACCATCTGATATAAAAATAATCTGCATCAAAAAATTATGGAAAATAATTTAATTTTTGCAGAATATGGGGTGTATACTGTGAGGGTCTTTAAAATAACTTCTGTTAAACAGAAAAATACTAAGTTTTTAGAAGTATATTGGGCATTGCCCCTCCCTTGTGCTTGAAGCATGAACCTTATTCAAACATCACAAAAATTTAACCTGTGATCATCTCCATTATTTTAGTTGACTATTCTGCAACAGCACATAAAATGGATTAGATCAGTGAATAATCCCAACAATAAAAGAATGGAACGCACCTTAAAGTGTTATTATAACATTTCACTAATAATGTTTACATATGGAAAGTGTCTCTGCACTTAAAAAATATTTGAAGACAAATACTGTCAGACAAACAGTACTTGAGAAAGGAATTCTGACATCTTCCATGGTATCCTACAGAAAAGTCATGAAAAACTCATTCCTGAAAACCATTTCAACAGAGCACAAATGTGATACTGATGCCAGCAGCAAAGAAAGCACAACAAAAACCCGGGTTGCTGAAAGGGCTTTGTGAACCTGTATAACACCGAGGATTTAACAGAGTTGTCTTGAAAAGGTGACGAATACAGAGTCTGTCACCATGCAAACTCTATGACATATGGCCAATAGATTGTTGGTAAATATTTAATAAAATGAAACATTAGTCTCTGACGTAAAACCTCTGCTATACAAAGAGGCAAAGGTACAGCAACAAAGCACGTGTTCTTTTTTGACAATGGTGCTGTGTTTCAGGTTGCCCATATCTACAGACTAAAATTAAAGCTCAGTCTGTTACCACAGTGTAATACAACTCAGCAGAAGAGGCCTCTGCAGATTTTCTTTTTAGTTAAACCTGGCTTCTATGGTTCAACAGCTTGATAGCAGTATATTGCTTTTGCTGGAACATCTGTCCTTCAAGTTGTTACTATTCCTCCTTTAAAATCTTTACTGTAAAAGCCAATAGAGTTTGGGTGTTGGGTTTGTTTTTTTCCCTTTATTAATATCTTATACTTTGTATAAGGTTAAGATGGACATATAGCACAGGATTGGTGCTTCTAAACAGAAAATTATAAAACATCTCAATTTGCTAGTCACCACTGCTTATGTGATGGAAGACTAGATTTTATAGAGGACCAATTAACTTTTTCCTTTTGAGCTGTGATTTAAAATCAGAATTAGTAGTAAAATTAGTTAACCAGCTTCAGTTCCAGGAGAACTCCAGAAAATTCAGGAGCTCCTTTTAAAACTGGAATGAATTGCCAGAATGCAAAATGAACACATTTAGATGTAGCATGCCAGAATTATGTGCAACATTGCCAATCCAAATCCTAAAATCACAGATGGTTTTAAAAATCTTTACTTTTATCAATAACAACCATTGAGGTCGGGGAGGGGGGGTGTTTCAAGTTTTCATATTTTTACACACTTAGGTCACACTTATTTAAGCATATTCTAATTTTAGACCCAAGTACTATCAATATAATTTCTTCAGTGAAAACAAAACCACCAGTGTCATTTCCCTGATTTCTGCAGCTGAGTTTTCGAGATACCAAATTGCCCGAACAAAAAAACTTAAAAAGCGGCACAAGATAAAAAAAAATCCACAATACAAGATCCATTATGGAGGCTGACAATTGGCAACATTGTACATGGAAAGTATAAACAGTGCTTGCCAAATTTCTGTGATGGAATTAATCAGCCATCAGACATGTTTGTCTCGGCCCATTTGCTGCAACTACTTTATTATACTCTAGAAGCAGTAAATTACTGCTATACAGACCTACGACAGACAAGTCAGCACTTGAATGGATAAATATGTGAATGGATATGCTGGAAAGATTGCCTGTCTCAAAAGCTGTTATCTACTAACTTTTTTCTTTTTTTTTTTACAAATCCACACTTCACTGTCAGCATTACAGATTAAACATTTGTGAAATGTTTGAATTCTCCTTGTCCAGCAAAGTAAAGGCACAATATTTTTTTCTTTCTTCCATTTAAAAATAAAAAAAAGGCAACATCTTTTAAAAAATAAATTCACACTGCAAGGCAACAATATTTCTTCAGGACAGTCAAATCCCAAAACTGCAATTATATCTCTTTGTATAATATTATAATTCTTAAACACTCCACACAGTGCTATCTCATTGGAAGTTATTTCCTGGTCAGCTTACTTATTTCAGCGCCTCATTACTCATAGACAAAATTTCAGTGAGACTAAAAACAAACACATATGTAACACTGAAAAAAAAATTCCTGGCATCAGTTCAAATTAGCAATAACATTTTGGACATTTGTTATTTAAGTTTGTTTAATTCTTTCCATCTTTAAATGTGTAACAAGGCAACTTGTCCTATTCATCATCATGAGATCTTCCATTATCCAATCATGTATCAAGAAAACATGAAAAAGTCACATTACAATAGCATCTGTTAATGTGTTTAGAGCTCTGCAGTTCCTAAAGCCAATGCTGAATGCAGAGACCACTAGATGGCATAAAGTAATAAATATAATGAGAAAAAACATAATGAACACCCTGATTGCTTTTATGGCATTTACTGATTTCTTTTATGATAAAAATCATGCACTGAGAGAACAAATTTCTATTTACTGAAATACTAGTCAAAATTAACACTTATTTTCTTCTACACACAAAGACCTATAGAGGGAATGTTGAGGACACAAGCTTATCTAAGGAAGTCAGGTAATGTTAATAAGAAGGTCATAAATACAACCTCAACTCTACCCTTTAAGATTACCTATTCTGTTACAATATTATTACATATTTACACATTAATTCAAACATAAAATAAGACCATTATTTAGGTTTTTATAAACAGATTTCTTCACCAAAAAGTGGCTTTTTTTCTTTTTTTTAATATTCCAAGTGCCTATGAGTCACACTCTGAAGAAAAGAAGGGTCAGAGAAGACCTTATATCTCTCTACAACTACCTGAAAGGAGGCTGTGGTGAGGTGGGGTTCTGCCTCTTCTCCCAGGCAGCCAGCAACAGGACAGGGGGAAACGGCCTCAAGTTGTGCCAGGGGAGATTCAGGCTGGATATTAGGGAAAATTTCTTCATGGAAAGAGTGGTTAGGCACTGGAAAAGGCTCCCCAGGTGGAGTCATAATCCCTGGAAGTTCATAAAAAGAGTGGGCATGACACTTTACAACTTGATTTAGTGGGTATGGTGGTATTTGGTCAAAGGTTGGACTTGATGATCTCACAGATCTTTCCTGACTTTAATGATACGTGATTTTTGCTAACAACTTACCAAGAGATGTTTAAGATCAAGACCTGGTCTGTAAAAGTTTCTCAAGCCCTCATGAATCTCTCCCAGTCACCACAACCGTTCAAAACCATCCTGGCCTTGCCAGGACATCAGCCTCCTCCTTAAACACGCAAGTACATCCCATCAAGTACCATGGACTTGCGTACATCCATTGTGTTTTTAGAAGTCCCTTGATTTGAGTCTTTTATACCAAGGTTTAATGGGTTGACCCTGGCTGGAGATGCCAGGCACACACCAAAGCCACTCCATCACTCCCCTCCACAAGTGGACAGGGGAGAAGATTCATGACCAGGAGAGGTCACTCACTGAATACCGTCAAGGGCAAAACACACTCAGCTTGGGGATATTGACTGAATTTATTACTAACAAAATCAGAGCAGAACAATGAGGAGCAAAATAAATCTTAAAAACACCTTCCCCCCCACACACACTCCTCCCCTCAAGAGGCACAGGGAGAAGGGAATAGGGGTTACAGTCAGTTAATCACAGGTTGCTGCTGCCACCACTCAGAGAGAAGAGTCCTTCTCCTGCTCCCCGTGGGTTCCCTCCCACAGGAGACAGTCTTCCACAGACTTCTTCAACATGAGTCCACCTCACAGGCAACAGTTCCCCACTAATTGCTCCAGTGTGGATCATTTTTCCACAAGGTGCAGTCCTTCAGGCCCCAACTGCTCCAGTGTGGGTCCCCTACAGGGTCACAAGTCCTTCCAGGAAACCTGCTCCAGTGTGGGCTCCTCTCTCCATAGGTCCACAGGTCCCTGCCAGGAGCCTGCTCCAGCACTAGCTTCCCATGGGTCCAAAGCCTTTTTTCAGGCATCCATCTGCTCCAGCATGAGTCTCCTCCACGAGGATCTCTGCACCACGGGCTGCAGGGGAACCTCAGCTCCAGTGCCTGGAGCACCTCCTCCCCCTCCTTCTCCACTACCTTGGTTTCTGCAGAGTTGTCCCTCTCACGTAATTCTCACTTTGCTCTTCCTCTGGCCATGATACTTCTGTGTAATAAGTTTTTATTCTTTTTTAAATATGTTATCACAGAGGCACTACTATCATTCCTGGGCTCAGCCTTGGCCAGTGGTGGGTCCATCCTGGAGCCAGCTGGCATTGACTCTGCTGGACATGAGGGAAGCTTTGGGAAGCTTCTCACAGAAGCCACCCCTGTAGCCCCCTTGCAACCAAAACCTGGCCATGCAAACCCAAAACATAAGGCTGAATCTTCCTTGCTCAAGACTTTCCTGCTGGTCTCTGGGGGCCTAGGATTTCTGAGAGAAAAACCCTAGCAGTAAAGGCCAAGGAGAGGGAAGCACTGAATATCTCAGCTTTTTCCATGTCCTTTGTCACCAGGTCTGCTGTCCCATTCCACAGAGGATGCACATTTTCCCTAGTTTTCCTTTCACTGATAATATATTTAATGAAGCCTTCCTAGAGAATCTCTCACTAGATTAAATTCTAGGTGAGGTTTGGCTTTCTTAACTCTGTCCCTGCACACTCAGGGGAAGAAGGAAAAGAAAACTAATTATTTATGTAACTAGTTTAAACACTGGGTGGTGTGTTGAGCGTTGTTTTGTTTGGGTTTTTTAATTTTATTTATTTTATATTTTCTTATAAAATTGTAACTTTGTTTATTATGAACAAATGTTTTTATGTGCATTTAAGCTCATCCAGGCTCAGTCTAACGTGATTTAAGATAACTAAACAACATCATCCCTCACCTCAGGTCATGACAAGTCTATAAGACAAGACCCTTGAGGCACTTTGCCAGCAGCCCCAGCACTCCAGCTCATCCTCCATTGTTTCTAGAAGGTAGGGTTACAGCTGAACTGCTGAGGCCAAGGAGAGAAAAGCCACTGTAGGAGTCAGGAGAAGGAAAAGGTTTCAATATTGCTTACACTAAATTCTCTCTGGAACGGAGGAAGGAGTTGAGACACTGCAGGCGTTATGGATACTCTGCTTTTGAGGTATAGCCTTTGGTTTCACTGAAATTTCTGTTTTCTGTTTTTACCCACCGCCTCAGTTCAGCAGTTCTATGCCTATATGCTATTCTTTTATATTCCATTGCTATCTGTAACACTGCTAGTGCCAAGACAGAGCAGGCTCCAGAACTAAGGACCAGAATGCTTATGAAAATGTTTGCTCACCAGATCAGTGGTAAGTGAAAACTTCATAAGCTTGGATGATGCTTTTTCAGAGTGTGCTCCTTCACTTCTACTTTTAAATGGTTTCTGTAGCTGAACCTGATGGTTATAAAGCCATGGACTTCCAAAGACAAATTTATTTCTGGGAAGCTGGGACAACTTTTCATTCAAAATTGAATTATCCTTTTCCCCATATATATATATATATATATCTATCTATTCCATATATATATATGTATACACACACACACATATTCCTTATGCTTCATATACATATTATTCAAACACGTATATGCATTAAAACATGCCTGTGAATATTCACATATGTTTCTATTACATGTTTATACACACATATGTATTTTCATATCTTGGTGCACAGGAGGAATCAAAGATCAGGAAATAAACAAGAAAATGTCCTTTGTAGGCAGTAGGAAAAAGCCTTTTGCATAAAGCAATAATAATAAGCAGACCATTTCTCCTCAGCAAAATTCTTCAGCTTTTCAATTAGACTGTTCCACAATGTGAAGCTTATTTCTAGGTGGTAACCAACAGACACCAACATTAGATGTAATTACTGGTAGCAGCCAAATTGTTACATGATTTCAGACAGAAAGTAGAATGGTCTCATAAATATCTTCTATGCCTGTTTCTCTTGCTGTCCTGTTTCTAATTGTGTAAATGCACAAAGCCATTGGTGCATCTACACAACTTTTGGTCATCTTTCAGTGGTGTTTAATTAGCTGTTCCATGTACCTTGCAAAGCTATTTCCTGTATGCTTTCCCTGCATGCTTCCCTGTGTACGGTGTATGTGTTTTCCCTGGTTATGTACATTCCCTTTAGGCTTTCACATGCTTGCTCCTTACTTACCTTGTGTTGAAGTGTTCTTTTACACGCTGCTTAAAACCTTTCAGCAAAGAGACACTGAAGATGCAGCAACAACTCTTCTTGTGAAGAATAAGTCAGATTTGGTACCTTCATGTTAGTTGGTCAGGCTCAGTTTTTATAAATGCCCCAATTATCATAATAGATTACGGGTTTTAATATCTTCTAGATCTCTACTTACAGAGCTTCAAAATTAATTTAGGCTTGAGAAGTGCCAATCTCTTTGACTAATTAAATTAAAGCCCATTTGAAATTGAACCATTTGGGGCCATTAGCTTTTTAATAATTGTTATTACCAAAAAAAAAAAAAAGACACGGCTGAGCTGTCATTGTTCTGCCTCTGATGTGCTGTCCTCAAAGATTGTGCCTATCCAAGCAAATTATTATATCATGAAACATGGTTTTTCATAACTGTGTATCCACAGGCCAGTCCAGTTATGAGCAGCTGTGAGGCATCTAGTTAGGAGACATAAAAATGTTAGTGTGTGTAATTTTTGCCTTCTAATACAATTTTAAAACAAAAGCTGCTTCAAAGCTAATTGAATGCCAAGGAAAAAACAGATGCTACTTTATTTAATTACCTGTTATAGTCTTTGGTGAGAAATACGTTACCTTATTAAAAACTTACTGGAATACTAGATGATTCCCACCCTGTCTGTAATGATACCCCACAATGGACTGAAGCTGTTTCAAGGCTTTGTTTCGATTTGATTGTATATTTTAACACTTCAGCAGCAGGTATACTTGTTCATACAAAAAACCATGATTTGCAATTCAGCTTCAAAATTAAAATTCACTCTGATGTAACTAGAATGCCAACTTTGCAGCACAAGAAGGCTGTAAATAATTTTTAAGTGTTTCTATAAAAGATAGGGTACATGGGGAAGCCAAAACCTAAGTTCAGTCATTTATATGCTATGCTAACTAGAAACACGGGCACACAAGGACGAGAGAGAGAGAATATTTTTCTTCATCTCCTTATAAAAATAAGAATCAATACAATCAAAAAGGCCCCTAGAAAAGTCACATGTCCACTCTGCACTCATAGGCTTTGATAAATTAGGTTGTAACTGTAAAATAGGTCATAAAATAGAATTCTAATTCTACTAGAAATTCTGGAATCTAAAATTTCTCAAAGAGAATGGAAAAATTTTTAATAAATTTTAATCTGAAAAGACTATTAACAAATGTTCCTAAAGCTCCTGGAAGATACAGGAGAGCTGTTAGAGACTTTGCACATTGAGAAGACTGTAAGTCCTGGAATCTGAGAAAGCTGAAGACAACATAGTCTACAGGCTTCCTTGAAACTTTATTATCATATGGCAAGTTTTGTGAGGTGCTTCATACAAAGATGGATCAGACTCAATACTGAATGTAAAAAGGTTACTATAAGGCTTTTCTATCTTTTTTAATTAAGTAGTAAATTACCCACCCCTTAAGTTACTCTAAAAGATAAAAATTAAAGTAGCTCTTAGTTCCTTTAGATAGTAAAGAAGAGCAAGAATTAATATTCCAATCAGAAAATATCCTCCTATATCTTCCTAATAAACCTGTATCCCTACACACCACTCAAAATATTCCACTTTACAAAGGTCTGCACCTGCCCTGTCGTACCAGCCTTCACACATGTGCTGGTTTTGGGTGGGGTGGAGTTAATTTTTTTCGCATTAGTTAGTATGGGGCTGTGTTTTGTTTTTGTACTGAAGATGGTACAAAAGTATAGGGGGGGCATGAAGAAGGAATTCCTTTGAAGAAGGAATGGGGGGACACACACACATGTAAAGTAATGACATCTGTCTTCCCAAGCAGCAGATTGACATAAGCCAATATTTCTGATTTCCCTCAGTTTTGGCTTTGAGATTAAGAATTATTGACAAAAAGTAGAAAAATATCAAAAATCCTCAATAACAAATCCAGGTCACCAAAGAACAGCTTGATAGGCAGCAAACAGACCATTATTATGGACTTGTATTCACTTTTCTTTTTCTTGAAGCACATTGATCACAACATTGTTTCTTAAAATCAAAATCTCAAGATATGAAAACATCACATATCACCAGTCTAGCTTCATTTGATTCCTTCTTATCAGTAAATCTATACATCCTGGAACAGCTTTGAGTAAAGGCTTTCTCTTCAGGTTATTGATATTGGGTCCCACAACCCTAGTTATGTCTTTCAGGTGCATATGCCTTATAAGCACTGTTGAGGCTAAATAAGCCATGTCTGCTCCATTAAATTAATAACATTAATTTTAGCTTTTTTGCAAGTTTCCTCAGCTGGAAACAGAAAGAATAGTGGAGAATTGCTCTATGTTTCATATTTGAAATTTTATAAACCTTTTTCTGAACAAAAAACAGAACACAACTTATGCGGCACATTAAACTGTTTTGAAAATTGAAAAAGCAACAGACAAAAAGAATGTAGCAAAGAAAAAATATGAATATATAACTCCAATATATAATACGTTATAGGAAATACTTTAAAATACATATCACAGCTATCAAGGTAGTTTGCTTTGCATTTTGCCTATTTACGAGGGCTGAAACTTTTTGTTCACAAATTATGAAATCTACTCAAGAGAAATAGACTCTTCAAAATCTCTTGTTCCACAGTGGGACATACTTGACAGATGTCAGAATGACATAATCAAATTTTAATACCCTGTAGGAACTGATCAATTAAGAGAGCTGGACTTATACACCACAGTGCATTACCAAACTGACACCACAACAAACAGGGTGATTTTTTGGCACTAAACCAATTTTCTGGTAGAGTTGTTGAACAGCATGAATGTTAGAGCAAAAAAAAATTTTTTATAAAATATGCAAAACAGTTATTTGACCTTCTCAGTGATGCTGGCCAAAGCTAAAGCATTATAAAAGGCTAGTGGGAAGAAGATACACTACAGCTGTTCAGCAGTGCCCATTCATATATCTCACATATATGAACCACTTTCAGTCAGAGACCAAGTTGAACACCAAGCTGCTACAGAAGTTGAAGACGTTTATGAAGTGCTGAGTCATCTCAGAATCAAAACTCAGAGAATTCAGTCATGTTTATGGCAAAAAACTATTCTGTTCTGAATAATAATACACAATAGATTTCATTTTCAAGGGTACCCTTGTTGACCTCCCTTCTTTTTATTACCCATCAGCTGTGTTTGAAATATCCCACTGTATAAGTATTTATCAAGTTCTTGGAATAGATGACTGCTCCCTAAAATGGGGAATTGTGCTATGGAAACAGAATATCATTTGTTTACACTTGTTACAAACAATTTTGTTAATCTCGAGCAAACATTGTTCCTAATGTGATCACAGTTTGCCAAATGAAGCACTACATCCAGCCTCATTAGGTAAAACCCAGTTTCTTCTTCAGGCAGTACAACGAACAACTTCATTTGTTGCCAGATTACTCCATTGCTAATTTCTTTTGCCAATGGAAGTTGGAACTGGCATACAACTGAAGATGCCACAATGAAAATGGGTTGGCACAATTTTGTTGAGAAATTACTTCCCTTTTGTGATGAATTTCCAAGTCAACACAGTGAGTATTGGCTTGAAACAGATATGTTTCTGATATGTTTCTGCCTATAACTGGATACTCCAGGGTATCAGGATATCCAATAAATATCCTAGCCACACTGACATTCATGCATTAAGAACAGAGGGGAATACAGAAAATCTTCTGAGATTTAAATTTAATTCCTTCTACTAAACTGATAGGATTAATTAAAAGCCCCAGTCGCCATCAGAACAATATCATGGTAAGGTCATAAAAGATCCAGTCCATTCCAGTGGAATTAATGGTACCATAAAAGCACCTTTGAAAACTCTTACTTCCAAGAAATCTTTTAACTCTAGAGAAACATGTAAAACTTTTGGACTGAGAGGCAATCTTTGGCAAAAATGTTACATTTTATTCTGGCTTTATTTTTCTACTGACACTATTTTTGGCACAAAGAGTTCTTTCTATTGCAGAAGATACATCTCAGACCCTTTGACCTCAGCAGAGAGTAATAGAGAAAACAGCCCCCCTCTTGTTTTTTAAAAAACTTCACAAACTGCAGCATACAGCAAGGAAATGAGTAAGCAGGCAACAAAGGTATGTTTTCAACTTCCTAAAGATACAGCAGCTAAATCTACTTCATTAAAAGTGAGCTGTTCCTTTATATTCTTCCTCCCTATCCTGGCCACTGGCAAAGTTGCATTATTATCCTATGAGTCATTCTTTCTTCAAAATATCTCTCTGGGTAGTACTTGTTAATTAAACTTTCTCATCCTCTCTTTCTCTCTCTCTCTTACAGTTGTTAGCAATAGTCTTGTATCCTCTTTTTTGAATAGACATCTATATGTAATCTCCCATTATCAGAGTAGTAGGAAGGAACTGACTATCTTCTACTCTGTGTGCCTATTGAACATACAATTACTAATTATATCAAGTATGCCTTGTGAGTGCTACTGGTGACTTAAATAGTACATTTTCTTCATCTCTTTCGGACAATGTTATCTATTGTGCAATGTTTCTTTGGTGGCATTTTAGCTAGTGAACTTGAAAGGTTCTCCGGTTTCATAAAGAAAAATGTGGAACATCTGTCCCTTTTCCATGGCTGTGACTCTGCAGTAGTTAAAACAGCCTGCTGTTCAGAAATGCAGAGTAGGAAATAAAATGTCATTTGAATAATACCCTGGTTAGCAGTGCCCTAGCCAGAACAAATACCCATCAGAGGTGTACCTAGCAGAATCATATGTACCGATTTCTTAATTTAGTTTTCATGAAATGATAGCAAAACATTTTTCACAGAAACTAGGTTTGATTCCCAACCATATAAATAGACATATATATTACATGATGAGTTTGTCCTACAAAGTACAGAGAGAAGTAATTGAACATTAATGAAATACCTGAGTACAAATGCAAGGATTATAGACCTGTTATTTATGCTTAGTGAAATAAATTCACGGGGTGGCTCTGTACATGGCCAAGAAGTTACAGCTTTTGTCTTTATCCATATTCATTTAAAGCCTAGTTCTGTACAGAGTAACAGCTCTAGCTTTAAGCATGTGGTAGGACAGGGAAGGCAAAATATGACTGAAGAGTAGCTGATGTATTGGAAGAGCAAGGGAAGTGGGGAGAAAGCCTGAGCTGAGTAACACCTAAAGCTCTTCATCCAAAGTCCAACATTCACCATGGAGGCTACTGTAGAAATGAATAATTAGAAAGAATGAGAAGTCTACAAGTAGGGTGAAATGGGAAGGTAGAAAAATTCAGCAACTGATTTAACCTAGGCCAAGGGAATCTTGGAGCCAAACTAGGAAAAGAATCTACCTTTCAAAAAATCAATCCAGACCTCATCTAGAAAGTACCTTTTGTAAGCAGAGACAAACCAACATAGACTGCTGTGCTCTGGGTAGCCATGACTGCCTTAGATCTGACTTGATAAATCCCCCAGAGTCCCTTCAAGACCTACATTTCTATGGATTCAGAAAATAAGATAAAGATAAGGAGAATGGGACATTATAGGTGTGATTTTTTATCTTTTTATTTCTGTCATGTATGAACATCAAAAGCATTTGTTGGGACTGCAGTTGTCAAATTGTAAGCCAGCATGTGAAAACAGCTGTCTATCCTCAGCACCAACAAACACGAATAGATCTGTCATCACAATTACAGCTCAGAGCTGGACTGTCTTCAAAAACCAACAACAGTCTGCACTGCGAGCAGTGTCAAATAAGCCTGACTCAACTGGTTTAGGATCCATTTCTGTAGAGAACATAATGACAGCCTTTCTCTTCTATGAAAGGTTGCAAAACTTTCTGTGGAAGGAAGTCTGTTATCTCACATGTTAAATATTTCATGACTTGCTAAAAGAAGTCATTCTAAAAATCAGAAAATGATTTACACTTTTAATAAAATAATTATACCATTTATTTATGTGCATATAATTTTAACTTGATTACACTCCAACAGCCTTGTTTCCTTATTACAGCACTAACTGTCTTCTGATATTGTTTTACAGATCCCTCACAAGTGTTTACTGAGATGCATACAGTAGCTCAAGGGGTTATAATGGAACACTGATATTTTCACCCCAAAACAGCTATATATTGGCAAGAAGTGACCAAGAGACATCTGAAAGTACCTCTTGATTTAGCAGCGGTCTAGGCAAAGCTGATTCGGGAATCTTATTAAGAATGCAATTCTATAATGTAATTATCACACTATCAGCATATCTGGTCAGCAGGTTAAGAATGAATATTACATTTCTCTGTATATCATTGACAATATGAAAAAGAAACAGGAGGAAAAAAGCTAGAGACAATCATTTCCCTTGGAACACAAAAGAAGCAAGAACCAAAAATATGACTATTTGAATCAATTCCCAGTCTCTTCCTGAAACAAGCCTGTGTACTGACTTCCCTCAGGAAAGTAGATTGCAGTCTTCAGATGTGCAGATTGCCATTTTGAAATTACAACTTCTAATATTTGTTCTCTAAGGATATAGTTTCTCTCAAGTCAGGATATTGTTACATAGTCAGGCAAGCCAATATACTCTGCCTCCCATCATGCAATACTTCTACATTTCTGATTTTTTTTTAATTATCGTAACAGTCTACCAGACAATAAAGTACAAAAACATTCCAGTAAAGTAAAACCATTAAGCAACTGGAATTACAGGTCACCAGTACCTGGTGGCAAAGACTTTTGCCTCTCAAAACCTTATAGCCCGAGGGTTTGCACATATTTGACATGAAGTTTTGCTAAACATGCACTTTCATGGCAAACAGAGGTATTTTTAATTTGTAAAGTGTATTACTTTTAAATTACTATACTATTATGCTATATTACTATAAAAGAAGTAGCCATAATTATAAAAGAAGCAAGCAGGAGAAAAGGAGAAGAATGTCAGAAAGGGAAAGGGAGGGAGACTGTAGTTGACTGGTAATTTAGGAAAAGAATAAACAAAAAGAAGAATTTCAAGTCCATTGTCACAGGACCAAACAAATCTCTGTTTGATTTATGTATGTGCATGCTCCTGAAAACTTGTGGTATGTTCTGCTGATATTTTTCATTAGGAAATGCATTGTCATTATCTTCTGACCTCTTTTTCCACTTAAAATCATCTGAAACAGCTCACTGAAGGAATCTGTGAAGTTTTGAAAAGACCGACACTGTGCAGTAACAAATTTAATTTGAAAAGTACTGGTGATGAACTGATAGTTACCAATGGATTAAATGAGGGACTGAAACAAAATGTGATGAGGATTCCCCTCCTAGCTGCAGGTTGCAGAGTATGAGTTCAACCCTAAGTTCAATATTATTGTCATTTCCCTTTCCATCCCTCTCCAGTGATCCCAGCTGTATATGCAGTCTTGGTCCCTGGATATAGGAGTGAAAGACAGGTAGAAAGCTGTTGGCCACTTCATTTTTGCTTGTATGATACAAGTCAAGAGTTTGTTCTGACCTCCAGAGCACAGTTTGGTGTTTAGAAATACAAATATAACTGTGCAGACACAGACACACACACAAGTTATGTTGCATAATGCAACGTAGGAAACACAGTATAAGTTGTTATCTTAAATTCATCCAAGATGCAAGTGTACATAAAGGGAAGATGTAAATTTAAATATAGCTCTTCAGGAGTGGTTTTCACAGTGTCACAGTGTGTACCTGCCCCGTAGATTCTATCAAAGAATTAACTGGAGCTTCTAACCATCGTGAAAAAAAATGCAATCACGGTATACAAAAAGGTATAGACACAGTGTGAGAACGTGGACATTAGTTGGCAATTTCAATCTTGAAAGAACTAGCTGTTATTGTTACTAATTCTTGTTTAAGCTGCCACCATTCCACTCCACACTGAAAAAAAATCAGTGAGATGACAAGAATTAATTCACATTTCTAAAGGCCATTTTTTGTTTCTGGTAAATCTGGGATCTCAGAAACATAAACAAAAAATTAATCTCAGCGTGGTTTACACAAGGTTTTTTGTTCTTTTGTTTTGTTTTGTCTCTTTTCAAAATTTATGGATTTGTATCCTTTCAGGATCTACTTCCAACTGATGATGCAAAGATGTTTTTTTATAAACATCTGATGAGGTGTTTTCTGAAATATTAAGTCTCTGTTTACCTTTAGTGTACTCTAGAACCACACTGATTGAGGGATTAATTTTTAGGCTTGATTTCCAGAACAGAGAACTTGCATTTCAAAAGGACATTATTGTACAATATGTTATTCTTCCCCATTACTAAGGTTTGCAGAATCTCTTTCAAATTTCCCACAGGCATATGTGAGGAATGTGCAAGGAACAGAGAATAAAATACACTATCACAGATCTACCAATGATGACCTCAAAGGCAAAAAGTATCATGTTATTTGCAGGCTTGAAGCTGAGGTAAGGGAAGACCTTTGAGATTCAAAAAAAGCTATTATTTGAGATATAATAGGCCACAATCTCTACTTCTGATTATGCAACCCAGCAAGAATAGGTAGATATCCTCAAGAAAGAACCTCTGAAACCCACTCATCTTTTATGTCAGCCTGTAGAGAGAAAGGAGAGAGGATATGTTTCAATTCCATTCTGACTAGATGGTGAATAAGTCTGTAACCGACGTTTCTTAGATATTCCATTTAATCACACACACAATAATGTAATTAAAGGTGCAAAACCACCCAAAAAATTAAAGACCTGTCTAAAGAAGTGGTGATTCACAAGGAATTGAATACACAAAACCTGGTTTGAGTCTGAGTCATGTGAAGCTCGGTATACTACTGATTTTTGCCAAAGGCGGTTGTAATAATGTTGAAAAAGATTAAAATTTTAAATATGATTAAACTCATTAAGAACTTGTTTTGAAGCTTAAGTGGATGTGGCAGTAGAGAATAGGCTGGGATGCAACTGTGAATCATGGCACTTTCACTTGGAAAAAGTGCTCTCCAAACACTTGAGTTGTACTCTGTGTTAGGAAAACAAGCTGAACGGGCCCTGGTGCAGTTTGCCTGCAAAGGGAGGAAGTTCACTGACCCAGAAATGCTGTTTGCTGGAGTGCCTGTGCAAGTCCTGTCTCCTGCCAACCGTGTAATAACCTGAGACTCTATCTGGAACTGATAAAGAATGAAACCGGGGCGGAATGGTTGAACAAATTAAATATGAAGCACTTCAGCTTAAAAAGTTGTCAGAAGCTTGTCAATAGTGATTTAAATATGTGGGATGAGCCACATCCTGAAAACGTCACTTTCTCATCACTTTCTACGCAGCTTATTTGGATTATACAACAACTTCTGAGTGTTTATATATAGATGTGAGGAATCCCACTTCCAGAAAATAGAGGATAATTAGAAAATGAGAGAAAAGCATCACTTCTTTTTTGTAAGAAACACCATTGTGACTTTCTAATAGAGTTTTTACTTCCCCTCATAGGTCTCATGAGCTCTGGTCTTCAACTAAACAATTCTAGTCCTTCTGCTTTTTGGTAGATAGTTTGTGGATTATTCAGAATTATTCTTTTCCCTACTGCTGCTGAAAAAGAAGAAGCTACAAGTTCTCCTCAACTAAAATAATCTGCACTTGCCTGTAATATATACAATAATGTTTGAGGCTTCCACTTATAAAGCTGGTCACTGTCATTTATTTCCAAAAAGATTTAAAATAAGATATGCATTTACTCATACAATTGACAAAGGAAACCTTTCCTAAACAAAGGTTAGAAATAACCAGTTACTTTCCTAAGCCAAACACATTAAAAGAGGTATTATCATAAAACAACTCTTTTTTCCCCATATTAAGTCCATGAATACGTGTTTTAGCAAGGGGTCTTCGGTTTTTGTAGGGATTTGTTTTCTCAGGGAACTGAACATCAGTTTTCTCTGGAACACTCATTATTTTCTCAATACTTAAGAATGAAGTAAAATATATAAATCAGCAAATTTGATCAAATCAACAAAAAGATCAGTTTGTTTTGAAAACGTCAATATAATTACTTCTAGAAAGAAAATCAGGAGATATACAGCTGCCCTCCCATTTCATACTTCAAACACCTGCAAATTTTTTATTTTGACCTTCTGAGTCTGACCTGAATAATAATTACTAATGGAGTAGTCTTAATTTTCACTACGTGTCTGAATGAATCCCTCAGCAGGTGAAACCTCCCCTATCAAAAGTCCAGCCAGAGAGCCAGAGTTATATGAATTATTTAATTACTACATATGTTGACAGGGTTGTTATTTTTTAAAAATAACCCTAAATTAAACAGGGCAACAGTTCCCAACCTATTTATAGGACCAGCATTGAAGTAAAACACCAACTTTCAACCCATTTTTTTTCAAGGCAGTATTGATTTAAACTTCTAGGCCTGAAACTTCTCAAACTCCAAATACTTTAAACTTATACATTCTTTAGTTAAGTATCATTATACCATCCCTAAAAAGTTCTGACCTAACAAACTCTGGTAAAAAAAAGCATGGTTAACAACTGACTGTTTTGTATAACACTAGGGAAAGCTTTTGCATGAAACTGGGTATCCTTTCATTGTTCTCATTGGAAATCAGATGAACACTTAGGCAAAAGAGCATATCCAGCAATCACATATCCAATTGATTTTAAGTGACAAGACCAGGTGTAAGATAGAATATTATTAGTATTGTAGTCAATTTTTTTCTTGTTCAGTTCATTTATGCCTGTAGTTAAAGTGTCTCATGAGTTTCAGTTTGTTATAATGGACTTTCAGTGAAGAAATTAAATATGATTAGCTTTAAGCAGATATTGCTGAATTGAGCCTGCAAATACAAACATAAAGCAAAGATTAATAGTTCTGTCCAATTTACTCTAGGACGGCACTTTCGAGGAAAATGTTCAAAATAGTGTACTTAAACTAAATAACTATTTAGCATCTAATACACAACAATTTTATATATAGAATAGACCTCAAAACAGAATGTTGTAGAGACGTCAATTTTCTACTTTCATTCAGTCCTAATATCTTATAACTGACCTGGTGTAAATAAGCATCTTTTTCAATGCTTCATTCAGCTCTAGGTTTCCTAAATATCTTAAAGACAAAAATACACCATCTTGCGAATAGATATTTAAAAACAAACAAAAAAACAAACAAACAAAACCAAGATTTTTTTTCTTTTTAATGGGATGAATCAGTACTAAGATGGAAGATTATTCCTGAGTGACAGCATATTATATTAACAACATGCTCATGAAGAATACATGAGTATTTATTGTCCCCTCTGGAATTTTCTCTGCTGGCAGCAGGTCTTAAAAAGAAAGTATTCTCTTTACCTTCCTAAATCTACCTGCAGCTCCCATATCAAAATTACTTAGGATAGGTGCATCAAAGCAGAGATGGCACAGTCTCTGTTCTCCAAGTGAATGCTGCAGACACTGCACTAAGCATATCATCTCCTTACTGAATATTTATTTTCTGTCATTTGCCCTCACAACAAAACAGATCTTCAATTATAGGTCATTAGCAAGGTGCTGGAGAGTGCTGAGAGCCAAGTTCTGGCTGCCTGCTTTCCAGAAGCTGGACATCTGGATCTGAAGTAAAAATTACACTCTACAACTTTTTACCTGAATGAGTGTACCAAAAACCAGACTTAAGGATCATCAGTGGAAGAAAAAAGAAAAGCTGTGATAAGAGCTCAGTTCTTTGACAGAAAATGACTGGTACTGTACTGTTTGTACAATTGTACACTGCATAATCCTCCTTGAAGCCCTGACAGAAATGTCACTAAAAGGAAAGAGATTTCAGAACCTTCTCTGTCCTTCATAATTCCTTTGCTAGAGGAGCAGGTCCCACACCGTGATGCAGCTTAATCTCCTTGTGTTATGATGCAAAATATAGCATTATGCATTCCATTTATAGCTAAAGGTTAGAGGCTGCAGTCTTCAAATGCTTAAATACTTCTCTATTTTAGTTGCTCTTCTGTAAATAATTGTCTTTCTTTTACCCTATGTCTCTTCTGATGCCACCTACATAATTTCTCTCAGTATTGACCAGTACTACATGCTCATAGCAATGCATTTGTAGGCACAGCTGCAATACAGATAATAAAATAACAAACAATTATCAGTGAATTAATGGTGTTCTGTAATGATGCCAAAGTCCACCTGATCAGGCACAAAGACTGAATCATCTTCATATTAAATCTAATATTCTGTTTCCCATTGTAGTGAAGGATTCCTTTTCCTTTCCTGCTCTCCAGTCCAACAGAGAGCTTAGGAAGGGTATGCAGCACACGATACTGAGATAAAAATAAGGAAGTGGAATACATCAACGGAACCAGAAGCAAAAGTAACTCAAGGTGCTGATTCACGTCATAGATGCCAACAACTCAAAAAGTTGCAGTTCATGAGTTTGTAAAATTAAAAATAATAATAAAAAAGGGAGTTTTGGCCTCTACCTCATGGCTACACGACAGTAATTTAGTAATTCTTGATGTGAAAGTTTGTCAGATGCATATTCCAGGCAATACCTCCTCCCCCTCGTTGAATCATACAGGCTGTGTCCTAATCAAATTATATTTTTGAAGTGTTTCCTCACTGAATCCCACAAGATTGTTTCTCATATTTTCCCCCACACATGCTTTTGAAACTATCCTGAGGCTGCCAGCAGAGCCTTCTTTCTTCTCTCTCCCCCCTTACCCCCCACTTTCCTTTTTTTTTGAGGGGGGGGAGGAAGAGAGTCACAGTTACATTCGTCATTTTTCAGTCCTTCACAATCTGCCCTGTCAGCTGATAATATCTAAAAATATCAGGAAGACCAATATTTATTTCTGTCATTTCAGGATTATGCCTACTTTTTTTTCATAGAAGGAGTCACCATCTATTAACGTCAGGAAAATCCTTGTGTTCAGCTCTGTTGTGTCCTGTTATTTGGATTGTCAGTGATCTTTCCTAATATTAACAAGAAGGCTCATTGATCTCTTCCAGCAAACACAATTGGAAACTATTCCTTTACAGCAGGGGACAAAAAGTTTGCTGGAGAGCAGCACAGTAGAGACATGGAATCTCTCACCTAAGCTGCTGCCTTTTGCTGCCACATCATTACTCAGTGATTAACACAGAAGAACAAAACATGATGTCCTTGGCTGCCCACTGGTTACCCCTGCTTATCACAAGCCAGTTACATCATACCCTGTTTTTTATTTACAATGGATTCACTGTTGTCTTTTGAATTCTTTCCAGTTGTATTCCAAGAGTTGTTCTCTGTACATTGTAATAACCATGTGCCACCTGTTTCCTCTCAAACTGGCTTGCAAGAGGACATTTATTTCACTTGTGCCCAATCATTTGCTAAAACAGGCCTCATTGCTGGGCTACAGCCTAGTGCTTTTCAGAACTTTTTCTGATGTTCTAGCAGGATAAAGCAGCTGACAGCAGCTGGTTACCCAGATTTGCATACTCAGTACTCCCAGAGTCCCGGGTGCAAAAGGTGCAAAAAGTATGAGTGGAGACAGGGTCTCAGGAAGAGATGATATGGGAAAGCTGAAATGCAGCTGTAGGGCTAAGAGCCTCATGGAATTCAGTATGGAAAGGTGTAATTTGAGTGGAACACACTCACCAAGTTGAACTCAGTGGGGAGAAGCTATTGCCCGGCCTCTGGAGTCATGCAGCAAAGGATACAGGTGACCCACATACAAGTGAAGGCAAAATAAGGATTGCTTTTATTAATACGTGGGCTTAAACTATTTTCCAGCAGGTCTCATGTCCTGGGTAAAATCAAAGACAGTCTCCATGGAGTCCTTCCTTAGCACAGCACTGATCACAGCCAGTCTCTCAGTAAACATGCCTAGAAACACCTATTACTACTGAGGGCTGGATCACAGCTGCCACTTCAGCTCGAGCTCATTCCACCTCAGATTCTTTCTCCTCACAAGTGAGTATTGCCTGGAAAAGACATACCACACAAATGATAGATCATTCTGTGGTGAGGAAGCACGAAGCCTTAGCTCTTACAGTTATACTCTTAGCAGTTGTCAGATGTCAGATATGAGCTGAAAAGCATTTATTCCCTAAGCAGAAATGCCAGCAAGTTTTCTGAAAACCCTTTTTGTCATAGATCACATGAAAACAATCCCTTTCTATTGGCACAAGCAAACTATCCCTCTGTGACAGTGCAAATGAAGGAAGATGGATATACATATCAGGAGGACACTGAAGGGGGGCTGGAAGCTTCACTGAAGACTTTGTGCAGAGCTTTTTTGAAAGTAACTGAGAGTACACAAGCTGAAGTAGCCTGGGGATTTAATTGCCACGTTTATTTTTAAAAGAATCTCCATCTAAGATGACGTATGAGACACGACACAATGTCAATCATTATTTCAAGCCAAAGGATCTAAATTTTAACAGGAGTTGGTCGGGGGAAGATGGGAAGCAGTTTTGAACACATTCTGAAGTACTTTTTGCAGTATATACAAGGCAAAAGGCACATGAAAAATCTGCAGCAATTAGGTACATACATTACTATTCTGAATCTTGACTAGGAGTCAAAACCTGCAGTGGCCTTCTCTTGATGCACTCTGCCTCCTCAGTGTGCTTCCCTTTCCTCATGTTCTGTAAGTGTACAGTGTGAGTTTAGGCCTGAGCAATGCAATCATACAAGGATCATAAAACCTTCTTCATGGGTGGGAAAGAGTTGGGGCAGAGCCTGATGTTAGACCCCCAGTTTTTTTGATTAAGAAGTCTTTAGTAAGATGGGTCCTAGGAAGGACAATGCAAGTATCAGAAAGAAGCAAAGTGTACATGTTTCACATAAGTTTTAACCTTTGTACCTTCAGAGTCAGCCACATTGCTTGAGCTCATTTGGAAACTCTGCTTTTGAAAAAAGGCCTGATGGGCTTTCTGAGTGTTGAAGTTCAGCTGCTAGAACTGCTAGAGTCTCTACTTTCTGATCTAGCAGTTAGTACAGACCCCAGGTGGGCTGTCCCAATTACTGGTAAGACACTAAGTAAACTGGTCAATGAAAATTTGTCATATCAAATGTTTGTCTGGACATGATGGATCTTACTTGGGAAAGCTCAGCTAGATTTGTGGGCTGCCATAAAGCCTTGGCAAGAAATTTAGTCTATCCAGGGCACTACATGAATCTCTCTGTACAAGACAATAGCATTTTTCTCCTCTGGAGTTTTTTAGAGACAGAATCCAAGAGTGATACCAAGGTGTTTCCATGCTAAGACAACAGTTACTTAATACTGTGTATATGATAGCAATAGATATGTATCAACTGAACTTTTACACTACTTCAGCAGCCTAAACTGAGCTTAAATTTTCCATTTAATTCATCATATTCTCAGAATCCACAGCTGTCCTGGTTTCAGGGGTGTTTCAGGGGGAACACTAAATTGAGGAACACCACTCCTAAACCACGACAATCCTTTATCTCAATTTGTTGGGCAATAAGAGTTACAGTACATGGCTTCCAAGCCTTCTCTGTGGCCTGTCACAGATATATACTTTATCTTCACACCAGTAATAGTTGTGCGTCCTTTGATCTCATTCAGTTTTTCTGCATCTCGCTCACAAGATGTGACTACACCAGGCCTAAATCCTACCAGTGGTGTCTTATTTTCAGTCAAACACAGAGCAGGATGAGTCCTCCCAAAAATTCCAAACAAATTCTCCATTACCACTACTAATATCAGGAAAACTGCAGACAATCTGGGTCTTTGGTTATCAAACTGAAAATGAAGACAAAGAAAGTTAGTGAGACCAATCAGTTTGCCAGCTAGATTCCATTAGAACTGTTCCTGAGCAGCTGAAACAGGAACAGGCAAGGAAGTTGTGTCAATGATATTGGGTGGATGTTAAAGCAGCAGATAGGCATATCCAGCCTAGATATACAGTCTATGAGAGGATCCAATAACAGGGACAGAAGCAGATAAGAGGGGAATAAGTACTAAGGTTAGACAGGGAAGGAAAAACCAGCTGTTTAAATTGCTGTGCGTTGTCAGGATTAGGAAACATGATCTGGCCTATCAAAGTTGCACAATGACTAACGGAGATAATTTGGAGATATGTTGACAATATTTGCGCAGGTCAACTTGGAGAAAAATCTGTGCACACTCTAAAAAGAAAATAAAAGTAATATTATGATTAAAATCATCTTAGGCCTAATTTAATTAACACACAGTAAGTGAGAAAGTCTCTGAAGACTGTATGAGTGCACCCAATAACAGAAATTAATAAGTGGAACTTGAGCAAGAGAATAAGAAAAAAAATCTAAGATAGGGCAAATTAAATCAAATCCTTTTACAGGGTTTTTTTTTCTTCCACTGCTACTGCCCTCATCTCTACATCACTAACCACTACAATGTCATCATTTTTTTCCTTAACCATGCCACATGAAGCTACAAGTATAAATGAAATACAATACATATGCCCTATCTAAGCATGTATGTCCAGCCAATTCTCTTATAGAATATATGGGGAAGAACACGTGAGAAGGTACTACTGTGCAGATATCAAGACTAAAAACTGCATTTTCACGTGCTCAGTCCACTCTACTATGCTGCCTCACTCTGAGTTATTGCATCATTCTATCTACCCTTGAGGCAAGCTATCTCATCAATTTAACATTTGTGTATTTCTATCTCATCTAAAAATACCTGTAAACATATGTGTATAAATACTGTATCCAACCTGCCCATCAGCCCCAGTCACCTCCCACCTCCTGCTCACTAATAGCACAGTCCTGCATCACCTCCCACTCAGCCAAGTGATCCTGTGCTAGCTGCTTTCGACATACTCACAGCTATATATATTTGTGAGCACGATAAAACCCTTCTGCAAAGTAAAGACAACATCTCTTTTGCAAGAGTTACAATGCATTTTAGAGTCACTCTGATGCTCCGGGGTTTTTTACACTGGTTTATGTGCTAAATTTGCATAGACATGCATGTCTGCAACTCATCTAGTTTGAAAAATTATTTACCACTAAGACTAAAAAAAAATCCAAAAAAAATCCCAAACAAAGAAACAAACAAAACCCCCAAACAAAGCAAACAAAAAACAAAGCCACGAACAAAACCCCCAAACTGGTTACAATTAGGTAGGCAAAAATATTTTTTCTAACATAATAATTAAATCTTGATAATTCTGCACTACTAATAAATCTTACCAAAAAAAGTGAATGCAATAATGATTTTTTTCCAGAGGGGAAGATTTCTCAGAGGAACTGTATTCTACAGTCTTGATTACTTGTATTCTATATGTTCTGTGTCAGTGGCTAAATGCAATCATGGTTAGGGATTCCCAGTGTTACTATGCCATTTATCCATTCCTAATACAGTGCAGATACATTCCAAATCTATCATAGAATGATTTTCACATGATGCAAATTTTCTGTTTTCTCTTACTTTTCTTGTGAGGCTTTTCCGTTGTTTAGTATTTCATCTCACTGCAAAGAGTATTTCATGATTCAAGCTGATTTTTCTTGCTTAATTTCATCCAACCATTCTAAAATAAGAATTCCCTTATCTCAGTATATGCCCTTTTCAAGTGCATGTTAACAAATATCATAACCTTTTTGCTCCATACTTTTTATTTGGCCAAGATATACATAAAAATTTCTTTCCATGGTCAGCCAATTGCTTTAATCTCTAACTTGTCTCTAGTGGATTAAATTAGACCTTAATATATCTAGGGTATTGCTTCAATTTAAAGAGTCTGGCATTCCTATTCTCGGGGATTTAAAAGGTGTTCATGAGGTATAGCTGCAAATATGAAAAGGTTTATAAAACTCTCAGTGCAAGTCAGGTTTGAGATCCTTTTAGAAGAGTTTGCAAATGCACGTGGGCTACAGCATTTCCATGTTACATGGATTTACCTGGTGCAGAACGGTGCTGTTTATAAGAAGTTTAACAAACTCCCTACAATGGATGGAATGGCAACTGCTCATTGTGTCACATGAACGCTATGATCAAGAGATGGTCTCTCACTCAAGTCTATAATACCATTTTTGTATCCCCACAGTACACAGGGAGTACCCAGAATATTTCTGGACGGACAACATTCAAACCCTGGAATTAAATTTTCAGAGAATTGGGCCTTTATGTACACCTGCTGAGTGGTACTCTTTGGGGGTTTTTTGGCAAGGGCAGGGAGGAACTTCTTCCTGTGGCCATTCCCCTGCAGCAATCTTACTGTCAGGTTAGAATGTGATATACAGTATGTTCTAGACAGGAATGACTTCTTACAAGGAAAAAAACCTCTCTTGGCAAGCAAAAGAAAAATATACTCAAACTTTTAACACTCTATACCTAATAAGTTTAAAATATCTAAATATTTTCTGAGAAAAAGACTGAGGTTATATCAATATATTCCCACTCTGAAGAGTCAGCTATAGTGCTCAGCAGAACATTGGGCAGCTATTTTAAAAACACCAATTAGTTGTGGTACTATATTACTCATCAAAAACTTGTTTCCAACCAGAGAGTTGTTTCATTAGGATTTTTAGGTGTCAAGTTTCTAAGTATCAGAAATTACCAAGAAAGCTAACAAAAATACATTGCGAGTCAAAAAAATACCATAACTATTTCCATTAAAGAAAAAAAAAATCCATTTTTTAATATTTTAATCTTGTTTCCCTCTTCTCCTTAGAGTTCAACTAATTAGCTGCCATTTATAGATGCCCAAGTACAGGCCTGGAGGATACTAGACTTGATAAAACCAAGATATTTTCTGAAGATCTGAGCATGGATCATAATATAGATTGTCATCTGAAAGGGCATGGAAACAAAAGTACACAGTCTGAAATAGGAGGCAAAAAAATCTAAGAAAGCATTTTAATTATGTTTATGCTTTCAGTGAACATAATAATAAGTACACACAAGCAAGTAGGCAGCAACAAAACTCATGGGGATTATTTGTAAACTACTGTAAAGCTAAACTAATTAATTAAGTGCAATTGATATTCAGATGCATTATCCTCAATAGGATAGAGGCAGGATTTAGTTAACATGGACATTTGTTTGAACTGTATTTCTACATCAAAGGATCAAGACCTGTCTTAAAAATTAAAAGAAGTAGTTTTTCCAAACAAAAATATGATTCCTATATAAATAGCAATTAATGATCCTTTGTTAACTGGGGGGGGAGGGGCGGAATTTGTTCAGTTTTAAGTACAGTGTTTGTTCTAATTTAAAAAAAAAATCCATATTCTACTGGATATAATTGTGAAAGGCAGATAAGGTAGGTGTCAGAAATTATAGGTGAATACAAAACCAAAGAAGCCATTCTGTTACAGGGGAGATTGACTTTTGCCACATTGCAAAACAGGTAATTTTCTATTTGTAGCATTTTGCAGTTTCTCTTGGTACCACAAAGTTCTCATACATCCCAGAACACTTCCACTGCTTAGAAACAATCATTACAAATAGTCAGAAATTATGGTTGCAGTGCATAGTGACCCTTTCCCTGAAGTTATTACAGAATGGTGTAGAACACAGTGTACCAGATGACTATAAGAACTCAAGGATTGAGTTGTTCATCAACAGTTGATTTTAACATTAACTAATTCCCCTAGCTCAGGTAGAGATCCAAACTCACCACTTTACTTTGCAAGAAGCAAAAATATCGTATTCGCACTCAAAAGTCAGTCAGGGAATTAATGGAAGCCTTTGGGTACCAATTGACAACAACTTTGCAGTCACTCTCATTTCTCCTTTATGCCTGCTGTTCCAATTTCCACACTTCTGCATCCTTTAAAATATGCATGGAATGCCAAGCTAAAGCTTATACACATCAAGAAGTTCTGTCCATAAAGGATAGTGGGAGTTCCATCTGTAAGACTTCGCAAACTACTGTGATAATCATTGCTAATCACCCATGTTTCCAAAGTAGTCAATATAAATAATTCCACAAACAACATTTGCAAAGTTCTGACATGTGGCAAATGTTCAGTAGCTATGTTTAGTACATGCTGGATAATCCAAGTTCTTCATACACATTAAATTAGTAATTTTGACTCATGATAAAAAGGGAAAGAAAAAAAAAGGTTTTTAGAATCTATTTCAACTATAAGAGGAAAGATGTGTGTCATACAAGACTGCTAAAAACTTTAGAGGAAGAGGTGCTTCCTTAATATAACAAGCAAAGTACTTTTTCTAGTTTTGTACTGCTTGTTACTAAAGCTTTTCTGTTGTTCAGCACAGAGGAATCTTTGGGTAGTGTATCACTGCTACAGTTGTTTCTACATCATCCTCACTGAAGGTGTAGAAAGGAAACATGTTGGTTGATACACAAATGTCAGAATAGCCCCTTAGGGAAAGAGCAGACCTGCTTAATGCTATTCCTTATGAAGACTTCTATACTTTCCCCAAATGTCTGTAGCTTTTATTAGCAGAAATTCTGGTATTCACTCCCTTTGGGGAGGAAATGCTCAGTTGTTCCTCCCAGAGAAAGTATCATGGTTATATTTATGTTCTTTGGAGAAAGTAGAGTGACAGGAAAATGAAATATCTTCCTACTAAAAACTCAGATTTTATGTTGCATAAATTTGAATATTTTATCCGCTAATGCTACTACAGTGCCTTATGCTTTCCAGCTATGATGTTTTCTCCTCTTATGCAGCACAGCCACTCTTAAACATTAGACCAGTGAGGAGAATGTTCATCTGCCATGGACCATGAGAATTGTAATCCAAAGAAAGCTTAGCAGCAAATTTATCTCCTTGAGGTGCTGCAGCATGAGACTCATATAAAAATTAGAAGTCCCCACAAATGCTGTGGGTATTCCTTCCCCCCCCCCCTTTTTTTTCCCCTAAAAAGGAAACTAAAAATTGCAGATGACAGTCTGAAACTTTCTGTAAAAAGCTAAGTGTTAAGATACAGGTGAACACTACTCGGGTTATTACCATGATTGCTAGCATGGCATTTGATAACAGAAGAAACTGAGTCATCGAGGAGAGTATTTGCCCAGGGTCAACGACTGAAGTGGTGACAAAATGGAAAGCCGAGCCAAACAGTCAGAAGCATTGACGAAGGACAGAAGGCTGGGGAGAAGAACGGACTGTAAGTTGATCAAAACTGTGGCTCGTAAACAGCTCCGGGATCACATCATAAACTTTGCCTCTTGAAACAGCCACCTAAACTCTGCTCACTGCCAACTTTTGTTGCTATGTTGTGATTTCCCCACACCCCCGCCTCCCCGCTTTCTTTTGAATGAGGAAAAAGCATTAGCCCGAAAGGGTCTCTGACTTTATTCATCAGAAAAGCTTTTGGCTTGACCTTTCTTTTGTCCAGCTTCTAGGCAGATATTTAGATGAACACAAATGCTCGACAGAAATACAAAACACAGAAGATTAGCGTTCCTCATCTGTATACGCACACATATTATCACAAGAGTCCTACTAGATGATAACAAGCAGGCAGAAGCATAGCTACGTAATACTACATCAAGATAACTCTTTCTTATGCAGTGTGACAAATGTTCTATGAAAGATTTGCTTTCATGTGCACGTTTATTTGGATACCCTTTTGCTCCTTGTGTCTAACATAAAAAGTGGATCCAATCCAGAGGTATTGAGCCATGGCAGAAATTCCACAGATTCCCCTCTCCTGCAGGATCTCAGTGTTAGTAAACATAACAGACAACCAATCAGTCAGGCTACAGTAGCACACACATCTCCAGAAGGCAGTGAGAAAGCCTTAAATAAAACATAGAGCCAGCCTTCAGTGGAGTGCATTGAGACAAATGCCAGGGCTGTGAAAGGTGTCGCTGGGATTACCAATGACGTGCTAATGGTTGTTCAAGCAATCTCTGTGCCTCCTTCTCTCTGACTCACTGTCTCCCTTTGGAGGCTTCTCTCACGTCATTAAGGGACTGAGGGTTATTCACAGATCACTGACTAAACGCAAGCTTTAGCTTCCCACCTGCATTCCCCTGGTCGTATGAACAGGACTGAGGTCACTGCCAAGCAGCCTTTGAGCTTTTTATCAATAGATTCAATGAAAAAAAAACCCAAACCAAACAAACAACAAAAACTTGAGTGCCTTCTGCTCTCCCGTTTCTATCATCTCCCACTCCATTCTCCACTCCCCACCCCTCCCCCCAACTCAGTTCTGTTTTTTCCTGTTTTCCTCAATGGGTTAAAAATTCCCCTGTTCACAGCAAGAACTGTTTTATGGTTTCCAGCTCTTTCCAGAGGCTTCTGGAAATGACTAATAATACAAGATTAAATATATACATAAAGCTCCTAAGTTATACACAAGAATCCAGCTTCAGGATAGTTACTAAAGAAATTTTTGGTTACTACTAGAAACAAATGAGCCACAAGTCAACCCAACCATTTTCATATACACCTGTTTCTAATTACATTTTACGGTGTGCTGTGGTGCTCTCTCACATGCTTTTTATACCATCACTTTAGTAAGAAATGCTGCAGGCACTGCAGTCTGACTGAAGCCCCTTCCAAGTTGCCATTACCACTAGCTCAAGTGCTATACTGTTGGTGGTTTTTTTAACTGGATTCCATGAGTTATTGATCTTCTCATTGTAACTATGAGATTAAGGCAATATACCCCCAAATGAGACAGGCACAAGATACTACAGCCCCAATGCATCTACTGTTGCACTGCTTTGGCAGTGCCTTCAACTGACCACAGAGAGTTTTTTTCCGCCCTTTCCACATGAAAATAACTTGCTGTGAAAAAAATACATTTATACTAGGATGACTGCAACAGTACTACGGGACTGTAATGAGTATGATTAGAATCTACACAACAAAGTAGTATAATATTTATGTGCAGTTTAAAAAAATCAGTAAGAAAGGATTTTTTAGAAAAGATGACAAAAATGGACTGAGGTCCTATGTCTTCAATGAGCACAATAAGCTATTCATCTGGCTTCAGCACACACAAGCAAACATGTCACAAGTGCATTCATAAGACTTTTACAAATCATTTTTCTCACAACATCATGTGTAATTGTCCTATATTGTGTTGTCCCCATCTTACTTATTCTCCTTCTATTGTTTTTATCCAGGTACTAGTTCTTCATCTGCAATCCTCATCAGATGCTGCAATATTCCAATAGTCAAGTTGGCACCTTTTTGCACTTACAGCCCTCTTAAACAATAGCAAAGCAGCAGACTTACTTCAACAGACTCTGGTATTCCCACATTGCTCAGCTAATTCATCACAAAAGCCTATTTCCTCACATTTGATGTCACAAAACACGATTATTATCTTCCTCCAGAGATAACAATTTCCGTTGTTTGCAAAGAACTTTTGTTTCAGGAGGCAAGTTCATTACATGATGATATGGTTTAGAGCTGGCTCCCTGCCAAGTCCCCAAACCCTACCACCAGAAGTCCCCCCCCACCCCGAACCAAGGGAGAAGAGGGGA
>JAWWLV010000179.1:836217-891151 GCA_035041135.1 Platyrinchus mystaceus
CAATCCAGGAGACCCAGGTATCTTCCCAGGACATTCCTGCATAGGAGATAACACCTTTCGAAAGGGGTTTTGGGAAGAAGAAAGCAGTAACTCACAGAAAATGCAAAAAGCCATTTTTGACCACATGTTTCACTTTAACCTTAAAATCCTGACTCCTACAGTCCAGAACAATTGAGAGAACCTGTAGCATGGCCTATATAGTTATATAGTTCTGTATATTATCTATATAGTCAACACTGAGTCAGATTTTTCCAAGTCCCTCATCTTGTGGGTGAATGTATAATCTCCTTTCTCTCTCATTTTGATGATTACAAGAGCCTTTATTACCACATCTGACAGTACTTGGTACAGATTATTTAGTTCTGTTAGTAACAACTGACAGGTAATAGTAGGGCTTAACCACCTAAGGAAAAACTGTTATTCTTTACCAACAGAGGTATAAAATCAGCTATAAACAATAATTTTTCCACAGATTTTTTTTTTTTTCCCGTACCACAAAGGAAGATTTTTGAAAAACAAATGCAAAAGGAAAACACCCCCTTGTCAGAATAAGAAGAAAGTTCAAAGTTACAGCTCAACTAATCTAAATCTCACCATGATCATGGAAGGATGTTCTGCCACAGCCCAGCTCACACCATACCCTTCTGTCTGCTAGCTTTACACTTGATTAAGCAGCAGCCAGCTGAACCCAATCACCATTTTGATTACAGCATGATTTTCTATTAGATCAGTTGTAACACAAAGCTGTAACCCTGAGTATGTCTACACAGGAAGGCTAGTAAACCTTCACAATCAGCTTAAAATTCATGGTCTAGGTTTTATGAAAATCAAAATATATCCTTGAGCAAACAGGATTTTTTCTAATACTGGTGTTTAAATTAACATTTTTATGAGGTGTAGCTTCTGAGATAGATATGACAGGTCGTGCAGATTTTGAAATCCCATTGATAAAAATATGTATACCTCCCTTTCATCTGATTTTAAACCATGTTACCATAATTGTAATTTCCTATCACCTATGTGAGGTAAAATAGTAATATAAGGGACTAGCTATATTTGAAAAATAGTACAAAACTAACAAGGAGTAACAGGTTGCTGCAAGGAAAAAAATGGCCCAGTATGATTATCAGTTAGGGCATTACTGTTGATGCAGTATCTGCTGCTTACTGAAAATAACTTGTGATTGGATAATGTTTTCACATTCAAATTAAACAAAATTAGGCTATAAAATACAAGATTAAAAAAAAGAAATAAAACATTTTACATTATTTTTAATAACACAGGCTAGTCAACTCTTCAAGGCCTCAGAGCAGATTCAATATTATTTCTTCATTATGGCCTATATGCACCAGCAATGGGCTTAGGAAAATAAAAAGAATCAAAGTCAGTTAACAGTGAATTTCTAGCTAACCCTAAAAATCTGACTAACCTATGATCAGACAGAATTATGGGGGGTGACATATGATAGACATCGAGTGACTGAACCAAGCAGATTATACACACACCCACACACAAGGGGTGGAAGAGAAAGACATGGAATGCAATGTGACAAGAGTAAGCCTTGGTACACTAGACTCAGCTGTGCATGCCTCAAGTGTAGCTTTCTTGTTTTGCATCTGAAGCACTACTCCAGGAAGGAGAAGAGCAGGAAAACAAGGCACTCTAAGAATAAAACCCATACCCATAATAAATATTGTATGTTCAATTTTGACTATGCCATTTTTTCCTGTTCAGTGGCTGAGCTGCGCACGGCAGCTACTCTAGGACCATCCTAAACTGTAAATCATCCACTGTAGGCAGAGTAAAGAGTAGAAGGAGCTAAAATACAGTCAAAAGCAATCAGTTCCTTGCTTAATTTGCACAGTTGGTACAGCAGTTGTGTTGCGTTAGTTACAGATTCATCGCTGGCTGGAGGGCATCATGGTCTTGGCTGACGCTGAGTGATCAGCAAACAAGTGTGCTGTGGAACAAAAGTTTGCATCAGTGGCTGGTGAGCAGGCCTGACAGCACTAATTGCCTCTCAGTGGCTGGTTATAGATTAAGAAGATGCACAGCAAAGCATCCTTGAAGCATCATCAGTTCTGAGAAAAACAAACAAATGATTAATTAAGTGAGTATTGGCAATTATGAAGAAGAATAATGAAAATTAGCAGAGCAAGTGACGTCATGGGAAAGAACACAAAATATTCATACAACGTGTATTTTCTTTAATCTTTTAAAACCCTCACTTCAGTACTAGCTATGTTATGTTAATTAATGATACTAGAGCTCATGGCTATGGCATTTCTTGGCATGTTGTATGAAACAGATGTCTGAGCCTGAAGACACTGGCTTCTATTTTTCCCCAAAATAGTGAGTTGTTAGCATTCTTTCTGCTGCTAACATATTGAAATCTGCTGCCATTTTCTCTTCTGCTGTCTCAGTGTTAAATCACAAAATACACTGTTGGTTGGCTGAGAGGGGGTAGATGTGTTCGTCCAAACTAAGAAGACAAAAAGTATTAATTGAGACATGAAAAGACTCCCTTTTACAGCATGGCTACCCCTCAAGGAATGCCATACTAAAGGAGAGGTTGCTAGAAATATTTTCACTGAGTAGTAAAAAAAGATGGTGTGTGGAAAGCATGTATAACAGGGTTAGGAATACCTCAGAAGGGATGTTCAGTTCTATGTTTTGTTAGTTTCTTTTGTTACTGCTAAAGCTATTTGGAAGTTGAAAGCCTGTTTTCCAAAATGACATATAGTCGGTCTTCAATGATCCTTGTGGGTCACTTCCAGCACAGGGTTTTCTACGATTCTATGGTCTCTCCATCAGATATCACAGAAAGAGCATGAATAACACCTCCCTTTTGTTATTGAAATGATGTTCTTCAAGTATTTAAGGAGGAACTTTTTAGGTGTTTCTCAAAATCCACTGTCAGACAAACAATGATGCAGATCACCATGGCCCAGAATACATCCTCCTCCTATATTTTGAATTTGAGTATTATTATTTGTGTCAATAGCACAGAGATGTTTTTATTTTTGCTGAGCAGTGATTGCACACAGTGAGGGCCTTTTCTGACTCCCACCCTACCAGGGAGGAGTCTGGGAGTGCACGAGGTCCATACAGCTTCAAGGATAGGAGGAGACACAGGAAGACAGCTGACCCCAGCTGACCCAAGGGATATCCCAGACCATGGGGTCCTGCTCAGCCTATAAAGCTGGAGGAAGAAGGAGGAAAGGGGAGACATTCAGTGACTGCATTTGTCTTCTCCAGTTACATGTTATGGAGCCATTTGCTCCTGGGGATGGCTGAACTCCTGCTTGCCCATGGGAAGGGAGGAATTAATTCCTTGGGGCTTTTTGCTTGAATGTGCAGGTTTTGCTTTACCTATGAAACCATCTCAAGCTATGAGTTTTCTTACTTTTACCTTTCCATCTCTCTCCCCCATCCTGCTGTTGGGGGGGAGTGAGTGAGCAGCTGTGTTGGGCTTGGTGGCCACCCAGGGTTAAACCACAACAGTTTGTTTCTAAACAAATTTGACATGGTAACTTTATAACAGTAAGCTGTTTAGAACCATGCTGTATTGTTTTAGCTTCGATTTGCCATACTGATCTTTATAAAGCAGAGAAATATTTGCTAGGAGAAATATTCCCACTTATAGAATATGCCAGGCAATGATTACATGGAAAAACTAAAGCCAACTTTTCTGTTTTGTAGAACTTTGGCAAAACTGTTCAGTGATACAGCATTCAATTCTGGGAATTTTGAACTATAAAGCTAAAGAAAGATATAATGAACTCAGAGAAGAGTTAGAAAGGAGCTGGCAGAGAAAGAGGGAAAAAATTTAAAAACTCAACTAGTCGTTGGGTGAACAGTTGAGGGAGTTCTAAAAGAGGTGGGTTATGTGTTAAGTTTGATATTTGAGTGGTATAGTTAATAAGCAGGACTATTTAACATTGAAAATTGCATAATTCAAAATGATTCGATGAACTTTATAAATCAGAAAAGATGTAAGAGATTAGAGAAGCAAAAAATATTTAGTAATCAAAAACTTGAAGGGCATCTGACATCAAATTCAAAAACCTGTTTCTAGGTAATGCACAAGGCTAGAATGCAGCAGATTTGGACTCACTTATCAGGTCTGCTATATATATTATCAGCAAGCCCAGAAGCAGCTCTTTGCTTCAGTTATGCTTTGCTGAAATGGAGATATTGGTATGGCCACTTTCTCAATCTTTGTTTTATCTATTTAGACTCTAAACCCTCCAGGGGAAAAATTACTTTATGCTATGTGTTCATAGAATACCTTGCACAGTGGGATCCTAATTTCACTTGAGCTCTCCAATTGCTGCCATAATACAAATAATAAATGATAATGTATTAAGACCACCAAAGAACAGCCCTCCAGTTTAATAAATGTAAATCCTCACTGGAGATAGTTAAATCTACTCTGGACTTAGAAATAGAAAATATATTTCAGGGAATAATCCTGTACCAGTAGGGGCACAGCTGACCTATTTTTATCTCTAGCTCCATGAATCACAGAAGTTAAAATGGACGTATTACAGTATCAAATGTCTATTTTGAATGATATAATAGAGGGAGAAATCTTTTGAAGCTCCTTTTCTTTCAGGCACAGCACTCTCCATATTAAGCCCAATGTAAGGTGCTTATCTTTGAGATATGGAATAAAAGCTGTTGACCTTTTAAACATAAAATCTTGGTGAGCTTTGGTATGGCTTGATCTAATTATATTATAATGGCTATAAGGTAATCTCTTATGTACGCTGTCTAGACACATCATCTCTTATCAGAAATCTCAGGGAAAAAAGTGGACCTATAGCAAAGCAGTGATATAGCAATCTCTGTTGAAAGACCAGGATGCCATGGCTTCACAACAGACAACAAGAGATGCATGACATTGCTAAGCAACGCTATGAGCTAGTGAGGTTTTCTCTGGCTTCATATGGTGTGGTAGTTAAGGAAGTAAGAGCAAGGAAAGAAAGACAAAAAAACAACCAAATGAACTGAAGAGCGTAATAGAGAAAGCAATGAACAAATGGAAAAGCAGGAAAAGTAAGTGTGAGCTACTGAAGTAATTGTAGCCTATCAAAACTGCTATTCCAGCAAAGTCAAAATATTTGAATTTTGTAATTAAAAAAATAATAAAAATCAATATGTTTACCAATGGATTTCCCCAGCTAAACTTGCATCAGCCTATACTCCTTTAAAGTTTGTAATCACATATGGATTGGAAAGTGCATCCTAAAGTAAACTACGCTTTAAAGGAAATCACCATTTGTTAAAGCTCTTCTCTTGCAGGTAGGCTGGAGAACATATGAAAACTAAACAAGTGGGTTCAAATGTGGTTGACAGAAGGTTTAAGCATTTCAAAGAATAAAACAATCTGATAAATGGTAAAAACATTCTATTTGACAGCTTGACAAGTTATTTGCACTCTAGAAAGCAGACCTGCTTATTTGTCTCCATCTTTTCTCTCTATAAGATTAGTTCTCAGATGATAACAGGTTTGTCTCTATGAGGAGATGCTCCCATGTTTTCTCATTTTTTAATAGAAGTGTTTACTTCCGCTCATTAATTCTCCACAGAGCCAGTGTTGTTAAAAGTCTTCCAACCAAAAGAATCCCAGCAGAAAACTTTTGAAAGCATGACCTGAATTGTTCCTAAATATAATCCAATCCATGCTCACGTGCAAGCGAACCTAGTCTAGAACAAAGGTATCATAACAGAAGGCTTTCAAACTAATTATAAAAGGGCATGAACTACTCCTTGTAAATAGGGTCATCTGATTCTCTTTTCCCACTCAGATTATTCTTCAGTTCTTTGTAAGGTCTCTGACTCTTGTGCAACTTTTGTCTTCTGTCAAAGAAAGGACCTTTGGTAAAAGATTAATGAACAATCCCAATCCATCTCTCATTCAACACTGAGGAGGTGTATTGTCACCTTGTCTACACATAACTCCTTCCAGGGAATACCTTTTGACCTTGTTTTTCCTGGAGTGCTTCCCAGACAAACTAAAGCTATCACACAGATGACAACAGGATTGCCATCTCTTAACTCTTCGAGGAGAGTAGGAGAGATCCTTTGCAACACTTGATCGTACGATGTAAAAGCTGATGCTCAGTATTTCTTATTGTGATCTAAAATAGTTGAAAGGACCATCCAAACTAAACTGTTTAAGATGTCGTTATAACAATCATTAGGTGTCCATAATCACTTCAGCAGTCAAAGCAGAGTCACTTACCTTCTCCAGTTCTCCAGCTGACAAACATTTTTATAAAAACAAACAACCAGGTCACTGAAAAAATTAAAATCACAGATTAGAAAACCATGTATCTATCTGACACAGGAGTCTGTATCTTTGTGTGGTATTTGAAATCAAGTAAGTCTGAGTTTCTAGTTTTCGACTGTTTTACAAACGTGCAGCAAGAACCACATGACATTAACTCCCTCAAAAAAGAGCATCAAGTATGGACTAAAAAAGCCACAATTTCAATGCCATTAAATTCTTGTTTTCTATCTGATTCATTAACAGGAGCAAAAGTAATCTTGGCAAACAAGGAGCAATTATACACAGACTCTGGGCTGCAAACATGTAAAATAGTACTACTGATGAAGCTGCCACTTCCTGAACTATTTTTGTGTGAGAAGAACTCTTTTTCTCCACAGTTTTCTAAGAATTTTCAGTCTTTAAATGTCTACGTCAGCCCAGAAGTTGTAAAATTATTCTTTCCATCTTAATGAGGACATGCTTCTTATCTCTGTGTTAATGGCTAAAAAATATGTTCTGTTAGACTAAGAACTCTCTTCTTGCATATCTGGCGTGATTATTCAGGATTTTAAGCATGATGCATTTAGAGAAGCTTTTACCTTCTGGTTAGAATGACCCCAGTCCTATCCTTTTTTGTTGTTGTTTTTGTGCCACGCTTTTAAATCTCTCACTAATACCGAGTGACATCAGAGAGTTATCCTTTAATGAAGTCCAGGAATTACACAAGAAACTTGAAATATTTTAGCCGCTTGGTTCAGTTTGGGGAATGAGAAGGGTTTTGTGACCACGAGAGGGAGCTCAGATTGTTCTGTTCCATGCACAGCCGTGTGTGTAGGCACACAGGAGAATTCGCTTTAAATCAATTTGCTTTAGAAATGAGAAAGGTCATCAGATATATTTTGATAAGCAAGATGGATACAGATGCAAGTTTCAGTTCGTATCAGTCTTAATTAGTGACTTTTTCAATGAAACCAGAATTGTCCCAGATTTTGTTCAACAACAAAAAAAATGACACATTTTTAACTGCATTTTTGATAGTAAAAAGATTTAAGATTTATGCTAATACTTTTCTGTGAGTAATCCCATAGTTTCCATGAGACCATTTATGGGATAGCAGATCTCTACCACGATGAATGATGGCTGCAAAATTCATCCTAGCTCTATACATAATAACAATAAACAAATGTTAACATTCCTAGAACAAATCTCACATTCCCCGTCAAGACCTACCATGTATAAATTGTAGTAGCAGTAACAGAATTCTTCGAAATCTTAGAATGCTCTTGAGCATCTTATCATAAAAATGTAATAATTATCAAAAGAGAAATGTGAAGAAAGAAAACGGGTTTGGACCAAAATCTGTCTTCCTTCATGGTTGGGCTGTTTTCTGAAAACCGTTTTCTAATCTTTAGGCCTGTTGAATTCTAAATGTCTTGAACTAAGAGGCTTTAATCAGTTCCCAAATTCTCCAAATTTTATACTTAAAAAATTTTGGGATATTTTCTGGCACTCAGTCTTCCCTTTTTGCTTTCTATTTTCATCTCATTCCTGATAGGCCTACACATCCTGACAAACAATCCCACTCCCTTCTTATTGCTAACCTCTTTGAAACAGTCAGGTTTTGCTCGTTTATCCACACACATCCACACACAAATACACTCATGAGCTTGAAGGGCCCTGGAGCTGTGGATGATACAAGCTGGGTATCACAACTAGGAAGCATCAAGAAACTGATTCAAGCACAAAATTAAGTAGGGGATGATAAACACATACAGATATATATATATATATATATTTAGTGAAAGAATTTCACATATGGCTTGAGATGAAAGCTCAAAATTTTTTCTGTCATCTCAAGAACTGCTTATGCTTCCCTGTCAATATTTCCCCAAGCAATCTAACCAATTGCATATGTGTCCAAAACAAAAGTGCACATCTGTATCCTTTAGATCAGTGTATTTTTGAGATTTGCCTGTAAGTGCTCCTTTCCATGCCCTTTCAATTATTATTAGAGTTTTCAACCAGGATTATTTATAAAGAAGAAAAAACTATGAGAAATATCATTTTTGTGCAGACCTGTTTCAATGT
The DNA here is from genome assembly GCA_035041135.1 of Platyrinchus mystaceus. NCBI lineage: Eukaryota > Metazoa > Chordata > Aves > Passeriformes > Tyrannidae > Platyrinchus > Platyrinchus mystaceus. The sequence continues at coordinate 844,583 of JAWWLV010000179.1, forward strand.
TATTTAAGCATTTACATATTGGTGTATGCTCTACTTTGAGAAACAGAAAAATCACAAGACTGTGGTCTGCTGTGCTGACGGGCTTAGCCACAAGTTGTTCCAATATCTCACTAAAACATAACAAATTTGTAATTCCCAAAACATGTGTGTAGATCATTAGCGGTTTAAAATAAGTGATGTTTATTGATTTTAACAGGCCACTCCTTTCTTCATGTAGCATTTGGCAGGTTCACCCACAATCCATTTTACCCCCCATAACTTCCTATAAAAAATGTAGGCCACCTCCACATTTGTATTATTATCATTACTAAATTAAAGAACAAAATGATAAAAGACTTACAGATCCACACAAATGGCACTGAATGCATCTTATATGTGCAAAATGTTTTGCTGCAGTGCAAATCTATACATATTATTTGGTTTTATTGAGATATAAGTCACAATAAAATCACCATATTTTTCAGTGTTTTATGATAATTTACATTTCAATTCTGTTCACGTATCCTCAGTAAACTGCATAAAATCTGATTTTCCATTACTACAGTGTAAAATACCATTTGTGGCTTAATAAAAGTGACGCACACATTAAAAAAAAAAAAAGAAAGAAAGAAAATAAACACAAAAAATAAAATAGCATAAAGTTCTCTGCACTTTCCTCACTGCAAATTAAAACAGCAGTTGAGGAGGAAAAAGAAAAGAGAAAAATTTTATTAAGGGTAATGCTATACACATTTATGTAATAAACAAATGTCTGACCTTTTTGCAGTCCCCAAAATTGCCAGCTACTGTGAGCCTTTCCATAACCTGCCTGCCAAACTGACAGAAACACTGGCCACTTTCCTACAGTTCACATCTATGTTTGGTTTGCACGCAGAAGGGACACCGAGAATATTTGATTTGCACCAATCTGTAACATTACTTCTGATGAGAAAGCCACTTCATCACAGGAAAGCAAAGAAGCAGGTGACCAGTCCTCTTGATAAGGAATATTTTGTTAATAATAGATCACTTGAGTACAGAGCTTACTTCTCCATATTTAAGTCAGTTAATTCACTTCACGATGTCCAACACAAGCTTTTCCACCTCAGAGACACGAGAGAGAAAGAGCCATCCCTAGTTTTGTACTGTCCAGAGGCTTGGATCCCAGTCTAAACATGAAAAACACTTGCAAGGCTTGGTTTCGCTATTAGAGAGCATTTAATGACACCAGTAAATCACGACATGAGCCGAATAAAGAAGCAGCTTTTTCTAAGGAAGGGAACAATACTATGGTTGTCTACATTGGAGCCTGAAGTTTGCAATTTGTATACGTGAGATCTTCATGACATTGCAAAATTAATGTATTTGTGTTAGCTCACCAGACTTTTTTACATAGCTACACAGCAGCAAACAGCTCAACTCGTCCTCTGAGGCGGCTGTGATATTCTTCATTTCCTCTGGGACACAGCTGCTTAAAACAACCACCACCACCGACTTTTATGCCCTCTCAGTTCTCAATTCAAATTTAACTGCTTCAGCAGTGTGGTGATTCCCTAATCATCAGCACATCTAGCATTAGAGGTAATCTCATGATCTCATGCAAGTAAAAATGCTTGCTGAATTTTAGTAATTGCTGACTCAGAATTAAGAAGTCTTGTCGTGGGTGTTACAAAGACATAAACTGTTTGTACCTGATTCTAAAACCTCCACAAAGCAAAAAGAGTCACATAAAAGTGTTCAAAACATTAAAGTTTTACCTCATGATCTTAACCATTGCTATCTCTACAGACACTGTATTTACTTTAAAATATTTTCCAAAACTAGCACAATGCTCAAAGATGGACCAACAGTAACACAAATTTACAGTGTAGAGCTGCACTGCAAAAATACTGGCTTTGGAATGTTCTGCATAGCAATATGCAACCTGATAGAAAATATATTTGAGGGAATATTGCCAAAAATTTGCAATTATATTTAAGATGTAAAGAATAAATTCGGTGTAAAAAACCCTGCAAATGAAGCCTTTACCTCCCCTGCTCTCAGGACGTGTCTCTCTGTACCACATGCAAGTCAAGCCTCCTCTACCAGATCTCTTTGGCAAAGCTGAAAAAGTTGGACTCCTACTCTTGGCTCTCCTCTGCCACATGCAGAGGTGGGCATAAAACAAAAGAAAAGTATTTGTGATTGTGGGCATTCCACTTGTGGCATTCTAAACAAAGCTTCCTATGCACTTCTTTTTCTATTTACTAAACTAAATAATTTACAATCACTAATTCCATTTAGACGCTACTATCAATGCTAGTGTTTAAATAATGATACCAAACTTGAAGTTGATTATGAGAATTAGTTTTTTAATTTTTAACAGTGGTTGAAATATATGTTTCAACTGCATTAAACTGCATTAAACTTTAAACATAAACTCAAACATGTCTATCTTGAGAGAAGTCTAGAAAAATGAGAATTTGAAAGATTTCCTTCAATGATAATTCTAGCATTTAATTCACAAAACTAGAATAGAATTCCTCCTGTTCTTGATAAACATTCTTAAGTGATATAAAAATAAAAAATGCCAAAACACTGACATACAAATAAAATATTTTCTTGAAAAATCTGGATTTTTTTAGTGCATCAAAGTACATTATGGATAGCTCTTTTCATTGGAGAGTAAGAGTATTTTCCAGTAATTTTCGCTGGAAAATAATTCAAACATGAATATGCTTGTAAACAAGGGCTTTCATTAAATACTTCTTAAAAATCCTAGTTAGATCTCTAATAGTCCAAGTGTTCTCAATTCAGCTTTAACAGAGAACAAAGGGAATGTCCACATTTGCCCTTAATTCAAACAATATCTGTATATTCTCTTACTTTAATGCTGTTACAGGCTAGCGTTTAATTTAAGATAAAGTATATATGAGCACAATCAGGATAATACTAAAAGATATTCAAGCTTTTCTGTGTGTGTTTAATGGAGAAAATATGAGAATCATAGTTAGAATTTACAGTTTGGGGATTTTATGCTCAACATGTGTGCTAGGCCACAAACGTTTTCATAGCAATTTAAATATTCCAAGGTAGGAATAATTTCCATACCTTATTTATTTTCCATAAGGTTAGCCAGTAGTTTTTTTTTTATTCTGACAATCTTTTTTCTCCTTCTTCTCCATAAAAGGAAAAGCATCAACCAAATATTCTGAAAGAGGAGTGGGAATACCATTTGCAGTCTTGCAATTAGGCAGGGGGTGGAATTAAAGCAAGTTAGTGACAGCGAACTTAATGCAGCACAACAAGAAGCCAGACGTGAAGAGTTGGCCCCACACCTAAAGAAAGGGAAGGGCACTGCCACAGTTATTGTATCAGCTAAGCAAATACATGTATTTTCCAAATTATGTTGCTTGAATGGAATGGTTCTGTTCCCACAACGAACCTAATTAACTATCTGGGAAACACGAACCAGCTCACATTTTCTGTGAGCCTCAAATAGACTGCAATACTAAACTGTTTGACTGTCAACTTTTTTCCTCTCAGTGGTGTAAATCTCTACATATCCTCGTCCTGTGCCAGTGCTGAAGCACGAGTGGTGTGAAAAAATCAAAATAAGTTCACTTCTGGCTCAGTAATTTTAGTCTGCACTTGCGGGAAGTTTGAGGCTTTTTGCTTTGACTGGTTGGGGGAGCTTACCCTTTATAAAGAAAAAGCTGCTGCCAATTAATAACCAGGACAAAACTTCACAAAAGCACTTGGGTCAAAGAAAAACTTTTCATTTCATGTCAATTATTCTCATCTCCTTCAGTTAACTCTAAGATTTTATAGGACACTCCAGATTCAAATATTTGGCATAAAGGGACAAAGAAAGAATTGAATTTGATCTACTAGGATTTTCCAGACTCACTCTTGTCCTTACTTCTGACTCGTTTTTCTCCCTATATTACAGTATTCTTATCTAGTTTTCACAAAAGCTATTGCACATAACTGCACCTAAAAGCTGGTCAGCAAGGAATTTAGAAAGTCACAGAGAAGGAGACCAGTGCCAACATCTGTGACAGTTTTTAAAAGGGCAGATTGCTACGTTAGGCAGGAAAGCAAATAAATCTCAGGGTAGTATTTGAAAAATATTAACCCTGGCAAATTGAAATGTACTTTTTAGGATATAAGTTGTTTCACTGGAGATTTGCATTCAAAATATGGATATTATATTATACATAACTTAGTTCATACCTAACCCAAGTAAACAATTAGCAAAATTATGACCAATAAATAAAAATATATACTAAATTTAAAGTGACTCCTGGCATGTGAACAAACAATGTTAAAAAAGTAGGCTTTCTAGGCTGGTACAGTAGAAGCAGCAGCACTGGCTTCTCAACACAGCCAGTAAACATGTTCTGGAGTTTTTTGTTCTTAGTATGGGACAGGATCTATCTTTGCATTTGCACATGCTGTAGTCCTCTGAAATGTGTCTTTTAAATATCTGCCATGTCAGCTAAATTGTCTGGTGCCACACTTACACCAATGAGAATAGCAGCTCTTAATGGCTCGGGCTAGTAGGGAACTGAGCAGGTGTGATCATAAATACTTTCAAGCAAACTGGGAAGTAAGTCATAAAGTAAGTAAATAAAATACAGCTTTCCCCTCACACATATTCAATTGGCAAACTTAGAAGCAATTTAGATGTCTTTACTTTAAGTCTACTGTATTAGTAATCACTATGCTCACTTTTTAAAAATTTCATCAGATTAACTGTTTTTCAGTCCAGCAAACCTCAGCTGAACTTCACATTTCAGATGTTGCCTTGTCTGCCCTTTAAAACATCTTCTAAGGTGTTACACACAGCTGACATCAGCCTGTCTAGTCTGTCATTCCTGAGTCTGTCTCAGGTCCATATTGATAAACATTACATTCATTTTTCCTGGCCCTCAGGTGGTTTATTTCGACCCACTACAATCCACAGAAAGGTTGACAAAAATCTCTTCATTTTCCAATTTCTTTCATTTCCCTCTGCATACTAGACTACACAAAATTTGGGTTGCAAACATGTCTGCTCAATGAATTGAATCCTCCTCCAATGATCACCTGAAGGATTATTTGTAAAGCCTCATTTCATCCTCTTCTGAAAGTGATAACTTGCTTCTCAAATTGGGTAAAATACCTAGCTTCATAAAAATAGCACTCACATTGATTTTCTGCCTCTCACTCATTTCACATTTTGTTTTCAAACTCATGATGTGGGCACATAACCTTTTTCTTAGCCTACATTAAAAATAATCACACATCAGTAAAACACAATGATGCTATTTTGCCAGTAGTTTCTTCTCTTTACTTCAATTTCTTAACAGAGAAGGAAACAGCTTCTGCTACATATCAACTGGATTCAGTCTCTTCCAAATCATTTCACATGTTCACAGGCATATAGCTGTTTAGAGATTTTATACCCAGGAAAATCCCTGCAATCAATTTCCCAGGGTTAAAAATAAATATTTTGAATTTTAATTAGGATGTGTAACATGGGTACTTCTCCAATGACCAGTAATTTTATCCCTACCTCTTAAATGGGGTCACTCCAGTCACCTACTCCCCATCCACATTCAGCTTACAGCATGACAGAATCTTAGTTTCAAAAAGACTACTACTGACTACTTCAGTTCTTCCAAATCTGTACTGCTTAGGTCAACTAAGAAACTCAGTTTCTCTAGCACAGAAAAGTATTAATTCCAGAAAAGAGCATAGATATACAGACAGCAAAAAATAATCACTATGAAGAGGATTTTTTTTATTTTTCCCTAAGAAGATCCTTTTTGCCTGGTAGGAAAGTCTATGTTGGTGGGATACAAAGGACATTCCCAAAATTCACCTCACTCTACATATTATACCTGCAGATTTGGGCAACATGAATGCTCCGGCTTCTCTACTCCAGGTCCCTGTGACACTGATGATAGTATGAAGCAGTAAGCTCTAGAGTCAACTCACTGAGCTCAATAGACTTATTTAAATATAACATTAAAGAGGCAGGGGGATAAGTGACTAAAGGACCAAATCTCATACTCTTACTAAATCAACTTTTATGTTTATTTAATCAAGGCACATATAAAATATAGTATATACTTGTAATCATATATGAGTTTTGATGGCAGCTGCCACATATTTAAATGTGATACTAATGTCAGATGAAGACTATGAAACTTGATGTTCTCTCTTGTTGGTCTTCACCACCCTGAGCTTCCATCAAATTATTTCACAGTACTCTTTGAAAGCTCTGCAGTATTCTAGGCTGCAATAGGAGAGAGGAATTCATAACTACCAAAACCTCCCCCTCACCCATACTTCCTCACAATAATCTCCAGAGCAAGGCCCAGAGAAAACTTTCAGATGCAAATGTTCTCCAACAGGAAATAAAAAAAAAAAAAAAAAATAAATAAAAAAAAAAAAATTAGACATTTGCAGAACAGACTTTTAAATGATAAAAAACCAAACAAACAAAAACAAAAGAAAAAACACACACACACACACACACAAAAATTAGGAAATGTAAAACTAAGCCTTAAAATTTGACATCTACATCACCCATCTAAATACCAAGGCCTAATACTGTTTTCAGTGGTCTCTTCTGTTTTTCAGACAGCAATCATTAAATGAGACCTTATGTTCACATAGGTTTAGGAAGAGGAAATATGGTGTACCTGTATATGTTTGGGAGCAACTACCTTTTGTAAAAAAAAGCCTTGGACAGATATTTTTTTTGGCCATTTGGTAAATCAAGAAAATTAGGCAGTTTCCACTAGGACACATCATAAAACCAGGTTCAGCTGGATTGATTAGGAGGAATCCATTGTTACCTTTGAAAGTGCATCTTAACAAAGGTTGTATCTATTTTGGAAGCCTTGTTCATCTTCACAGAGCCCAAGACTAGACACTGAGAAGACTGGCGGGTAGACTGAGCTTTGGTGATGGTGCCACAAATACAAGAACATGCACTCAACAAAACTCACTTTAAAAATCTGAATTCTGAATAATTGGGGTGAAAACAGAAGGTTAAAACTCTCAACACATTTTCTCTGTGCTTCTCTACCCGCTCTTTATAATAAGCTTAAGAAAATGTACACTGGAAAATAAGTGTTACGTCAAAGAGAATGTGTTGAATGAAGATTCTGGAGACCTTCAGTCAATTCCCAGATGTGACTCAAAACTTTGTGTGTCCCTTACTTAGTCACTTCCTTTCCACAGACTTTAGGTAAAAGCACTGATCTACTTTTGGCTCACTAGTTTATAGATAAATTTGAAGTACTTCCACTTTCACTTCTTTGCTTTTTCTCTGGTTCATAAAACCAAAATTATGGATGGTTCCAATACTGTCCTTTAGGATGTTTTCTCGTAATAAAGCATTATGTACAAACACTTACTGGTATTGCTGATTAGTGTTGTCACAGTATAACCCAGGGCTCCAGTTGCCACAAAATCACTGCACACACTGTAAAATGGTGTTTAACACACTGTAAAGGGTCAGCAAAAAGGCTATAAATAAGTCAAAGGACTAACAGACATTTCTTATATTAACAACAAGTGCACTCAAAAAACATCATAATGATGCGTGTCTTACACATGGGGTGGCACATGCCAGCATGTGACTGTTCATTTTTAGTACTTTCAGAGATACTGTTGATAGACATAGAACTAAGTCTACCAAAATTTCCTCAGAAAAGATAATGATCTGACTTTGTTGGGTGTGTTTCAGAGAGTTCTCAAGGCTTTAGTTGTTCTTATCTGGCACTTCACTCCCGCTTATGTTCCACATGCAGGTTTATCAGCCAGAGACCATACCTGAAACAAGTCACAGTCTTACCATTAGGTATAATGATCTTTACATATTTGCATCACATTGATGTTTTAGCCTTATCCTAACACAATCATTTTAAATCTGCAATCTCTTCAAGCATAATGATATTCAACTACATAATTATTTAGTGGATCAGGTCCCTGGAGTCCTCAATGTACTTCTCATCAGCTTCCAAAAGGTTTGGTTTGCTGTTTTGTAAATTATTATATTTTATATGGACTTGAATATGTGGAGAATTTTTTTGAGAAACCAAACTTTTTTGTGGATATTCCTTACTTTTATAGTGAAAAATATCTCTTACTGGAGAAACTCTCTGTTAGTCAAATTCACTGCATGCTAATTTGTTATAAGAGAGTGCTTTGCTTCACTTGCTTTATGTATTTACACACATATTGGTCAGAAAGGTCAAAAACAAATGAACAATTATCTATTTACAGGATGAATAATTGATATATGATAAAACTGACTTATTTACTATGAATTGCCATAGAAGAAATACTCAAACACATTCAGATGGACTGGAATGTGTAATGACACCAAAGTGAGAAATCAGTGCTTAGGTAATTATTTTAACAATTATACTCTAGCATAAACATTTTTCAGAAAAAAACAAAATCAACATGTAATTTCATTCTATTAAAGCTTAGTGCAATAGCTACTTAAAGAAGCTAAATGGAAGGTGGCTCAAGGAAGTCATGTTAGGTCCAAGATTAAACCTTCTCTATGACTAAATGTGGAGTACTATGAGGTTTCTAGGAGTTTGCAAACTCTTTGTGTTTGTTGGGATTGCCAGCATTTTCCAGCCACTTGAAACTGGACATTGCACAAGAGGTTTGGATTGCAACCACCTGCTTAATTTGTTCTGTATAAACCACACACTGCCTTAGTATTTCCATTATAAATATACCTACTATAGGCACTTGATCTAGTACATACTGGTTCCTTACATGGGAATAAGGCTTTATACCCAAGCTCCTCCCTGAAGCAACCCATTTTTTTTGGTGACTTAAGTTTTAGAAATACTTTTGACATAAACGTTTGTGAAAGGTAGAGAAGTATTTTTGCAGTGTAGTGCATTTCAGCGGGCCTGTTTGCAGTTTCAAAAGGTGTCTGCATTTAAATAGTCTGTAATGTTAGATGCATCAAAAAGCACACATCTTGCTGTTGCTTCACAGTCTGTGACAAACACGGCACATCAAGTGTTGTCTCCAGTCGATTAATCTACCGCTTACCATAATATTTTTGTGCTATACCCTGGGGTAGAATTTATAAAGATGGGTCTAGCTCTCTCATAATTTTAAGATTTGGCTTTTCAGATACCTGTCAGGAGAGATATTGCTTAGCCAGTGAAGTATACCCATTCTGGAAAACTATGATGCATTGCCCAGTGGGGACTTTTAGCCAAGAGTTCCATTCTTTTGTCTTTTAATTCAAATAGTTCTTATCACTAGACATGCAGGATGCACCCAAATGAGTACAAACAGAAGCCAGATATGAGAAGAATATATAAGAAATCAGATAAGATTATTTTCTTGATAAGCATTGAATGTTTAGTTCGGTCCTTGGTTCCATCTTACTCTCCTGTGTAACCCTAGATGCAGAGCTTGAGTAACTCGTGTAAAATAGAACAATATGTCCCTGTCTCAGCACTTCAGCAGTGTATGCCCTTCACTTCAAAGGAGGAACTGTCTTCTGTTCAAAGCCCTTTCCTCCCTGAATTCATCCTGAACTCACAGTCTTAAAGAAGTATGTCAACAACATTCACTAGGCATATTGCATTACACAGCACCAAAGCGAGGTTTAAACCTCAGCCGCTGATGCATTTATTTAATGAGCTTTTCTTCAGTAGGTCAGTAGTATTCTTCTCATGTCACAGACAGAAAACCAAGATGAAGAAAGGAAATATCATCTCCCTTATAAGGTCACTCCATGTGTCACTGGCAAGCTTGGATACCACTTGGGTAGCACTCGCTACTCGACTGCAGGCAGTACTGGTTCTGATCACAAGAATAGCCTTAACCAAACTCACCAAAACTCAATCCTTCCCCAACATAGAATTCCAGGAAGGGACACTTATGTCACCGGATAAGAGTGACTAATAATGAAAATACTGAAATGACAAAAATAGCCTTTTTAGTAATAAAGAAAGTCGATCTATATTTTAACATTCATGCATTCTACTTGAGATATTTCTAAAAATACTCTTACTGTTGTCATTTCTTTTCTTGACTCATGGGATGCCAAGATGGAAATACAGATATCTAACTGAAGCTTCAGCTGGGATGGTGCCTTTAATTATTGACGCATGTTTGTTACTTCTCAAAGATCATGGACAAAATTAACCATGACAGGATATATCTTTGACTGTAGATAAAGGACCAACTAATGTGCCACTGGCACATTAGGATTCTTTTATAGCCAGAGGAGTCAAACTCAAATGCTTAAAATTAAGGACTTCACAGTCACAATATTTGTTTGTTTATGGATATTCCTCTTACAGATGAGAATATTCATGATTTCCCAATTCTACCATCAAATGCTTTGCAGAGACCTTTGACTATAAATTTGTGTGGGAGTAAACTGAAGAGTTACTTAAATAGCAATACCAAACTTAACAGCTCAGCAACGTGTGAACATTCTTTAATCTTGATCCAATAGTCAAATCACGGCCCAGATAATAGCTGCACGGGTATATTTTGTATTCATTTAAGGTTTTACACCAGTACTGGAACAAAGCCACTTACAGAGCTCCACCATCAGCATATTCTTTCTCCCTTAGACTCAATGTTCACCTCTCCCAGCTCTCTAAATTTCCAGACAGAAAGGCAGAACTTTCATTAGATGCCAAGGATAAGGCCCCAGGAATCTCAATCTAGTCCACTATGCTGTTGTAAACAGCAATGCTAAAAGAGCTGATCCACGGAACATGATGTATTGAGAAGGAAAGCAAGGGGAAAAAAAAAAAAAAGCAAAAACCTTCTTTACTCTCAGGTTCCTGAGTGCTCACTGTCATGGTATACAAACAGTAAAAACAGCTTTTCTCTGAAGTCAAGCTTGCTATTTTATAATGGCTGTCCATGAACTGTCGTTTCACAGAAGGATTCCAGGAACATAACCACTAAGCATGTGCCATGTGGCAAACTATAAACATATCTTGGTACAGGGCACAAACAGGGATCTGGAGCACAGCATCATTAAACTTACTCAGCTGAACACTGATAGGCTACTGTAGAGCCTTTCTCATGAGAAAATGGTGACAATTCAAAATTGTTTAACATTTTTTTGTATTCATAACTCAGCACTTTTCTGTACTATTCTGTTACAGAACAGTTTCCTTTATTAGTATCAGTTTGTCCAGCCTTATGAAAAAGAAAATACATTCCCTTATAGGACAGTGGAAATGCCAGTGATTAATTTATACCAAAACTAAGACAATCTGTGGGTGAAAAGCATGTGTTTTTGTGTTGCATATACACAAGGCTACAGTAGATATAAAAAAAAAAAAAAGCTTTATTTGTTGAGAATGTACTATCCTAGCTCTATTCAATGAATCAGAAATCCAAATTTCTTAGCTGAACTGCAGTACTATGTTTTACCTTGTCAGACTGGATAATCAATATTTCAAGTATGTACAAGATATGATGTAATACTAAATACAAACATCTTGAATCTTAAATAAGAAATACACATTGATTTTTACATTGTTTGCTTCTATTCCTTCACATGTTTTTCTACACTTTACTGGAATAGTATCAGACCTATGTTCTAGTTTTTCTTACACAAAATATACTCATTTATGGGACCTAATTCTTTCCATGGCAACCAACTTTCATGTGAGAGATTAAGGATATCTGACTTTATTCAGGTAAAAAGGCAGGGGAAATGTTAGTGATGTTGAGACAGAGAGGATGGTCTAAATCTGTCTGGCCCCTAATCAAGAATTGTCATGAAATTCTGTAAAATAATGGCTTTGTTAAACTGAGAAATAAAAGTTGCTTTTCTCATGTTCATTGTTTATGTAAACAGAAAAACATGAAAGCAGAAAACATTGCCCAGTTTATATAAATAATATAAAGAGACTTGACATCTCATGTGCTTTTGTGTGCTGTCATTTTAGTCAGCATGAAAAATCAGCTCCCCCATAAAATCACTTTACACCGTAGGAAGAGACTTGAGCATTTCAGGCGAAACACTGTCGGGACACAGCGAGCACAGCGGTCTCTGTGTGCACAGATCCCACCCACCTCTCATGGACCACACCAAAAACAGGGAAAACTGGAGTATTTCAGCTATTTCTGAAACCCACACTTCTCCTTTGGTCACTTCTCTTTATCCAGGGCTTGCCTGGGCATGGAAGGAGAAGCCAAGTGCAAACTTTCGGCAGTGCCAACCACACTTAAAGCACAAGGGAGCTCCTCCAAAAGAGTAGCAATGCTACAAACCAACATAAACCTGTGGAAAGCTGCTGAATTAGTATTCCAGAGGAGACAGATGTATAAAATGTGGATATAAATAGTCAATAAATAGAAAGGTGAATGCTAACCTGTAAAATATTTGGAGAAATTCACCTGGAAAAGAGAAGGCTCCAGATAGACAGTCTAGCACCTTCCAGTACCTAAAGGAGTCTACAGGAAAACTGGAGAGGGGCTTTGAAAGAGGCATATAGTGACAGGACAAGGGGGAATGTTTTAAACTGAAAGAGGGCAGGTTTATTTTAAATACTAGGAAGAAATTCTTTAATGTGAGGGTGATTAGACAGTTTGGTCACAGGCTGCCCACAGAACTTGTGGATACCCCATCCCTGGAAGTGTTCAAGACCAGGTTGGATGAAGGTCTGAGCAGCCTGGTCTAGTGGGATGTGTCCCTGCCCATGACAGGGCTGTTGGAACTGGATTATCTTTAAGGTCCCTTCTAAAGCAAACCATTCTGTAATTCTGTAAATTCGATTACCCTTCACACACCTGTCACGGTGCCCGATTGTGGCTCCACACAGCAAATAGCATTTCCAAAGGAAAAAAAAAAAAGAGGGGAAAACAAAAAGAAAGAAAAATTATAAGAAAATAATTTACACACTGTACCTTGAAGCATTTTTGCAATGTCACCACTGAAGAGCTCTAACAGCTCCCCAGTACAAACCCTCCTCAGCAGCAGAGGCAGTGACCTTCGATTTGTGCAGCCGGTGACAAGCCCATGCCAAGATGATGCCCAGCAGCTGCTCCTCAGCGACCAGCTCTGCTCAAGGACCATCCTGCAGCACCCCCAGGCACTGGCTGGTGTTGTCTGGGGTAGGAGCTGTCTCTCTCAACACCCTGCTGAACTGGGAGTAACTAAGCCAGGTCTGGAGCGCAGAGGCTGACACACAGGACTGTCACCCCAGGTGCTGTACAACCGTCGTGTTTTGGGTGAAATATTCCCCAGAATTTCAGAAAACAGGCACAAATGAGCAAAATAAGATGAAACTAAAATAATTTCAGGAGTTTATGGCTCCTTTATCTTGCATATAGTAGCAAGAGGGCAAGGTCCTGACACTCACCTGCAGGGACAGCACCTCGGTAACCAGCACTCGGTTCAGTACTTGTCACACAGCAAAAAACCTTCAATGAGCACTGAAAACCAGAATTTTAGGTGGCCATACACATGTCAAGGACTTCGAATCAAGAGCTGGAGGAAAAAAAGAATGCTATTTAAAAAGAGCATACACATTAAAAAATTAGCAAAAAGTTTTAGGTTTTTCTTTTTAATTATTATTTTGTCATCAGTGAAGAGCATGATCCTGTAAGACCATGTAGCTGTTAAAGAGAAATATTATTTTGACCATTATTTTTTCATCTTCAGAACCAGAAGCCTAGGATAAGCATCCCAAAACAGGGAAAGTGTTTCAAAGGCTAAATGCTGAACTGAACTATTATACTTTTGCAATTGTCCTTGTTCTTTACAATGGATGGAAAACCAAACAAGCCCTGACACAAACAGCCCTAGACTCAGTTCAGTTGCTAACAGTGCCCTCTTACAAGTCCAGGCCCCATATGTTGAATAGTCTTATGGGAAGCTGAGAGAAGTTGAGCTTAATTTATAGCACCTTGGTTTAGTAAAAAGTAAGTTTTCAAAAACCTGGGTTGACCTAACCCTAGTCTCAAACTGGACAGTATCAACTGTGATGGAGTGTGAAAGTCGTGCCACAAAGCTATTGCCAAATATTCATTAAAATTCCCCAAGCATACAAATACGATTTTAATTTGAAAGCATTTGCTTTCCCTAATGCACAAAAGGGGGAGAAAACCTTATAATCATTCCCTTTAAATAAGCAAGTAAATTCTACAAGGAAATTACCATTTTCCTTCACCATTTTCCATCCAACCATAGGCCCAGCTACCAGCACATTTCCTTAAAAAAAAGATGAAGAGGATAAAGGCACAGATAAAACCAGATGAAGTGTTTTCAAATCTTTTTTAAAAACTGTTGCTCATGCCTGTACAAGGTGAAAATAAAAGATATGTAAAAAGAAAGAACCTGTTTAGCATCCTCCTCAACAATATGGGAAAATTATATGTTTCCTCTGGAAGCAGTATTTTAGCACAGTAGGATGTTCTTATGTTGTGACAAGATAATGTGTGTGTAAAGCACTCCTATAATTTAGCTGTCACACAGACACAGCTATTCAAGTGCATGTGTGTCGATGGAGAATTAGCTTTGATCTGCAGAATACATCAGATGGTTTCCATTCCTTATGCTGAATCAATTCAGTTTGGTAAGAAATTAATATGACCATCTTTCATACAGCCACTGTCAGAGTGTTTAATCTCTGGAACCGATGCTGTGACTGCATGGAGCTGTTTACAGGATAAAAAAACTAATGTCAACATGGAAAAAAAATCACTTTTAATGATTTTTAGCTTAGCATTTTTATTTTAGAGCATCCTGAATATTTAAGGCCATGAGGGTAATACGCTATCCAGCAAATTTTTCTGGGAAGCAAAAAAGAATACATATTTAATCCTGGATAGATACTAAACTTTGGAACTTAGAAATACATTTTCTGTAGCTTTTGTAACTTCAACATTAGAGATCCAGATGTGAAAACAGAATTCTTTTTACGACTATGCCTGCCAACACTATAACAACTGACTTAAACTTGCTGTAGTTTAAGCTGTTAAAGAGCACAACTGGTACAAAGTTTTTTTCACTATAATAATTCTTCCAAATACAACCTAGATCCCTAGATCAAGGGAAGCCAACTGATGGAATCTTTTTGGATTTCAGTGAAGCTTTCGATGCTGTCTCTCACAGGATCCTTCTGGACAAACAGTCCAGCTCACAGCTGGATAAACACATCAGGTGGTGGGTGAGCAATTGGCTCATGGGTTGAGCACAGAGGTTAACAGTGATTAGGGCAACATCAGATTGGTGACCTGTCACTAGTGGGGTTCCACAGGGCTCCATCTCAGGCCCTGAGCTCTTCAGATGATGATGATGTGGCCAGTCTTGGCGAACGAAGATTTGGGAAAGGTCTTTTTACCTTTCAAGCCTGCGCGATGACTGGAAGGGACACTGAGCAAGTTTGCAGGTGACACAGAACTGGGAGGACCTGTTGACTCCCTGGCAGGCAGGGAGGCCCTTCAGAGAGACCTGGACAAGTTAGAGGACTGGGCAATCACCAACTTGTGAAGTTCAACAAGGGAAAGTGCCGGATTCTGCACTTGGGATGGGACAACCCTGGATGTACAGACAGACTGGGGAATGAGATAGCTGGAAAGAAGTGCCATGGAAAGGGATGTGGGAGTCCTGGTCAATGACAAGTTGAACATGAGTCAGTAGTGCCCCAGCAGCCAGGAGGACCAACCATGTCAGGGGAGGTTTAGGTTGGATATTAGAAAAAGGTTCTTCCCCCAGAGGGTGGTTGGGCACTGAACAGGCTCCCCAGGGCAGTGATCACAGCACCAAGTCTAACAGAGTTCAAGAAGCATTTGGACCATATTCACAGGCACATGGTATGACTATTGGGGCTGTCTTGTGCAGGGCCAGGAGTTGGACTCAAAGATCCTTGTGAGTCCCTTCCAACTCAGCATATTCTCTGATTCTGTGATTAACTTGAGACTGGACTCTGAGTTTTTCAGTGCATGCTTCTTCAGACAAAAAGAAAGCAAAAGTAACTCCAATTTCCAGGAATCAGATCACAAGAAAGGAAAAAAATATGTGCACACTGTAACTCTAGAATGAAAATCATCTATTTTGAAGAGTCAGTATGCTTTGAAGCTAATGCTTGCTTTGAGGGACTGGGATCTGGGAGATGTCTCATACATTCCTCATTTACCTGCTGCACATGTTCACTTGAAAACACAAAATATTCTGAGAAATTCCAGTGTTCTTTCTACACTAAGGATCCTTCAGTCTTTAAAGTTTAGCTGCTGTAACAGTTCTTCATTTGGCATGTGGGGAAAAAAAGGCTAAACCTTAGATTAGAAAAAAAATAGTAGCTTAGATAAGGCCTACTCTTCAGCATTCCTCTCTGCTGTATACATCATAGTTCTCCAAAGTCTTACCTCTAGGCACAGACAAGTCCTTAATTAAGAGCTAGTGGTAGAGACTGCCTACAGTCATTTAATGCAGCACAAAAAATGGGACCCAGCATGACAAATGAAAATCACGCCCATACATGTTCTTAAGTTAAGCACATTACAAGTTTGGATCTTACAGTTTCTGACCATTTTACTGTTTCTAAAGACTACTTTCATGGAGTGAAAACATCTATTTTGAGGAATGTAGTCTTTACTGCCAGCACTCCATTTCTATAAATAAGTATGCTTTAGTTAGTGAAGGAAAATAAACAAAGAGAACACACAGATAAGCTATTTCAGTATTCAGTGCAAATCAGGCAGTAGGGCAGAGAAAGGTGAAGTGGTGCTAGTATTTTGTAAACCTTGCAACTGATAGAGTAGGAGTGTAGAGAAGAAAGAGGACTGTGATGAACAACCCTGAGATTAGCTCAGTTGGTTGGAGCCTGGTGCTACCAACAGTAAGGTTGTGGGTTTGATTCCTGTATGGGCCATTCACTTAAGAGACTCGATGATCCTTGTGGGTCCCTTCCAACTCAAAATATTCTGTGAACCAGAACCATATAGTTTGGACAGGAGACAGGGAAGAGAACAACCACCTCCTCTCTCCATCTATCTATATGTGTGTGGCTATTAGCTGTACTACTAAACACCAGTTACACCTCTGAACGTTGAAATAAATCCAATTCCCATATTCACACTACCATCTAAATTTCTTACATATAAAGAGAACACACACTTATTAGGCAGTTACACACATGTTAGTTATGTTTGTTGTTTCAGTCAGACCATGGAAGGCAGAGCAATATTTTGCAATCCAGCCCATAAGACAGTTTTGCAAAGCCTCAGGAATCAACAGCTTTGTCACCAAACCTTCACTCAGAGAATCAGCTCTTCCCTGTGTTCTCAAGGCAACTCACCTCCATTTTCCCAGTGACACCATTTTTCTTAACTGCTTATCAGGTTTGGTTCAAGCATGTGTTTACTTTCTTCTTCAATGTGCAGTAGAAACGCCCTCTTTCCCTGCAGAAAAAAACAAAATACCTCTTTGGCCTCTTTCAAGTACCCCTTCACCACTGAGTCCCACTTTAAAGTCAGTACTGTCAGCTCATGATGATCAGGCAGCTGGCAAAGTGCAGAACTGTTGATGGCTGTTAGTTGACTGTGGTTCTCTCCTTCCTTGGGGAATTATCCATTTCACTTTCCTCTCTTCTCTTTCCCTGTAATTCCCATCCCCTTGCCCTGCAACTATGAGGGAGGAAATAACAAACCAAATCAGAATAAAAATCCTGATCTACTTTATTCTTCCCCAAATTCCAGAGAAACTACTCCTCCCTTACTCAAACATTTGAGGGGGTTTTGTGGCTTTTGCTGTTGATAATTGTGTATCCGTTTTCTATTATCATCATGCTTCAGTGGTCCATCTTCACTGCCTTCTCAAATAATTCTTCTGAGAAATATTGTGGTTCTACTATGATGTCATTTAAAATACAGTAGATTGGATTTCATTTTGATCTATACTCTTGGCTGTAATTGTTGGACTGCAGAAGGACAAGTAGAAACAGGTGTACATAGAGCTAAAGTCGAGTAGGATGAGATTTGTTGTGAGAAAGGAAGAATGAAAGCGGAATGAAAGCCTGGTGAAGACAGCGGTTTCTTTCTTAGCCCTAAACAAAACCAACCAACCAACCAAACAAAAGGGGGTGGGCAGTTTTGGGCCAATTAAAATTGTAGTATTTATGCCTCCAAATTGTATTTTATATATAAGCTATTTCTGTCTTGAAAAACAGAAAATTGTGAAGTCGGAATCTGAGTAGGCAGAAAATCCTCCATAAATCTGTAGACATTCAGAAAGAAACTTGTATACCTTGTTGTAAAAAGAGTTTAATGGCTTTCAGATAGGCAGCACTGTCCAATAATCAAGGAGAATTAAAGTGCAATTAATTGCACAGTTTGAAATTAATATATTAGTTTCTCAATGGTACAATTTCTACCCCTAATAGACTTCAAGCTGGGAAACTGAAATAGAAATTGTAACCACAGACCAACTTGTTCTGTGCACACATAACAGGCAGTGGCCATTAACTGCCTTTAATGGTTTGAATATCAAGAACTCACTGGAGAAAGGGCTACAGGTATTCAAATAATATACTGCAATGAAGATGAAAACAAGCATTCCCTACTCCCTGAAGGAAAGGTAACTGCAGGAACTGAAGAAAAACAACAACTTGTAGGGCAAGAAAATCTGGGCTAACTAACAAAGTATGGAAAACAATAACCATCAATCCTTATTTAAAGAAGGTTTGAAGTGATCACCCACAAAAAGAACCAGTCATTGTGCTACTCCAGAATGTAAATTTCGCTTATTTTTTTTAAAGTAAAATAACACACACTCACACACACACATATATAGCTGCTTTAGAGTCAGTAGTGAGTAAAGAACTGTGTTGAAACTTCCAAATGTTTCACAGAACCCGAAGGGCAGAGAAATTATGTAGTATCTCCCTCAAGCTTCCTTAAAGTACCACATACAGACTCCACAGAAAAGCTCTGCAGGACAAGGGAACGTTATGAACTTCTGGTTCCCCTTTGAGACTTTGCAATAGGCAGCCACTTCTTCTGTGTCACCAGGAAGGGACATTCTGTTAGTCATCACTCGATTTATCTATTACTGTCATAAAACAGGATTCAGAGGCTTTAGGATTTGATGGAAATACATACCACAAATCTGTTACAAGCAGCAGTGCGGCCTATAAATTTGCTTTACTTAAGCAGTTTTTCCAAATAGTACTCACAAACACCGTTTTAATATAACTTTTTGAGCCTGACACCTGCCTTCACCTCAAGAACAGAATTTTTGTGGACAAGAAGGGCACTAAAAATACTAATTCACTGCTTTTACAAAAAGATAGACGTGTGTCAAATGAGCAAAAATGTGAATCAACTACATCAAAGTATATTAGTACCCCTTAAATTTACATAGCCAACAATACAGACACCAAAATATTGTCATAATACCACAGACTATACGTAAATGAATGACAACACAGCCATCCATTCCCAAAAGCTGATATCTGGAAATGCACAAAAAAAATCTTCAGTAATCTTCTAGGCAAACTATCGAGGAATCAGTCAAGCAGTTTGAAGCTGTTCTTCATTAAAGATAATTAATTGCAAATTCTATGATACTCAAAAGCAACATTATCGAGTAAAATAAAACTTCTGTGAAATAAATTTCTCTTCAGTGTTTAGTGTTATGCTAAACACATCCGCAGTGCTGGGTACCTTAATAACCATAAGTTGACCTTAATTCATCACATCATTATAGAATTTTTGCTCTAAATTAAAAGCTAGAGTTTTCCTTCTGAGAGCTACCTTAATAAAATACCTACATATGGTTTTTATCCACTATATATACCACTTAGAAACATTATATCATACACACAGCTTTTACTCATGTCATATTTCGGTGTAAGTAAGCTTTACTTACAACAATTATCACTAGATAAATCAGTTATTTGGTTGGGGAAAAAAAAAAAAAATCATTCAACAACGCCAAGCTGCTGGAAAACGCAAGATGGAGAACCAAGGACTGCCATTCTGCCCACTAAGCCTCTGCTTGGCAGCAGCACAGACTGTCCTGTGGAGCTACTGCTTGGATTTCATTATATAACCAAAGAAAATTGCAACCACTTTAGCTTTAAGATTGATAGATTTAAGACACTGGCCCACCTTGGTAAGATCTGCCATTTCTGTGCCTTTCTGTGAGGCAAATGCAGCTTGCTTGCCTCTCCCCTCAGCATGAAGATACAGAATTGACTCACAGCAGTGTTGCTCTGTTGATGAGACCAACGCCAGTTGCTTCATTAGAAAGGGATTTCCTAAGTGACCTTTGTGACTGCTTTGGTTTGAAGGCTGAGCTACGAAAAGTAAAATTTTTTAAAGTGCTTGAAGGCCTGCCGGTAATTCAACACAAAAGACTACTCTGTATGAACACAATGAGCTCTTGATACACAAGCTCCTCCCTAGCAGCCATGTATAAAATTTGATCAAAAATTAAAGTCAGAAATACAGATTCCAAAACATCAGTACAATATTGTTTTAGTAATTTACGGCTGAGGCTCTAAGAAAGAATGACTTTTAAGCAAAACAGATACAGTCAGTGTCCTCCTTACCATGTTAAATTTCAATGTCTACTGAAGTCAGCAATGCCTTGTCTTTGAATTTCAGTTGGCACCAATAGGTTCTTCACAGCTTCGTGACTTTGTTCCCATATGGCAACTGTTAATTTTTAATAAAACAGTAAGATATAACAAAATGAATCACAGTGACAGTGAAATGCAAGAAATAAGTAGCTCCCCATTTCAAATGTACGATGAAAGCAATGAAGTGTAAATTTACAACTAATTCTATTATCTTTTTATTCACTGTACCATTTTAAATTACAGAATCACTGTATAGTAAGGTTGCAAGGGACCACAGTGGTCCAACAACCCTTCTCAAGCAGGGGTACTCCCTCCCTGGAGTACCTGGACTTTAAAATGTTCACATTCTGTCAATGTGTTTATTGTGAGTCAGTAAATAGCAGGATTCCCAGCTGGACTCTTGCTTCTGCTCTTCAGCTGGATTTGATCTGACTCTCATGAGCTCAGTCTTGCATCATTCAGAAAAATTTTTCAAGTAACTCTAGCCTCAAAGTTGTTCCTTGAAAAGGTGAAGGTTTTTTTCATCTTTACATAGAGAATGAGCTCTGCTCTTACCAACAGAGTGTTCAGCTGGATTCCCACCCTCCCCCCTGTCTTTTAAATTAAGGGCCAAGGTCATTTTTACATTATCTGCTACAGACAGATTTTAAACACACCAGCCAGATGTTACTTCCACTTTAAAAATATAGCTATGGAAAGTGTTTTAAGTCATAACAAAAGAAATCTGAGGGGTTTGGAATAGTTTTGGAGTAACTCAAACTAGGAAGCGAGTTCACATGATGTTGCAAAGAAGCAGTTCCAATATCACATTGAAAGTACAGACCACTAGAGATCAGCACCCCTGAAAATTCTGTGAAAGCAAATAAAATCTTGGAAATAAAGAAATATGAACTTCATGTATTAGCAATGTTATTATTAAATTCTAAAACTCCTGTCCCAACGAGTTCAGAAGCAGCACCCACTCTTACTTGCAAGAAAAGTTCTACCACTAGTTGGTAGCAAAACCTATCTCAATACAGTGAAAACGTTTTATTGCTCAACAATGAGGGCCTGATGTTCACTTAGGAGATCACTACATATTTACAGCTCTCTTGAACTACCCTAGGAGATTCTGGGAAGCTAATCACATATGCCATCTCATTTAACCAACAACTTACAGAAGAAATTGTATATTACTCCGGTAATAGGGAGTATTGACCTGTAAGAGGGTCATTTTTTTTCATTTCTTCCTTCCTGTCACTTATCCTCCCCCCTTATCCGATATAACAATATTTCAGTGTGTACATATATATATATATATATATATAAATTTAATCTTAATATCTTTTCAATAGTAGGGACAGGAAATCTTTGGAACTCTGCACTTTGTAAACAGTGCCAATTCTAAAACACTTTCATTTCCTATTTGACAAAATTGTCCCATCCTAGGAAGATCTGAGAGCATAACACCACGTAAAAAGGGGGCTTATATAAAAGATTTCCATAACTAAGCTAAATATTATTCAGGCTTGGTTTCTCTCCCCATGGCCACTGAAAATGTCTTTCTGCTCTTATAAGCTTAAATTATCTTTTTCTAAAAAAAAATAAAATAAAATAAAAAATAGATTGCTTTCAGCTTCCAGTTGGGAGTGATCCCTGACCCATGCCAGCTAATTTGTGTCCAGGAGACTATCAGGGAAAACACTGTCTGACCAGGCCAAACAAAAGAGGCCAGGAATACTTTAACAGGAAATAGCATAGGCAGCTGAGTTTCAGTGCTGGGAAATATTCCCTGTTACTGTTGGACAGGATTTACATCTTGGCATTGCCTATAAGCCATAAACCCCCACTTTGTGCAATGTGGGATTTACACTAAATTTTTGAGGTCCAGATAAAAGCTTTTGCAAAAATGTCATATGCAATGCTCACTTCTTTGGTTAACATAGCAAGAAACTAATAAACAGGAAAAATATTATTACCTTCTTTTTAAATTGGCTTTTGTCTTGAATGAAAGATCTGAAATAACTCCAGTTGTGCCGTTTGCAGCCTTACATTATTCTTGGAGATGATATAGCAGAGTAGATTGTTCCACCTCATTCTTCAGTTCCCAGTTCTCTAAAAGGACCAAAAAATTGTGTTTTATGGTGGAACCACAGGGGACTGAATGTCAACTCTACCAGATCCTTCAGTATAGTAACAGTGTGAGTTCCTTTCACTAAAGAAATAAAAGATGTATAATATATATATACACACATAAATAAATACAACATGTAAAGCCATATCTTAACACCAATGAGAATTTTTTAACACATTGAGCAGACATGCACCTGGCTGTAAGGCCCACATTACATATTCAATGTTTGGGATACCCATTATCCCACCATATAACCTAACTCAAATTTCATTTATGAAAGCCCTAATAAAAAGTCAGGAGGCTGCTCCTCTGAGTCTGCTGCGCTACCTTTTATCCTTTCCTCATTCCTTTCACTGTAATCCAAATAAAGAGCCATGATTTCATACCTGCCTGCCCCTGGTGGGTTACCACCTGTTTTGCAGCTGGTGGGTCTCTTTCTTCACATGAAACAGTTTTCAAACCAGCCCTTCCTTCTGGCACCATGAGGCAAATTTCAGTCCCACTAAAACTTAGTGTCCAATTGCTTTCACATAATCAGAGCCACAACCCCAAGCACTGCTGTAATGATTCCAAAAAGACAAAAATCTGCAGCAGTTTGAAAACCTGCTTTATTCATCCAAGATTTAATGGTCTGTTTGCTCCTTCCGGAGACTACATATTGTGACATTTTGCTCAGTCTAACAGATGCTACAAACAACTCTTCTTAAAGCTGTGACCCTTATTCTTGTTTGCTGTTTTTGCATAATGTGAAAAGACATATTAACAGTCTGTCCAGTAACCAAGAATTACTGCAATGGATTTATTCTTTACTAAGTATTTTTTCCACATACATAAATTTCTAATGAATCTCAGCCCTTTTGTAATGAAAACTCAGATTTATGTCCTCATATTCCTCCTGATTGTTGTTTGATTTCACTTTTATTTTTATTACTGTCCTCTAACAGCAAACGTATTTTATTTAAGAACCTGAGAAGTGAGTGTCTTTTCAGAGCAAAACAATATGGGCATTTCAAAGATGATTTTATTGGAGAAACCGTTGTTACTATGATTTAACTTTCATTTAAGAATTAACTGGTATGGCAACAGGCCAAGTTGAGATATGATGACATAAACTGAGACATTAGATTTCACTGTATTAAGAGAACCTATATAATACAGGTTTCTTGTTCAGCCAAGTATGGAGTTAATTTATGCATATTTTTATACGTGATTTCTAAATTTGGCTGTTAAGCTTTTCTTTGAAACAAAACACATTAGCACTCTTTGGATTTCCCCACCAACTACATTTTTGCCTAGGATGGCAAATCTCACTCCTTGCATGAATGCTCTATATAATGATTTGCAAGTTGTGCTTGTTAATAGTGCTTTATATATATATAGTTATATATTCTGCCATCTTCATCATATTTCATACTTGTTGCAACTTACTACTGTAACAAATGTCTTCAGAGTTTTGTTGTGACAGCATGCTGGTAAACGAAGAGATGCTCACACAATCTGCATAGCTGGTCATCTCCCTCTCTGCTGCAATCTGCATGCACCATGTAGCAATTACACCAGCTGGGGTCATGTTTATGTGACAAGAAACAACAGCCTGGGCAGAAGCAGTGAAGTGAAAGAAGCGTTCAGTGTGCACTGAGAGAACAGAGCAAACAGCAAAACCCAGGACCAGCGCTTTTCTTAAAGAGTGGGTGCTCTCTGTAGTTATAAATTTACCCCTTTTCCCTCTTTTTCTTTCAATTTCTTTCTTCTGACAGTTCAATTTCTAAAAAGCATTGTTTTGGAGTGCAATCTGTGTGAAAAGTTGCACTGTGCTCAGAGGAATAGATCACTGACCCACAAAAGCCTTTGTACGGTTACCAATCTGCCTTCTGTGCACACTTAGGGATTCTCCAAAGTTATCTAGGCTGAAGAGATCTTATCAAAGTCTTTTGTATTATACCAACTGCAGGAGCTTCAAGGGGAATTTTATGCTAATGATTCTCTTTAATCTCCATATAATTCAGGCCAACTAAAAATAGATCTTTTACAAACAATGAATCATCATGACTTTAAGTGGATGCAGTTCTGCCACAATAAAGTCGAAATCTCTCTTCCAGAGCACCTTTCTTTCCTCTCTTCACGTCACAACCACCCAAAACAAACCACCAACAAAAACCAATATAACTGATTTTATTTCTCCCCTCTTACTTCAGGTGTCACTACCACAACCAGAGTCAAATAAAAAAACAATTCCAAGTACCATATTAATTTGAGGGATAATTCTGGAAATTAAACAGAATTTACCAAGTTTTTAAAATTAAGAAAATTAGGCATGAGATTGTCAAATCTCACAACAGTAGCAATAGCCACGGTTATTTCTTTTTTGAAAGAAAACAAAAAAGTACCTAGTCCCAGAGCAGGCTGTAGACCTACTTTTACTGCTGTTCCATCCTCCTGGAATGTGTGAGAACTCAGAGACACATACAGCAACTAAACCGACTATCTATGATTAATTAGCATCCACGTTACCTTGCAGATCAATTCTGTCTCAAACTTTGCACACAGTGGTATTCTACATGCAAAGATATCACCCAGTATCTCACTACCAGGAGACAAATAGCTTTGCAAATGTATCTCTAAGGCAAAGCAGGTGTGTGCAGTAAGGAGCTAGTTTTGTGTTTGTCCTCAGCCTATTTTACCCAAAAATACTATCAACTAAAGGAAGCAGAAACAGTCGTGTTGAAATCCTAAACAGTAATTCATATGGCAACTGAAAAAAAAAATGACAACATAATAGGTTTCCTAACATAATTCTTGTAGATTCTTTGAATTTTACTAACACCCTTATGGAATTCCCTTAAGACTAGTACATAAGATAAAGGACTGTATGCATTTTTCTTAGACAGAAGGTGGAATAAATGAACAACTAGAGAGCAAAGGCCAACTATTAATATCACAGAGGTTTAAAGCTAAGGGAGATCCAGGTGTTGGCTGATGAAAAGTAAGCATAAAATAAGCTGAAAGATTGTTTCCTGGACTTTTAAAAGCCTTCATGTGTGAACTTCTCTGACATTTGCTTTTGGATCTCATTACATTTTATTTTATTCTTTTTCAATGCAAATTAACAGTATGATCCCTGGGTTAAGTTATGTACCTTACTGACAGTGAGACATCTCTCTCAATTTACCCAAATTTCAACCTATGGAACTTTGTGAATCTGATGTGGTAAGGTCCTATAAATGAATGCACATGTCAGTATTGGGTGGCACAAGGAAAACCAATCTCCAGCAGTGCCCCAGCTGCTGTGCAATGCCATGAGACCTCTTTTACATAGTGCACAGTGAGGAATTGCAAACATTTTTAAGACCATTCAATTTTAAAAGGTGTTGTTTAAAATTATTGCAACATATATGCCAACTAAAACAATGGGTACAGATGCATCTCACCAACCAGCAGACAAGAGAGCAATTGTGATGCCTGTAACTAAGCAGACAACCCAGGCAAATAAACAGATCCTGCAGGACACCTGGAGCAGAGAACCCCCCAGACAGTGGGCTTTGCTGAGCTCTCCATTATCCTTCATAATCAAACTAAAGGAGGACAGGTTTACATTAGATGATAGGAAGAAATTCTTCACTATGAGGGTGGTGAGGCCCTGGCACAGGTTGCTCAGAGAAGCTGTGGCTGCCCCATCCCTGGAAGTGTCCAAGGCCAGGTTGGATGGGGCCCTGAGCAACCTGGGATAGTGGGTGGCATCCCTTCCCATGGCAAGGGGGGTTGGAACAAGATGATATTTAAGGTCTATTCCATCCCAAACCTTTCTATGATTCTACGATCTCTGGGCAGCAGAAGAGCTTGCTAGTCAAACATAGCCCATTCTCTGGTCTGCCATCTTTCACAGTCCACAGCACAAAAAGGTCAGTGAGAGTGTCTGCATTTCGCATTAGGGTGGTAGGAGTACTTTTTTAGAGATAGTATTTCTCTAGGACTCAGAATTATACCTGAACAAAGCTTAAATTTAACATTTTATTATTTATCTCCCAAGTGAATATCTAAATCTCAGTCTTGCTGATTTTTTAAAAAAATATGACTAAGAAAATTGCTTCCTCCTCTAGAAATGTAGTTCTCAGTTTGCAGATGCTCACAATTTTTGGAGCTGTAACAAGTTGGAACTTACATTTATTAGGATTCAGATTTTTATCTCTTCTGCAGGAAAACATTGGCTCTTCCTTCTGGGCTAGTAGTAGTAGTAGAACCAGATATACTAAAATCAGTACAGTGTTTTTAGATCTGAAAGAAAATTTCACAGCATTGTATAAACAGAGATCCACATTTCCAGGTGAGATATAAAAAAAATATGAATGCAATACACACTGACACAGTAATTCACTTTTGTGGTCAAAGACCACAGTGATGAAGGTGGAAGAGAATTCAGCCACAGGGAGACCATTAAATTCAAAGTTTCCTACCATCAGTGAAAGGAAAAGAAAGAATAACAAAGAGTTAAGAAAAATCCAAACTCCGAGAAAGAGTAAATATAAACCAAAATAGTGGAGATTTTTGAAAGTACTTAGTGTTGCTCAGTGTTGATCCTTGGGTAAGTTACTTGGGTAACTACTACATAATAGGTAAAATAATCCAGCTCCAAACACAAAATATTAGAAAGCTCTTACCTGTCTTTTCCCTTTATAGCTATTTTGGCTTTTATCATTAGTTTCGTCCTCTTTTCACTTCTTCCAGCCTTCCCTTTCTGCTTATAGTGATCACTTTCTTACTACCAAGCATTGTTCTCTCTCTGTGCTAGTGATTATCAAACTATTACATTCATAGGAAAATTCACATTAAAGTTTGAAGCCACTTTTTGAGTTACCTTAGAAATTACAGAACAGGACATCCAAGGAACTGCAATTACATAACATACCCTAAAGGCAATTAATAGATATGAAGTAATGTGGCCTGGAGAAGACCCAGTAAAGAATACTTACTGGAGCTTATTAAGCCTTGGCATAGCCTGTTTAGAAAGGCTGCTCTTGCATGAAGTAGTACACAATGTACATATTAAGATCCAGTTGCAACTGCAGGCAAAGAACGGTGACAGTGAGTTCCTTCCATATTTCTGAAGAAGCCCTTAATGAGCACAAACACATCAGGGGTTTACTCTGCTCAGCAGCAACTGAAATAAGTATTCTATGAAGTGTGAAAGAATTTAAGGGCCATCTATGCCTCCCTGCTTCTGATTTTCTGTGTAATTTCTGAGGATCAAGAAATCCTCAGACAGGTAGAAATTTCGACGGTTTGTTTTTGTGTAAGAAATCAGAATAACCACTTATAGAGCATGGCCGTAGGAATTACTCTTTAGACATTCTTGGCTCAGGCTAATTATGATATTTTTTCAACTTTCAGGTCTTTTTGCCCAAATGAGCCAGAAATAGCCTATGTCAGGTGGGTTAAGTTACCTGGCATGTGTTGCACATCAAGCATATCAGCACGGGGAACTAGCACAGAAAATGTGAGCTGCCATGTGACTTTACTTCAGGTTCCTGAATACATATTGTTATCCCTTGGAGTTTTCTTTCTCAGCATTATAACGTACAAATTATTCCCTTACATTACTTAAACCTGCTTACAAACTTAAAACTTATGCCAGGAAAGTCTTCCCTTGGAGTTTGCCAAAAACTTTCCAGATTTGTATACCTCATTATACTCATACCAAGATGTCCACTTTGATTGTCCATGGAATATGGCCATAAAGATGAGGGATTTATATTTACTGACTACATCCTAGAAAAATGAACACCATCTTCACCATAGCCCTTTAGCAAATGATGTTCTGTGGGGTTTTTTCAGTAGCATACCTATCCCAGAAAAATACTAGAACACAAAAGCTGTTTCCTTCTTGCTTCATATTCTACTATTCTTTCATAGCATTTCTTCAGTGATGTAGAAAATAGGATGCATTTTCCAGATTAAAAACTGTTTTTCAATTTGCCTTCAGTGAATGTTCCATTGTGCAATGTGCTGCATACAATCTTATTGCCATCCCAGGAGAGAAAGTATGTGTGGGGAAATCCTACAGTACCTTTGTCTAGAGTTGATTATTTGTAATTGTGAAATCTGTGAATAAACTACCTCAAAAAAAAGTAAAAATTGATCCACTTTGGTAAATTACTATTAATGCTTTCATCTAAATTTAATTAAAGAAAATTGTCATACTTGTACATTGCTTGCCTGATGGGCAAGTAATAACAACAACATCCTGACTTCGTTGACATCTTCATATTTTGGTTGCTGTAACCACTCCACTCTAGATGGCATGCTGAAAAATCAGAAGAAAAATAATTAGCTTGCCCCATAGTGCTTTGATTCATCTCTGCTTTGACTTATTGTTCTTTGTTGCACAAGTGTTGGATAAAGCTTCTTAAACTGAAGGAACAGCATGTTCCTTTCCCTCCTTCCAGAGGGACAGCACAGCGACTGTGCTGCAGAAGGGACCATCTCATGTGTTCCATCACCAACACACAGGTCATTTCTAACTTTCTTTGAATCAGCTGAAGTGCCTGTGGGAGTTTCTTTGTATCTTTAAACAAGTGGCCCTAGAACGTAATACTTTGGAAAATATTTGCCAAAACATTTTTCTATTTATACTTTTCTCAGGAAAAAAAAATGTTACCAAACTCAAACAGGTCTTCCCACAGAAATTTTTGCCAGACATTGTCATTGATTTCATATTTTGTAGAATACCATCTTGCCAAAATAAATCATATAAAATCTATTCTTTTAAGGCGTTTTTAATACGAATGCCATGAATCAGTCAGCTGATGGGCTGTAAAGAATATACTCTAATGCACATTTCCTAGAGCTGACCAGAACTGAGGGATGTAATTACTCTGTGATAACACAAGTTGTCTCCCTCAGCATAAGTGCACCAATACAAAATAGATGCCTGAAATATCACTTGTGTGCATCCGTATAGCTCGTATCTAAGTGAAATTATCAAGTTTGGAGTTTTTAGCTTTTCCCTCGAAAGCATATTCCTAATTTTTCATTGCTGAGGAATAACACATTTCGAAGCAATCAGACAGCAATGTTTAAAACTGTAGGCTTCAGAAATCTGTAGTATAAAACCAACTTACATAACATGAATACAGTTTTTAAGCACCTGATGAAAATTTAATAACTTGTTTCTTTTTTGGAAGTGTTCTTACTATGTGCACAAATTAATATTGACAGTTTGATTAAAAATGAGAAATACTTTTTTTCAAAGCCTTCTGATCTTAGCAATCCAGGCTATGGAATATATTCCTTGAGGAGATGGTCAAAAAGCCACTTTCTTCCTTCTGTCCCCAACAAAATGGTAATTTCAGCTTGTCCATTATGAGGTTATTTTAATGATACATTTAGTATACTGGTGTGGGGAACAAAGGCACACTAATTACTAGTATTATTTCATATCAAGGTACTACTGCTGGATGTTTCAGGTGTCCCCATTACAACGGGTTCTATACATCAATGTATCTTTATCTCAGTGGCTTGCTAGAACAATGTTGGTTGTTTTGGTTTTTTTTTGGGTGGGGGAAGCAATCTATTTTTCAAGTAACAGATGGATAAACAGATGGGTGGAAAAGTCCACTGAATAGTGTGTTGGCTGCCTGTCATTACTGTATGACAGCCAATAAATATCATATGGATTAAACCTGTAAACTAACATGTCCTTATTTAATGAGTTCTTTCAGGATGGTAGATGTTTGCTTGCCAATACCCATATAAATCAAATGCCACTTTGGATAAGGTAAATTTTTGCAAGGAGACTAAACACCTAAGCATAGGTTGTTCTAAGATTAATAACCAAAAAGCAAACAGGGAAGGAAGCCACATGGTAAAGTGCATTTTTACAGACAGTGTATGAGGAGGTACCTTTTGCACACCTGGAATGAATTCCTGCAAAGAACTTAACCTTTAGTATGTTTACACTTAGGATAATGTTTTCACACTCCTTACTCCTCTTCTTGTGAGAATTTAATTCTTTTTTTTTCCAGTGCTTAACTCAGTAGCCTCTCATGGACATACCTACCCACACCAGACCAACAGTAGAACATATATTTTGAGAGATTTTCTCTATTTTGGGCAAACATAAAATTAATGAAAATAATACTGACATGACATAAAATTCCACATTTACTGGCACTTAGGCCTTTCAGTGTCACAAGCATTTTGCATTACAGATGATGACAATTTGACACTGCCAGCATGGCTGTGAGGAATGGAAGGCTCCTGCTCACTTTAGAGTGTTCATCAGCACAGGGATCATTGTGTGTAATAGTTCCTTTACTTTTCTTCCAGCCTACTGTCTAATATTCACTGAGTAATTTCCAGCTTTTCTGCTGAGACAGAGTAGATAATTTTTTCCTGATTCAACAAACCATCACTGATTTTACAAAGAGAGGTAAAACTCTTACAGGCTCAGTTCCACAGGCTGCAAAATGAGACAAAGGGAGATTAAAAATTTACCCATGGTGCATTGAAAAATCTGCCTTGAAAAGAAGTTCAGTTCTCCAGGGCAATGTTCCAAAGCTTTCATCCCATGGGAATCTTATTCCTAAATTTTTGAAGAAAATACAAAAGCAAATATTCAGGCACAATAATGACATGTGAATTTAAGTATTAAGTGAATTTAAGTACTAACATCACTTCATTTTTAATAATTTTTCACAGGTAGTAGAAACTGATTTTATGATTTTCAAAAAAAATTCATAAAAACAGTATTCCTGAAAAGAAAATGCAGGAATTGTTGATGTCATGAGACATAAAATATTTAGTTGTGCCAAGATGGAAAATAATAGAGAAAGAAAATGCAAAATAATCTCATTATGACAATATAATCCATAGGCTCACTACCACTAGGTGGGGTGAATATCAGTAAAAATTTCTGAAAATGTAAAACCATTTGGAACATGGTGACAACAATATTTTGCAACACTGTCAGACACAAAACTATGGGTGTACCCAGCAGAATGTTGTATTAAAAAAGAAAACTGATTAAAATTTGAAAAGGAAATTAAAAATAAGTAGAAAACCCCTGAATTGCTGAGTAAAAAGATTTGACCTAAGGAAGACATGGAGAAGATTAACTTTGAATTCAAAAATACACTCTAACGTATGAAAGTGTCAGGATAAAGAGATCTTTGCCTTCACATAACACCTTTTCCCTGAGAAGCTCCAAATCCTGTAAAGAGGTTAACAGCTTCCTCATGAGGGGAAGAGAAGGGGCAGGCACTGATCTCTTCTCTGTCATGACCAGTGACAGGACCTGAGGGAACGACCTGAAGTTGTGTCAGGGGAGGTTGAGGATGGATATTAGAAGAAGGTTCTTCCCCCAGAGGGTGGTTGGGCACTAAACAGGCTCCCCAGGGAAGTGGTGACAGCACCAAGGCTGACAGAGC
Organism: Platyrinchus mystaceus; assembly: GCA_035041135.1. Taxonomy (NCBI): domain Eukaryota; kingdom Metazoa; phylum Chordata; class Aves; order Passeriformes; family Tyrannidae; genus Platyrinchus; species Platyrinchus mystaceus. The sequence goes on from JAWWLV010000179.1 coordinate 876,682, forward strand.
TCAAGCAGCATTGGGATTATACTCTCAGGCACATGGTGAGACTGTTGGGGATGGTTCTATGGAGGGCCAGGAGTTGGACTCGATGATCCTTGTCAATCCCTTCCAATTCAGCATGTTCTGTGATTCTGTGATTCTATGTAAGAAAACACAAAACACTGCAGTGACATCAGGAGAAAACACATGCAAGGGATTTCTGATTAGCAAGGCTTTTACTCTGCTATGGGAGCTGCTCCTAAGCAGAGACAGGAGACGTGATGGAACTGGCAACCCTTAGGGGCAGGATCACAAACACATATGTGGTTCTGAGTTTTTAGTGTAACACAGTCAGGTGATGCTTTCTTTAAAAGCATCGCAGAACCTTGTGAATATCCTTCAAACTCCTTCAGAGTCTTTACAAGGCTCCAGTACAGCCAGCAAGACCACAGTGCTGAGAAGCCCTCAATCCATGCTGACACAACTGAAGAGTACCCAGAAACAGGTAACTTCAGTTTTTTAAAAAACAGATATCATTTTTCCAGCCTCTTTGGGCATATGAGGCACATATGGAGGCACATGTCTGCACAATGTCTGTGCTGACATTACCTGGATTCAGTCTTGCCTGGGGCTGGAGAGTTCCTGAATGGTTGGTTCAATTTTCTCACACACTACAGCAGCCTTTTGAGTGACTGCACACCTCTAGATCTGACTGAAGGGGTGAATTAAAAGTAGAATATTCTCTTTTAGTGTAATGTAACATGTCCATGCATCTTGCTGTACACTTAGTCATCCCTCTGTTTGTGAATAAGCCCTCCTGTGAAAGAGCTGCTCTACTCTGGGTATATTACTGTGATTGACAGAAGCTGTCAGAAACCTTAGTGAGATTTTTGCCCTCTTTTCCTTAACTTACACACAGAAGAAAATAATTTTTTGAAGTAGTAGGAAAGTTAATAAAACCACTAGGAAGATAACTGGCATAAAGAAACACAGGCATTTTATTTTAACCTCTCAAAACCGGAGAATTTTGCCAAGCGAATTTTTGTCCAACTCTTTCTTTTTTAAACACAGAAGTCTTACATCCCCTAAATAACTAAATAATTCCATAGAAGTTTAGATTAAAATTAAATGAGGCTTAGATGTATTTCTGAACTAATTTTTTCTCCTTAGCTGGCTAGTCTCTGGAGTCTTAGGAATGCCTATGTCCCAGTTATTTAAGGCAATTCAAAGTCCCCAAAGTCTGACAGGATCCAAGATTTCAAAATACCATAATAGAGTATGAATTTGCTCTCAACACAAAACAACCAAGCGTTCTCAGCCTTCTGGATACATACAGATTTAAAGCTACTTCTGTCCTGGTATTTTTGCATCCCAGCAGGGATGGGTTATTCCATGGAACATCAGCCAAAGCAATGCATGAAATCATTGTTCACACCAAAGTACATACAAAGAGTGAAGATTATTGCTACCCTTTACACACCTTCCTCCTTCTGTTTCACCATTTTGACTTTGTTCTCAATATCCATGTCACTGGCAAACTTAGTTTTCTCCATCATCCAGAGGATTTTTGTCACTATATACTTGATCACTTCAGTCTTGCCTTTTCAACACACAGTGCAGTTAGGTGCATTCCGTGTCTTCACCTCCTCACCTTTCAGTCTTATGCAGCTGCCTCCAGCAGATTAGACTGAGATGCCCCACAACTCCACTGACAGGTGATATTAGATTATTGTACAGGTTGATGCCACCACCTTCAGTTGAACTGACCTGTGAAATTATTTAACCAGCACAATTCAGAAAATCAGAGAATCACAGAACAGTCTGAGTTGGAAGGAACTCCAAAGGATCATCGAGTCCAGCTCCTGGCCCTGCACAGGACAGCCCCAAGAGTCACACCATACACCTGAGAGTATAATTCAAATGCTTCTTGAACTCTGTCAGCCTTGGTGCTGTCATCACTGCCCTGAGGAGCCTGTTTAGTGCCCAACCACCCTCTGGGGGAAGAACCTTTTTCTAATATCCAACCTAAATCTCCCCTGACACAACTTCAGGTCATTCCCTCAGGTCCTGTCACTGGTCATGACAGAGAAGAGATCAGTGCCTGCCCCTTCTCTTCCCCTCACGAGGAAGTTGTAACTGCAGTGAGGTCTCCCCTCAGTCTCCTCTTCTCCAGGCTGAACAGACCAACTGACATCAGCTGCTTCTCATACAGCTTCCCCTCAAGGCCCTTCACCATCTTTGTTCCCCTCCCTTGGATGCTCTCCAATAGCTTAATATCTTACTTATACTGCAAACACCAAAACTGACACAATACTCAAGGTGAGGCCGCCCCAGGTCAGAGCAGAGCGGGACAAGCCCTTCCCTTGACCAGCTGGTGATGCTTTGCCTGATGCCCCCCAGGACATGGTTGGCCCTCCTGGCTGCCAGGGCACTGCTGACTCATGTTCAATTTGCCATCAGCCAGGTCCCCCAGGTCCCTTTCCACAGCACTGCTTTCCAGCATCTCATTCCCCAGTCTGTCCATAGACCCGGGGTTGCCCCAGGTGCAGAATCTCAGGTGCAAAATCCGGCACTTTCCCTTGTTGAACTTCACACAGTTGGTGATTGCCCAGTCCTCTCATTTGACCTGGTCTCTCTGCAGGGCCTCCCTGACTTTGAAGGAGTCAGCAGTTCCTCCCAGTTTTGTGTCATCTGCAAACTTGCTCAGTGTCCCTTCCAGTCCTGCATCCAATTCCCCCCAACACTGCCAACAGGGGATCATCTCCAGGGGCTCCACATCCATTGTTACTCCCCAGGTGGATGCTCTTTATATATATTTATCAACACCCGATTACAGCTGACTAGTTATGGAAGAAGCCTGGAGGATACCCAGAATGATTTATGTGCCAATGGCCACATTGCTCTCACACACAACTCCAAGCTGCCCATATTCTCTGGGAAGGACTCTGGGCCAACTTCTGTGGAGACACAAACGGGCCGGTTACAAAGCAGAAGCTTGATGATGTACAGCCTCATCATAGACATTCCCTCACTGTCAAAAATATAGTCTGCTCATGCGTTTGACCCTGAAACATCAAATGTGAGCTGCTACAGAGTTAAACTTGACAGGAATCCACGTTTTGCAACCCAGAAACCTGGAAAATTTGATTTTTAAAGTCTACTTTAAACACAATAAGTGCTAGCTCTATCATCTCCCTGTGAAGATGCCAGAAGCTCTTACAATTTGCGTTATCATAGAAAATCCTTCTAGAAGGGTGTGGTATCATTTTGAAAAACCTTAAAAAAAAAAAAGACAGAAGAATGAGGTTGTGTGTATATTGTTACTAAAGTTGCGACATTAATGTCGTTTTTAGACTCTGAAGCTTTGAGTCTCCTACCAGCCATAGTCATATTGGAAAATCCCTTTGTTAAAGATTCAGCATCTAAAGTGACAGTAAGTCCCAATATTGCTGGTTTTCATACCTTCATCTTTTTTTTTTCCCCTCATGTTAAGCTATTGAAACTTTCTAGGACAAGAGGAGAAGAACCTTCAGAAAAGTAGTTTGTAACATATGAGCAGTGTAGGCTATGTAGGCCAATAGAAATTTCATATCTCTTATTTAAAAGTCTTGGTGATTCATATTAAATTACTTTCTAAATTTATTGTTGACAGAAGAAAACAAAAGCTAACAAAACTCCAGAAAAGAGTCTGCTATTCAAACACCTAAAAAATGATGATAAGCGCATGTGGGGATTTTCAGGGTATTTAATTCTTACTATTTTACTAAACTTTTACAAATAAAATTTTTTTTTTAAAAAAAGTATCTTCCTTTATTGCACTTCAACTTACTGGTTCTAATTAGAAATGCTCAAAAATCATGAATGGATGGCCTAATGCATAGTGTTTCTGGACTCAGTCAAATTAACTAATGAAGAAAAGGTCCCATATAATTCTCAAACATATTTTGTGGTTACAAGAGGTTCAAGAGAAACTCTGAACTTTGGTGGGTTTTTTTTTCAAGTTGAACACCTAAACATTTTCAGATTAATCTTTCAATGTCTTATTAAAAAGCTGTTTAAACAAAAGAGCCATTTTAAGAATTGAACCTAATATTACAAGTACGGTGCAATCTGGTCTTCTCTAAGATCTCCCCTAATAAGTCCCTTCCAAGACTCCAAGCTGTGATTCAGAAAGAGAAGAATAGTTCAGGGGCAACAGCACGGTGGAGCCCTGAGTCATGCACACTTTGTGGAAAGAGTTGGTGTATCATTAAGTAATACAGGAGGAAAGAATAACTGATACAAGCCTAGTCAGCCATGGGAGGACAAAGCCTACATTTGTGATGTGTGACTCAACATGCTCTTCAGCAGCAGCACTACAGACAAACAGCTCTCTGCAGATCCAAAAGAAGTGGGGTCTTTCGGGAGGAGAATGTGGAACTTTTCTTTGGCAATTTGCTACAGCCCAGAACATCTCTCTGCAGTATCAGCCACATGTAAATGTGAGTTATGCACTGTAAGGGAGAATTAAAAAAACCTAGGGCCTGCTTGTGACTTCTGCTATGCTATACAGACTACAGAAATGGCACTATATGAGCCAAAATCACCTCACAAAGATAAAAGAAACACATTTTAAGCATCACAGATGAAGAAACCGTAGTTCAGTAACACCGTTTTCCATCTCAGTTCTGTCATTTTAGTTGCAGAACTCCACCTGTTTCTCTGCATCCCTGTTCATACATGACTCTTTCAAACAATGGCCCCGTCACACAGCAGTGGAAACACTGCCACAGATTCATGTTGGTTTTAATCAAAAATTAACATAGATGGGAAATACTCCTTGGCTTTCTGGGAAGAAAATGGGTATGGTGGTTATCAGCAATGTGAAAAGAAAACCCCAACCGAACAGAGTTGGGAAAAAGTAGGTGACTACCAACGTTTTCCATTTCCAGTTACTCGTACATCTAACATAAATACCAACATAATCTAGTGGCCTAAAATGAGAAATGGTCTTCTTCCAGTTCATTCCCTTGCAGTACAGAATAATTCCTTACATGATAGTTGTCATTTCTGCATCAAGTCTGATTGGCAAAACCACCTCCACATCTTCTTTGGAAAAATCTGTGTGTTGTCATAGTTTTCCATGAAATTCACCCATATTTTAACCTCTATGTATTCTATTTTTTTCCAAACCACCCCAAATTCTCTTCCCTCTTGCTCTTTCCACATCCCAAGTACTTATATTCAATTATCACAGTTCTTTGCAATGGTCACCTGTGAGCCAATCACTCGGATGTCACATGGGTACAGATGCAAGGCAATATTGCAATACATGGATTAGCAGGTGCAGTCCATTATTGTTGTTCACATTTAAGGGCTTACAACTTACTGCCATAGGAACTTCCCTTCATCAGCCTGCCTTCTTCCTCCTGAAGGAGGCCTTATTTTCTCAAATGCCCAAAGGATGGCATTGCTAATTAATGAAGAAAGACTTATTTATGGTGTGTCTATGTATACACATATGTATATATGCATACCTAGATATACACCTGCATACACAGACAATTAATTTGGTTAAAACAGTGCAGATACATAAGCTTTGTGCTCAGGTAAACAGTAAGTGTAGAACTCACTCAGAATCTGCAGTCTGAAAACTTTGATGTAAACAAATTCATAGCTCAGGAGACATTTGCCATTGTAGCGCTCTTTATATTGTCATAACTACCTCTGTAGAATGGAAATTTGATATAAAATTCCTGCAGGGCTGCTCTGAATTTTAAAGAAAAATAAAAGAGAGATTAAAAAAATGGCCAAAAATTCTTTCACTTATTTTTTCTATGTCTTCATTTTGGGGTACAGAAAGAATTTTCTTCACTTCTACTTAAAATCTGAAAAAAAAAAATTATGTTTGTTTTCAGATTCACAAGCAATTCTATTTCCTTCAGTGTTTTGACTGAAAATACTTTGCATTCTCCAATGTCCATCATTTTGAAGAGGTGTAATATTCTCAGTAGGAGTAAGGTAGTTTCCAACAAGCTCTGCACTATTTCAGTAACATAAAGAGAAGAGAGGAATAGCATTTATGCAGGGAAAAGGGAGAATTTGAGAAGAAATGCCCTGGCTTTTGGTAAGCAGCAACTGAATGGTACTACCATGTGAAAGCTGATCTGTGTAACATGAGGTGTTTACCCCCTCAGTCTACATCCAAAGACTTCAGCATCAATAAAGACCTTAACAGTGGTAATTAGTACCATTTCAAACAAATTACATGAGTTTGCAATTCATTGCTTAATTGACACTTTACTCAACAGATGGTATTTAATACTCATATAAACCAGGATTTTATTAGAAATGTGGTGAAAGTTTTATTTTATAGACAAAGTAGCATGTTAATAAAGATGGAGTTGAAACTATGATCCCATTTTGAGACTATGCTGGTGCCATGACAATTTTGCAGCAGGAACTATATAAAAGCTTGGTTGTCAGCTCTCTATAAGCATGCCATTTGTAAACAGCTACATAAATATGTAAGTCTATCCATATTTATGATTGCTACATATTTATGATATTTACATTTTTTTCCTGGTCAGAAATTACTAAAAACTATGACTATCATTTAATTAAGAAGATGAATTGCAACAGAAGCTTCCTTATCACCTGGAAGGTGAGGGAATTTAAAAATACTCCAGTTGCTATTTCAGACAGCCTCCCCCCTGTGGAACAACCTGTACCACTTTTAGAAACAGCTCACCTTTCTAGAGATTTTTTCTCAATTTGAGAACTGTACTTCCCTTCTGAAAAGAGGAAGAGCCCCATTACAGTGTACTGGAAATATCTACAGCAGATGGATTGTTATTAATGGGGAGACTAGAATATGTTTATATAGGCAGGAGAACCACAACTCTATTTTTAAATACAGACTTAATTCATTTAAAAAGAATACCTGGAATTTTACAGAAAGCAGACTGCTGAAACAGGTGATAACACTGTTAGTTTTAAGTCCTGGAAAAGTTTAAATAAAGAAAGAAATAATTAATGAAACTCCAAGATTATAAAAGAAAACAATAATAAATTTCTGCAAGAACATATTAAACCGACTCATGAACTATTCTTTAAGGAAAGGAATCTTTCCCAAAACAGCCACTTAGGTTAAATGGGAGGTAATTATGAATCTGAATCACAAAGCTGTAGAGTTCACGTTCATATTAAAAAGAAAAATAACAGGAACCAATCTCTCACTCTTTGTCTTCTATGGTTGCTACTGCTTCTTATTTTTCATTTTTAAAAGAAACTAATCAGACAAAATTAAATCTTTCTATTAATGAGTATGTGTTGACTCTTGTGAAAACAATAGTGAGGACTTCTCCACAACTGTTCACATCAGCTATTTTTAATTTATTGCGTAGGTCATCCTGAATGACCAACTGAATGATCAATGAAAACATTTATTCTGAAAATACTTTTTAAAAGTTTAAACTTTTGAGCATTTTTAATTAATTCTCAAGCTAGTAAAGCTTCTTAATAAATAAACATTTTTTTTCTTTTCTAATTTATTCTCTACAAAATCCCTTGTTGTGCACTATGAGAAATACTGTAGCCAGCTGCATACTGACAGCTACATTAAAGCCACCCACAGTGTTGGGCTGTACTTGAATATGAGCACCTACTTACTCTGGCTGTAAACACCACAGAATATAACAAAAATACACTTGGAGATACCAGTACTTAACCTCATTTATTAATTTGTGCAGAGACAGAGAAGAACGAGGACTTTCTCACAGGTCCTGTTAAGGACCTATGTTGAGCGCAGTGAAGGTTTTTAACTGATTCCCTGCAGATAACCAAAATCAGGAGCAAAACACCCACCAGAGTTCAGCTTGAATTTTGCAAGCAGAACTGGTTGCTCCCAGCAGAACGTTGCTTTGTCCTCAGGGGAGGCGAAGGTGTCCCTTCACTGAACGAAGCTCTCCACATCTTCTTTTGGTGGAGGACGCAGAGCGAGGCTGGTGCCTTGCAGAGCCCTCACCAGCCGTGAGCTCTGGAGAGCAGCAAGTGCCAGACGCTGCTGAGCTGGAAGAACAACACACCCCCTGCACCATTCACCCTCTGGCCACCTGCTCTCCAAACACAGCAGAGAACCCACACCAGCCTCACGAAAGGAGCACTTAGCACCAACACACCTGCTGGCACAGGTCTGACCCTGGTGTGTGGCAGAAGGCTCAGAACATCACCTCCCCCAGCAGTTATGTCAGCAAAGGACCTCAGTGGTGATGGACAAGGAGGAGGAGAGGACGCCTAGGTGAGCAGAGCGCCCTGCAATGCAGAAAAGAGAGGTCATAAAAATAAAACACAGTAAAATGCATCAAAAAATTTGTTAAAATATTAAATAATATGTTCATTTCTGCATTCAAACACACACATCTCATAAACTGCTGGTTGAACATCAGAAAGAATCTCCCGTGGGCATGTAATTAGATTTTGAATATTTTTTCGTACACATCCTGATGGTCTGGAACATTTCCAAAATATTAGGGGTATGATTAAATATATATATATATATATATATATGTGAAAATCTGAATATTTTTGCAAATAAGATTTTCATCTTATGTTTTCTGCATAATAGGCCTTTCCACGGCCCAGTGGCTGAATAGCTTCTGGCAGGGACATGTACTCTTCATTTGTTATTGCAACTTGTGCAGCTCATTATAATGATAAAAACCAGCAAAGCTGAGGGCTTTCATCCATCCATAACCCTGTGAATTTCTTTAGGCCAGTGGCTAAATCTTTTTCTGAGGTTTTGATAGGTCCTAGGAATCTATACTTTGTCCCTTAGAAACAGTTTTGTAATTAACTTATTTATTTATTGATGAGTGTAGATTAGAGGAAAGAAGGTAATAAGAAAAGCATACACTCCCAGCCTACTAACCCCTGCTATTCAGAAATGCTTCAAAACCCTCTTAACTTCCATCTTTTCTCTCTCTAGATAGATAAGGCAATATGTTTTACATTCAGTATGGAGGAGAAATAAACATCCTTGCCAGCTACATTTCTGCAGAAAATGAGCCCTAGATCAATAGGTTTGTGTATTTACAGACATCTGTCACAAATGATGAATCCTCCAGTAGATTAAACTCAGAAGAAATGACAAATAGCTGTTGGCATTCCGATGGAGATGAGCTACACTGCCATTTCCCATGAAAGACTACAGGCTTCTAATGGCCTTTAACCTTCTTGGACAAAAAATCCCCACAAAGCCCAACTATAGTATTTGCCAAAACTCTTACCTGTCAACTTTTTCCTGCATTACTTTAATATTGCTTTACTGGTGTCCTCTACTGCTGCTCATCACACATCACTTTAAATAATTTTAGAAAGAAGGATAGTTACTATAATTGCTACAAAAAGATAATTGCAGACATTGCAAAGAAAACAATTAAAGATACAACATGAATTGGCATTTAATGACAGCTGGACATGCTTGAAAGTCAGCTGACATGCTACTGAATAGAACATCATTGATAGAAACCTAAGTTGCTAAAGAGTCAGGTTAGCATGTTCAAGAAAAATGCAGTGTGACAGACATGGTTTCTTTGTCCCAAATGCAACATTGCCACTGTCAAGCTAATAAATTTTTGTTCAACAAGGTTTAATAGCTCTGCTTTAACTAAACTGCTTTCATTTCCAGGAGAAACATTCATTAGCACAGTTTTTACTAAATCAATTACTAAAACAAATTTTCATTAAGAAATTAGAGGTTGTGTGCATTCAAGATATTATTTAATTATTTTAAGTGAAGTCACAGCTTTTCATGTCACGTTCAGGCATCTCAAACTGCATAGGACTTACCTCTCCATTTTGCTGAGATAAGGAAAACGTTGCCATTGCCCCTTCTTGCCATGAAAAGCTGTCAGGGCACAGAGTGGGCTCCAATTCCCTTCTCCTTGGATTTTGGAAAGGAAGCAGTGGCTGCAGTGAATGCAAATAGAGCTAATAATAATTATTAAAGGCAGCAACTGGGTACTAGTCACACAGTCTAACATTTCTCAACTTTTCTCCTGACGACACTTTAAAGTCTTCGAGCATTTGAAGCTGCTGGATTTAACACTGGGACAGATCCCATATAATTGCTAACTGCCCACCAGTGCAGCATAATTTGGAGAAAAAAATGGAAGTATGACTCAGGCAATTTGACTTATATCTCAACTTTAATCACTGAAAGTGATATTCCCAAAGAACTATCTTTCAAATTAAACACTTCTCCCCATTGCGAAAGATATACCCCTCCAATTTAACCTGCCCAAGAGAAGTCATGGGCATCATTCTTTTTGGGAATGATAAAATGAATCTCCTTATCCAGTAATAATCCTCAGCCTTTATCATTACCCAAGGCAACTTTAAATTACACCGTGCACCACTAGAGGTATCCTCCAGCTCTTAATATCAATGAACAGTCCTTGCAGGCTCCAGTCGACAGCCAGACCCAGCCACATTCAAACATCTCGCTGCTTTGTCATGCAGGATTGCTTTAGGGGCAGCATGAGCAGCCAGTGAGCTGTGGACCCCAAATCTCCAGGCCCCTGAAGCACTGCCAGTCTTGTTCTGGCGAGGTGCCTCCTGTCACTCAGGAATCTCCTCTGGAAATGCATCGACCTGGCTAAAAAGACTAAGGAAATTGCTCATTGGGAAAAAACTGCGATTACAAAGCTCCATTTATAAACATTTTCATTCATGAGTTTAATTCAACAACCTTACTAGGATATAAAGTGTAAGAAATGCTTTTAAGGACTCATTTGTAAAGGTTCACGTTGAGAGGCTTTTGTGCTTCAGAAAGCAAAAATTTGTGTGTTGAAGATGATCTGATTAGCTGATAAATCATACAAAACCAGGAAGCAGCAACGAGCTGCCTTTGCTTCCACTTCAAACCAGTGTCAATGCACATTCTTAAGGTGTCATGACTGGGATACATAGACACTGTAAGATAATTATACAGATATTTATACATATTTATATTTGTAAGATATTTATACTATAAGACATTAACAAAAATTATTTGGCTCAAACTTGGAAGACAGTTAAGAGAAGCCCTAAAATACTATATTATGTTCTCAAATTTTATGCATTAATTCAAAAACAAAGAGATCTGACACTCCTGTACTCCTCAGCAATTAGAATTGTCGCGTTTCAGCAGACAGCACTCAACAAAAGATAATTATGCAAGTAGATGAAGAAAAAAGAGGATCTCAAATGGACCAGAGGCAGTAAGTAATCTGTGCATGGCACAGGCACCCACATGGCAGTGAGGTGTGTAATTGAACAGCCAGATGTGTTCCACACATTTACTTCCTTGCATGGTTATGTAACAATTCCTTGTAAAATGATAACTAACGGCATCCAACAGTAATTGTGGTGGTACATATTGGTGCCATGAAAGAATGTTGGCACAAAAGCGAGGTGACAAGCACAGAGCCAGTCCTGCAGGCTTTTCCATGCTCCGCTGTGTATGTGCCTCTTGGAGTGGCAAATGGAGGGCAGGGGAAAAGGGAAGGGACTGAAAAAGTTCAAAAATCAGCAGTAAGGCTCCAAAAATGACATGGTTATTCCAGGGGGAAGGGGAGAGGGTGGGAGGTGGAAAGGAAAGAAAGGAGTGAAGCAGAAAGAGGGAAAACAAAAAGACAGAAAACAGGGAGATTACACTTGGCTATCATAAATACTTGTGGAAAAGATAAGGGACTCCAATTTGCATGGTTTTCTCTGCAGCCATGAAGGCTGGAATTCAACTTCAATGTTTCAGGAAAACTGATATTTTCACACCCATGGGAAAAACCTGGAGCATCCTTAGTTACAAAGGTAACGAGTGTTGTCAGCGCTGAGTCGGATGCAGTGACTTGAACATGGAAATATTTCTTAATTTTTATATGCAAAAAGAAGGAAAATTACCAGTGTGGATTTTGCTCAGAAAAAAGAAAACCTAAGTTAAGCACAGTTATTATACAGCCTCACTATTAAATTAAGAGGAACAAACTGAATGCATGCTGAGGAATGCCTGTTATTCTGCAGGCTATAAGAAGTGACTGGGAGTAAGGCCAATTCGGGTGACACCCCATGACAATCAGTAGCTCTATTCAGTAGCCAGTATTAATTCTGTATCCCTAATACAAATAATTAATTATTACAAAGGAGAAATTATGGCAGAAGTGCCATGTTTTCTTAGCTCAGGAAAACTAAGTACTTTGTAGCTCTCTTTTTTATATAGAGAGAGTGCTCAAATGAAGCAGAATCCTGAAAACTAAGCTATAACTTGAATAGGTCAAATAAAATATTTGCCAACTATAACGATGAGAGTGGCTAAAGTGTGAAAGAGTATTTTCAATATGCTTCTGAATTACCGAACTATTGGGAAATGGCTGTGCGCCCACTGGGATACAATTAGATCTAATGGTCACTGCAATTAAAGTCATTAATTATTTTTTGTCTCAGAGACAAATGTTGACTGCTGCTGATTCCAGGAAAGTTTCACTTAATTTTAAAGGAACAATAGCAATCTTGCCTGGAGGAAGAAAAGATCAAGCTCAAGCAGCGAATACCCCCTTTGCTCAGCTTGTAATATGTTCTTTTCCAAAAAAACAGAGATCTATTTATAAAGCATTAAGTCAGTGCTCTAAAAAGTAAGATATTGGAACATTTTAAGGGAAGGCTGAGATTTTAATCTCTCTGTCAGTCATCACAGTATCGGCTACAGCAGCTCCTGCCCAGGTGTGTGGGGTGCAGCCCAATGCTGCTGTTTACTGAGGAGGTACACATGAAAAATTGGCAGGGTCCTGGTGTGAAGGGCAGTGTGACAAATCCCTAATCATGCCTTAATTGCCTTAGTTTTGGAATGCTCTAAGTGCAGTACAACTACATGGCAGGGCATTTGCCGAGCTTATTTAATTAATCTATTATACTATTTTATAATTTCACTTCACCTGCTGGTTTTTAATAGCCTGATTAACAGTGATAACTGTAGCATGTGTGCTGTTTAGATCTTGAGCCCACATTTTTTAAAACAGTGGAAACTTTTTATTACCTTTAATAGGGGCAGCAACACTGGAGACTAAACACCCTTCCCTCTCAGATATTTTTCTGTCACCCTCCTGCCCTCCCAAAGAGAGCCAGTAAAAAAAAAAAAAAGGGAAAAAAAAAGATATATGAGCTTACAGTCCAAGGACTTTTATTATTATTTTCCTAACTTTAGTCTTCTGAAACCCACTGCCACCATCATTAAGGCTTTTGTGGAATGCAGTGTACTATACACCAGTGAATCTGCCTCCACATCAGGAACTGTTTTAATTCCACCTCACTCTACTTAGTTCCTACCATACAAGTGCTTGCAGTCAGCCTGGACTGCCCCATACTCAGTGGACCTCGTTCTGCAGTGTCAAACCCTTTCTGCTTCCACAGAGACCCAAGATCAGCCTACTGAGCTTACATCTGCTCTGTCAGCTCTCAATGCCTACCAAGATTTCAATTTTCATTTCTATCACAACTATGAAAAACATTTTACAAATAAAGTGTACATATTGTCAAGCACTGGAACAGGCTGCCCAGCAAAGTGCTTGAAACACCAGCCCTGGAGGTATTTAAAGACGTGCAGATGTGGCACTTTGGGACATGGGTTAGGGGTGGCCTTGGCAGTGCTGAGTTAATGGTTGGACTCAATGATCTGAAAGGTCTTTTCCAACCTCAATGATTCTATGATTCCATAACAAAGCTGGACCCATAAGTAAAGGCTGCAAGATTAGGCTCTCAGACTGTGCATGTATTAACAGGCATGAATGTGTCATTACTCTTGAGAATATAACTTTTGCACTATATTACCAAACAGTTTTTATGATATCTTCATTTTCAGATGCTTATCAGCCAGGACTGTCAATACTTCTTAGTTCTTTGCAAAGTCTACAAGAGATGTTCTTACATGTGAAACTACTTCTGATTAAATATATATATATATATACACACAATTTACAGGAAAGATGTGGAGAAATGATCTTAAAATAGAGTTCAAATTAAAAAAGAAGCTTTTCTAGCCGGAATTGTTGATGACTAAGTGATTACTAAGCTTCCACACATTGTAGTGTACAAGTTATATCATGATGCTTCAACATTTTTTTTATAGTTATTAACTTGTGATATAACCTTGTTAATCCTATGTTGCTATGTTAATGTTCTTAGTCTAATTACAGCTAATATGAAATTCTAATTACATCATAAATTTAAAAGAAACTTATTCTGAGCTTTAGTAAATGTTCAATGCAACTATAAACCATAGACAGCCTACATTTTCTGTAGCAGAATCACATCCACAGACTCAAAGTGATGTGGCACATGAAGAAACGACAGTGGAGTACACTAAAACCTAAGTTTTTACTCAGGTATTCCAGCATGTGCAAGCTTTCAGAAGTGATTTATATATCGTCATTTATTTTCATTCCAGTTTCTGTCATATTCCCTAATGTTCATGCAGATTTTTCCACCA